>JAUFSE010000008.1:1200000-1777560 GCA_033030345.1 Verpa bohemica | reverse complement strand
ACCTGATAATCACGCCTTTTGGTTTACATTAGCCAGTAAATCCCTGGGTTCTCAAGAGATGTCTCTGCATTCTCCAATGCTGTCTCAATTGAGACACCCACAAATTCGATCCATCTCTCCCTGCAATCATCTTTCGGGTATGCCTCCTGCCCATACTCCTTCAGGAAGTATAACACATCCGCCTCTACTTCAGTAAGTGTCTAGAACCCTTAAGTAGAAAAGGACACCCACCATAGCGCGGACTAGCAAGATCACCCAAGTTCTTTGGAAAGCCAGTAACTGGTATATTCCGCTCATCATGGATCGGTACTAATGTGTGTGTTGACCAAGTAAGCTTGCCATTAGCAGCACGCGCAACGCGATTGTGATTCCTATTTCACAGTCCTTAGCCTATACAAGATCGTATCTAGAATATACTTACTGTGCCGCTCTCTTGCTTTTGGCCGTCGGCGGTCCCGCAGCCATGACCTCTTCATCCCGCTTCTGGCGACGTTTGATTCGCTCCATGGCTAGCATTTCCCCTGGGAGATAGTACTCCATAACACTCCGAATTGCTTCAATTCTAACGCCACAGAACTCGTAGAACGAACGTGGGTCATCACCAGCAAGTCCAAATGCCTTTCGTAGGTGCTCTTCGGCGATGCTGTCTATGATGGGTGTAAATGGTAGGTCTAATAGCATGTAAAGGAGGGGTCAAACCCAGATTTTGAAGATCCCCAAGTGTTGTGGGAAAGCCGAAAATATAGTTGTTACGGCTATTGCGGAGTGGGATTGGAGCATCATTACCACGCCATACGCTCTTGTTGTGGAGACGGGCAAGTGTGTT
Source organism: Verpa bohemica (assembly GCA_033030345.1). Lineage (NCBI taxonomy): Eukaryota > Fungi > Ascomycota > Pezizomycetes > Pezizales > Morchellaceae > Verpa > Verpa bohemica. The sequence continues at coordinate 1,776,734 of JAUFSE010000008.1, read as the reverse complement.
GTGTTCTCTGAGATGTTAGTCATCTACTCTCGCTCTATCTTCCTTTCGGATAGATGGGAGACATACTCTGCTGTGGGCTGTGGAATACAGCCATAACTATAATCAAAAACAGGGAGCTCAATAGGGTCACTTCCGGTAATACTGGGAGTGCTATCGAGTTGCTTCTTCAGATCCTGGACATCATTATGCATGTCACCTTGACGGGTATTCATCTCATTAAGACGAGTATTCATTGCTGCGATCTGTGCTGTGATTGTCTGAAGTTGGAGTAGGATGGCATCGCTAGTTTCGGATCCGGAAACTGGTGTGCTGGCGCTTGCTCGGCCGAGCTCTGTAAGGAGGTTTGTGACACCGGAAGAGATTGACTGGGTGTAGTTTGCGATTTTTCTCGCGCTGCTAGACTGTGAACTGACCGGGTTAGTGGACATCGTGGGTTTGTGGAGAGTCTAGGAGGTAACGAGGATGACTATGTGGTGTCATAGTGTGTTGAGGTCCAGACAAGCGTCGCAACCTTCCCCTGCTATTCCCACGACCACCCCTTTTAAACACGAATACCTCTAAATCATAGCCAATTACCGGTTTAGTACTCCCTAGGCCTAGAAAGAACACCTCGATACTTAAAAGATATACTACCGTATAAACTAGCGAGACTCATAATTACGCTGTCTCGTACCCAGCCTTTGTTGAACTTGGCGCCAAGGCTCGTGCCTCGCGCAGTCTTTAGTTCAATTATTGGGATGGTATGTAGGGGCTGGTTAGTCAGCATCTGATAAGACTATCAGGTGGCCTGATGAGACTAGTAGCTTAGTATAAGTAGGTCGAGGGGATAGCTCCTCGACAAGACATCATCAATAATAACACTTGTTAGCTCATTCCTACATGGTACAGCGAACGGTAAAAAAGATCGAGAAATGCGAGACACGAGAATCAGCGTTCCTATTCGTTCTTTGGGCTTTTGGCAAAGATTCTAGTAGTAGGATTGGCCACAATACCGTGGTAGCAGACCCTGGCTTCTCGATCTTTTTTGCCGTACGCGGTAGTATAGGTCATATTTACTACCAATCACAAGAAGGCTGGGCACGAGACAGATAATTACGCTAAGAGGTTGAAATAAGAAGTGGCTTAGTATCTAACTATTCGTAAAATCTGGCGTTTGTGGAATGGACTGCTATTGTATCCAACTCAGTGCCAAGTCTATGGTTCTGTATGGTATCAGCCCGTCCCAAAAACATCAGCTTTTTACGAGTAGCAAAGGCAGCTTCTATCCCCAGGTGAGCAAAGAGAAGCGAGTGAGATCTCTTCTTTGGTGTAGCGAGTGGCAAAATCAACGCTGCCAAACCATTCATAGTAAGATTGTTTAGCCAGACTTTGTTTAGACATCTTAGCCATTATGAGTCTCACCAATTTATACGGTATAGAGTAGGGCCGCCTTCTGGCCAAGATTACGCGGCACCAAGAGCCGTTCATGGTGTTGTAGCTGCAAAGAGCTTGACACGTGACATTGTTTTTGTGGGATATCCAGTCACGTGTTAACTTCTTGGCTCGGAAGCGCAAGTTGGTATAGAGATATCGCGGGTTTTTTTTTTGACAGTGTACGTGACAGGTGCCTAGGCTTGGTAAACCACATGGCATCAACTATTGTCTAGATATCGAGTCAAACTACGCTGAACACCAACAAACCAATTCCAGCGAGGAAACCTTCTGTGCCGAACGGCTTGGTATTTCTTGGTGTGGTAACCGAAAAAACCTTACTAAAAATTCTATTCTCCCATAGACGGCGGGGCCAATTATAGTCTCAGCAGGCAAATAAGTCAACATCAGGTTAATGAGAGACTTTTAGTAGACTTGCTCTGGAAAGGGGTTTAGGACAGTTTAGGGTAGTTTCTTGGAGCAGTTCCTCAATCACTTCGATAGACTGATCCCATGATGAACACTATCCATGTCGCATCAGGATTACGCTCGCCATGGTAAGTTTGTTAGTGGTGGTAGTTGCGGCACCAGTTCTCCCCGCCGCTACAGCCAGGTGTTGACAGGCTTACCCGACAGGCATAAGACACCCCGAATTAGTGAATAGACAGGGGCTGTTAATTACCTAATATTTTATAGAAAAAGAATCATCCATTAAATTTCTCCTTTTTATCCAAGAAGATGCCTCTGAAGTTTGGCCCCTGATTTTCTGGAATTTTTTAATTCAAACCTAGTTGAGCTGTACTATTCATGCAGAAGCTAGTAGGGTTAAAAATGCGCTGAAATCACTTGATTTTTGGTAGGGGTTTTCAGAAACAAATCTACCCTTATAGAAAATTATAGAACCTATCCCCTCCATTGAGCAGTTAAATAAACCTTTGAAATACCCAACATTTTGTAAAATGACCCTTGTCCGCTTTGCATCTTATCTGAAGTCAGATACCAGCATAAAATCCCTCGACGTAAGCAAAATATATAGAGTAGATCAAAACAAGCCAAAGTGACATGAGTCCGCACCAAAATCGAAAAAAAAGTAGTACTAAGTAGTTAAGCTACCGTAGAAATATTCTAAAATCACTCTTTTATATATTATACCATATATCCAAAGAATCACAGCTACAAGAGGAAGGAGCAGAGACTTTTTTATGAAAGGTAGAGCGATCGCTCATAGAGCTAAATAGTGTTAGCCAGTTCCATAGCGAAAATAGAATAAGTAAATAGGAATGGCTCGCGTTTAAGTCTAGACTCCACCGGTTTTTCTTTCCAGAAATATCTAATAATTAAATTGTAAATACATATCACCACCTGATTTACATGAAATTAAGCGAATAGTACGAGATATCCCTCTACCAAAACGCTGTCAAAGCGTCTCGGGGGAAGAAAGCAACGGAACTTCATAGAAATAGCATAACCAAGACCAAAGGAGCGCACCAAGAAAAAAGCGGGAAACTCACTCTATAGTCAAGCTATTGCGATTGTTGTTTTATTTGTTTGTAGGGAAGAGTATCGTTGTTATAGTACCTATTCTACACACGTCTTACGGAAATCGATCTAGATATTAAGAAACATTCATACAAAGTCGGGAGACCAAATAATACATGATGAAATAAAGTGAGAAACTGGGAATGGTATTCTGAAATGGTCTGGTAAAACCCCGTGATATAGATAATAAGTTCGAAAAGTGGAGGTTTTAATATAAGTAATTGAGCGTTCAATCTAGTGGATACAAATGACCAGCACCAGATAATATCTAACTTGCTCACCCCCAGGGCATATTTTCTGACATCTTGACCATACAGTAGCTAGGGGCCTTGAATGCCGTATGCCACCCACACAACGGAACTGTTACCCAATCCATTTGCTTGTCAAACCGCAGTCTACTATTCACGTTTTGTAGGGCAATACAAACACCGTGCGCCTCGTACACATAGCAATCACCGATCTTTGGCATGTAATGGCGCTCCGGGTGGTCCCGTAATGAGTGGGGAGGCCTATGGTCAACTTCCTTCAAGATATAGCTATTTGTTTCTCGTACGTTGGGGGAGTCCGGAGCAGACCCCCTCAGCGGGGCTAGCCCGGAAATTGTCACCGACATTAGTGCCGAGAAGCTTCGCCATGCGAACCGGTGCGTGTTGTTAGAACCCTGGTTCCGGTACCGTGATGCTGCAGCAGCGACAGACTCCTCAAGAAGTAGGCCCATTGCTTTGTCAAAGCTGTCGAGGTTTTCCGCACCGGCGCGGCCTACCGTAATACGAAGCTTTTGATCCCCTTTGATAGAGAAGATAGGCCGGTGATCGAGATGGTTCTCGCTGACATAAATATGTTGCAGTACACGCATCTTGCAGATCTCTTTTACTATAGCACTCTATTGGTAGAGAACTATTAGCCTATCGGTGTATACGAAATTAATTGTCGGTTGTAGCACTTACCCATTCGTTAAAATCAGGGTTAATCCATAGTTGCTCAAGGTTCGGACAGAGCTTCACAAGCTGTGAGAACCCATTTGCCTTGACAACCGAAAGACCTTGCCACTCCTCCATATTGAGCATGAGGCTTCTTAGGGTCTTTCCGTGCTTCATTACAGCACCTAGAACATCATCTGTATCACATATACTCCCCCCCGAGCTATCCTTCTCGTATACAACATAGATTTCTTCAAGGCCAACAACACTATCGAGAAACTTTACTAAGGGGTATGGCGCGACACGGAGGCTAATCTTCCGGAGAAATCTCAGCTTCTGTCCCTGGAGTGCGCACAGGAGGTTCCCAGCCTCCTCGCAACGGCCCAGCTGCAAGTATGAAAGATGAGAGAAATCAATGGCCTCGATGATTGTTGTGGTAACCTCTTTTGTACATCTGATGTCGAGTAAAAGTTCTTCTACGCTTTTGAGCTTTATTGGTTGATTAGGTGGCTCTCCTTCATTCCAAACACCGCCTAGAGGAGCCCACCCTGTGAAAATCCCTTTGACGATAGAAGGAATTTCGCTTGCAGGGGCGTTGTGAGTAGATAACTGCAGAGTCTTGAGCGTTCCTGCTGAGGAATGCAATATCTTCCGAAGACTCCCGGGGTCTGGGCCCTCAAACCTCGGTCCCTTCCAATAAATCGAGAGAGTTCTCAAGGGTCGTAAATTTACAGGTTCCCTGTTTTGGTCGCAAAGCCCACCGGTATTACCGCAAGCTAGGTGTGATAGGTTGTTTAGCTTAGAAAATGTATCACTCAAAGAAGTACTCTGATGTTGCGGCTCCCAGCTATTATCGGAACACCAACATTAGCCTACATCGCAATACAATAATCATCCCCTATGCTCCTTAGCCCCGGACTCAGACAGCTTACCATATTTTCTCTATATTCGTCATACCTTTTACAATTTCCTCTATAAACTGCCAAATCAAATCATATTTATCTGGTATACCCAAACCCAGACGACGAAAGTACGCAGGGAGAGGCTCCAGCAGCGTCAACGTCTTGACCCACTGTGGATCGACTCTGCTATTCATACGGAGAAACTTGACCTTCTCGTCCTCCCCCTCTTCATCCTTCACCCGTTCTCCATTCTCCACCTCTTCTTCATTGGCCAAGGCCCGAAGTTCACACCGCCGCTCCGGCGACAGGAATGGGTAAATACTTGGTGCTAGCGAAGAAAGGTCAAAGTTTGTAAATATAATCACTTCGCGGTAGAGCAGAGGTGCAGCAATGCTGTAGAACGACTTTGACACGAGACAGAGACTCCTCAATTCCCGTACATAATAGGTATGGTGACTGTCAAAGAGTTTTCTAGGTCGGATTGCTACCTAAAATGACGAATCCCAAGTTTCTTAGGTTAGTAGTTTTTCTCCTCTTTGACCATGTCGCGATGAGTGAAAACCTTACATGCTCAATTATCTCCGCTACGATTTCAGTGGGCAGCCATGGGAGTTTTCTTGCTGTTTTACCTGACATCCAGGGAAGTTGCATCTTTGTGAGGCTCAAGCGGGTGGTGGTTATATATATTAGATTCGGGTAGGTCTGAATAGTCGTTCTTGCGACTGGAGCACTGGTTTATATAGGGGTGGCGTTAATAGGTACCCGTAGGATATACATTTGCTGTTGTCGCCGGTGAGAGCCGTGGGGCGCGTTTATGTGGGGCGATAGCACATGCTAATCATAACCAGGTTATATGTGCGGTATGTTAGAACTGAAACAGCGGCCACGCCACTGACCGAAACAAATTCAATGACACACTCCTAGCAACTATTATTAGAGACCCTGAATCTATATGTAGCGTATTTTTTAACTTCAAGAGTCTTGGTCTAGAGCGTTCAACCTGAAATAGGGACTTTCAGAGATCACCTGGGTCCCAAGAAATTGCCTGCAGATCTGCCATTAGAAGGTTCGCCAGTAAAAGCGCTGGGTCGATTAATTGATGCACTAATAACTAGTAACAGAGCAAGTGTTGATATGTCCAGTGGAGAGATCTATATAATTGTAGCTAATTGTAGCGACAAAGAACTTTATCTAGCTGAGGCTGAGTAGATGTTTCGTGGCTGCAACACCAGAGCCTCCATCTTTATCTGATAAGATTAGATAAAGATTTGTGGTTAGGTAACATCTTCCACGCTTAAAAGCCCAAGATATACAGCTTCCAATTGCCAAGGGTAGAACAGTTAAAAAGCTCGTTACCCCAATACTAATAGGTTGGTACCGGTGAGAATAGTTTTGATTAATGTTGGGGCGAGTGCGGCTGAGCACGGGGGCACAGCCTGAAGAAATGGGCGGCTAACTATCTGTCGCTAAAGCATCCGCGCAGTCCATTCAGCCCTAACCAATCACGTATCCAAGCCCCTGTTAGTGATGTCATATATTCTATTCTTATGTCTCAGACCCCAGAAATGTTGCGCAAACTAACTGAACATGTAGAAACTCCCACGGCGAAGGGGATTAGTTTCAATAGGACCGATTCTAAAAACAATCTATCTCGCAAACACCGGGTGAAAGGCTAGTAGGATTAATCTAAATCTTGGATATACTATTCTCCTTTAGTAGCTCTCAAGGAACCCTAGGACTAGGAACAAGACTCACAACATACTCCATGTAGGGAGCGAGCAAGTACCGGTATAGTAACCTAGACCTTAAAGCCACCGGTAGATTTACTGCCCTAACGCCTATCCGTATCGGATACCGGGAGCAATGCTACAGCCCTAGCGACAAGCAGTAAATACCCTAGAAACTTTATTAGCTGCGGAATTGGCAATATTGTGAAGAATCCCTATAGCCCAACCTGGGAGACCTAAAATAGAAGATTCTCTAGATGATATATTTGTAGCTATCTAGAGATGGTACACCGGAATTTTAGTCTTCAGCTCTCAGTTGCGGCGTATTTTCGGGATATTCCGGTGATAAATCTACAATCATAGAGAAAGAACGTCTTTGAAAGTATTTAAATGCCCTTGAGGACCCCCAAATGTACAACAGAAAACCAGATCTCAACACAGTCTTTCCTTCATCTCCTACTCGTTTGTCACTCATTTCAATTCTTTAGAAACAACGCTGGGCGTTCTTCACTACATTCAAACATTCTCTCTTCTTTCACATATTTGCTTCAGCAGACTACCTGTCATTCCTTCATCTTCATATATCATTGAATACGACGCCAGCCTCCGTCAACACCCTCCCAAGTCACACCAACTTATATCAATTCAAAGCTCTTTAGTCGGATTCTAAAATGCTATCTCAATTCAACACCTCATCAAGCAAAATGTTCTTGCCGGCCATGATACTACTGCTAGCCTTTGTCGGTGTAACTAGCAGTAGTCCTACATCTCCCACTCTTGCTAAGAGAGTGTTGACGCCGGCGCAAATATGCACACCACCCGCCAACAAGGCCATGTACTACTGTGGCGCTACCCACGACAACGACTGGAGAAAGACAGAACAGTATGCGCAAGAATACGCCGAAATGCTGGGCTTGGAAACCGTACAGATGGTAACCACGAGAAACAATGGAGGGGTTCCTTATGTCAGCATGGACAAATCTAGGCTATTCGCTGAGAATTCCTCTGGAAAGGTCTACTTGTTTGAAGGCAACCTATGTGGTAACTTAGACGGTGTTTGGAAGCGGACGGAAGAGCCCGCTCTGGAGAGAAATCCGCGTGTCACAGCATTGTATGCGATAGACCCTGCGGAGCCTACACTCGATAAGCGTGTGTGGCATCGTAATGCGCAAGGTGCAATCGTACGCGATAGGAATACTGCAACTGGACAACAGAGTAATGGGGGTAGCCCCGGCGCGATGACGAGAAGCGCATCCCCACCACGAGCAACTGCGAAGGCCGCACCAGGAAAATCCTTACCTACTCCTGCGCCCAGAAATTCCACTCCACCGCCAGCTGTAAAGAAAGCACCAGCACCAGTAGCAGCTCCAAAGAAAGTAGCAGCACCAGTAGCAGCTCCAAAGAAAGTAGCAGCACCAGTAGCAGCTCCGAAGAAGGTAGTAGCAGCTCCGAAGAAAGTAGCAGCACCAGTAGCAGCCCCGAAGAAAGTACCCGCGAAGAAGACCGTCGGCCGTTCTTGATCTAGAGTGGGAATACGCCCGGGGTATGAACGATTATACTTGATCATGTAGTATGTTTGACTGATGATGGGGGGTATATATTGTATTTATGTACTACATTATAGAAATAAAGCTGCTTTGTTGTTTTTCACTACTTATTCGGCTCCTAGCTCGATATTATTCCCAGAACGGTATTGTTAGATCTTTATGGTTTCCGTGAAAATTGCATCAAATTGACAACCACCCTCTATATATATTGAAGGCTTCATGTCTTTAGCACACTAAGACTACAAAAACAAGAAATAGAGTGTTCTAGAGTATCCATGATAGCCAATTGATAAAAACATATATTTCTCTCTATTCTGTATCATCTGGTTCAACATCTATCTGTTTCTTTAAAGCGAGTGATAACCTATTATCCTTTTACATATGTCTTTATTTGCTGTAAGTGAAGAGGTAATATACTATCCTATTGGCCCCCCTGGACTTTTATCAGCTTGTGTATATGAACTTATACTTTTTTCTCAAGGCCCACGCCTTGGGTGTCCTGGCGTAGTGCTACATGAAGAGGGCTTTTGACTGTGATCTACCCCGCGAACAATTATCCGTTCATCGGCAAATTAGAAACATCTCTATGTATTCGGTGGGAATTGTTTTCTCGCAAGCCATAACTCGTAACTCGTTATGGGAGTTTCCTAGTAGCTATACTGAGAGATTACGTGCGGGATACCCATCTGAGCAAATGGACAGGGTTAGGGTTTCCTTTCTAGGCTGATAGATCAAGCAAATAGAGTACGCTCTGGTGCACAACATATATCCTGAATGGTCAAATTAATTAGCCTAATAGTATGAAATTTGAGTAACTTAGGCTTTCCGAATAGCTGTCACCCCTCCAAAGGCTCTGTGGCATAACCGGAGAAGCTCCAAAACCACGTCTATATCTTTAGCCCTCGAAGGATTTTATAAATAATCCCCAAAATCTATCCCATGAGTCGCTGAAAATCACCTTACCTCCAGCTTTAGTGGCCGGTACACCTAGTAATTGTTCATCCTACGAATTCTTTGGAATTCTAACCCTGTTATCTATGTAACATGCTCTTTTGAGAGTCTGTTTAAAAAGACTTATAGCTAATCAGCTGGCGAGTCATCGCTGAGTTCTCGAGATATTATCGTCAAACAACTTTAATTGGCTGATTCAATGGTATCCTTTGCAGAATATACTGCGATAGGAAACGAGCCTCTGGGGGGGGGGGGGTTAGATCAACCTAAGGGCTGATGTAATTATTGATGAAAGGGATATCGGACCTACGATGAGGTAGAGCACGTTGTGGTGGATTAATTCAATCTTTCCAGGTTTCTAGGGCACTAACTCTTAATCGGCCCAAATCACGTATTCCTGAGTTTCGGACAAAAACCAGTAACTACCATGATTTATGCACCTACAATAAACTTAAGTATCGCTCCTTTGTCATTTACAGTTGGAAAACTAGTAAAAGATATCTAGTTTCTAGAATCAAATTCCCATCCCGCTAGTTAAAATTATTTCTCGCAGCTCGCTAATCCCTCCATCTTTTAATATAATATCCACCCGGGGATTAGATTGCAGTTATATTAGACACAAACAAGGAAGAGACAAAATACCCTGGCCCTAGCTGTGCCACTGCGTGGGTAAGCCCGATGACAGGCGTCATTAGACCTACCCGCACACCCGAGTACAACTGCGCCTCTCGATCCTAGCCCATTTGGTTATAGGGTCTCTCCATCCCTATTATTGCGTTCTCGATCTCTCCGTCTACGCGCATAAATCGATCGGCGGTCATACAATATTGAAACCACCCTCAAAGATAACTCCAAGCAAGCTATTGATTTAAAATCATTTTGTTCTAATCGCGGTTATTTTTATGATTTAAAACGTTTACCTACTTTCGGGCGGGTTCTGTGTTACCGCAGTACGGCGGCCTACAGCGACCAGTCCACCATAGCTACGAAAGAGCAGTATCAGTGCCCCAACCTCCCCCCAAGAACCAATCGACAGCCTCAATGAATTCATCTAACTTTTATTTTATGTTAGAATATGTACCATCAGATAGCTATAGTGCCCCAGAACCCATGGGAGAGTGGGGAAATACGCGAAGTATTGATATAAATCCTAACCCTGATGCTCAATTGGGCCAATAAAACATGCAACGTAGCACTAAAACCCACCCCAAAGACTGCATAATCTTTAGTCTAGGCACGTTACTAAGCTAGGATGTCCGACTGTAGTATGGAAATCATTGTATAGGATAGGGGGATTGGTAAGTCTAGGTATTCAGCGCAACCAATCTGGTAGAGCTTTAGTATCAAGGCTAGTCCTGGTGAGAACTATACTACTGTATATGCATTTACATGCTCAAGTATGGACTCAAACGCCTGCTACTTAGGCAAAAGCCTTTGGGTTAGGGTTTGCTGTCAGGAGCCTCGCCTATTCTCCTCCTCTCCCACATGCTCTAGGGAATTATAGCTATCTATGGGTGCTCTGGAATATCAGGTAGACGAATTAATTAAGATTGTTCATTGATTCTTGGAAGGAAATAATTGGGGTTGAGCAGATGCTGGCCGCTCTTTCATAGTTATGGGGACTGGTCGTTGTAGCTGCCGTGCACGGTCCCTCTAGAACTCTTACAAATCTTAGTTCATAAATGTGCGTAATGCCCTGAACGAAGTGAAAGGGTTATGGGGTGAAAGGCCTAGCGGCTTTTTGATTGGCCACTTTGTGAAGGGCATGCGACGCCCCACTGGGAAAAGATCTCCTGGGCGGGCGTCGTCTTCGAGTAAGCTAGATGTTCCCCATAGCAAGGGTAAAGGTTTACTCGCTGAAAAATAGAGCCTATCGCCTAGGTACGAGCTACAACCAGGCTTCCATACCAGGAAGTGATATACCCAGAAAACAGACCTTATTATTCGGTGAGTAATGTATCGTGTAGCAAAAGAGAGCCGTTAGGGTGCAATTATTCTAAAAGAGTAGCGAAATATCAGGCTACCTAAACGTAGGTCTGTTACGGCCGTCGAGTCATCCTTATTTATTAGAGGATATGATTGGGTACTGAATATCCCTCGACAGAGTACAACTAGATCAGTATATCTTCGGTAGATATTCATGGTACGTAAAATTCCCGGAGACATATAGACACTAGGCCAGTGTAAACTCTAGCGATCTTTTGTCAGGATAAGTAAAAGTCTACCGACTAAAGGAATAAAGCGACTAATAGGAATACCCAACTCATAGGCATGCAAAAAATGGTACTGATCTGTGCATTACCTCATGAGTTCTTAAGCGAGAAAAATCCCCAAATATATGATTGTAATATCTGGTGTCCACAAATGGAGTTAATAATCCGCCGGCCATCATGCTGCGCGCACGTTTCTGTCACTTGTATTCTAACATGAGCAGATCGGGTCGATCACACAATCTAAGCAAAAAAGCTCGCGAAAATCTGCCGCCGGCTGTCGGTTATGTACTATAGTAACCATGGATCCCCTACAGTACAGTGGGGCAAGTATTGGTATCCCGGGTGCCCAGCGCGCTGAGATGGGGCTTAGGAAGAACTAGTCTACCATGGGTCAAGCTATTTTCAACTATCGAATGCCTTTAGGGAAATACAATATATCTCAAAGAGGCTGTGAAACACCTATAAGAGATAGTGATAGTTTTTCTCGACTGGTGTTACAAGCCCTAGATCAAAACAAGGTTATGGACATGTATTGATAAGTCGACGCAAGCTCTGTTTATACCGCAATCCACACACCCCGATCGACGCCGATTACCGCTGAGCCACCCTTGTTCGCGGTCGGGAAAAACCTGTAGACCGTAAAAACCATTAATGACATCTGGAATGCCTCTACTAGGATCAAATGCGGAACATTTTAGAAAGCCGGAGGTTAACAGGACCATAATAGATGCGACAAAGTTGAATAAAAAGCCGTGCACCAGTGTATGATCGCCCCTAAGAGCCGAGCCGAGGCCCTTCACCGAGACACAAATTTTCTACGGATAGGCGGTACGGGTAGTGGCAGGTACCACTGGTCTACTTAATTTTGGTGGCAAAGACTAACAAGAATTGATACGGATCTATGGGCAGAGAAGGACTGTAGAGGTAATACGAAACCAGATCGCCTTATCTTGAACTATGGCCAACACCCTTTTGGCAGAAACATATATTAAGATCTACAGCCTTACTCCACAATTCCAAGGATGGTGGAATGAGGCATAAAGATACGAGAGATACTGATAGAGAATCATAGAACCAATATGGGAAGGGTGGCATGGATATTGAGGTGCTCTTGTGGGCCTCCTCATGATTATCTACCACCCAATCCTGAACAATATTCAGAGGAAATAAACTGAATATGTCATCTTTCATTACCGGTACATCCCACACCCCGTTATCACGGTCGGCAATAACAGTGATCGGTAACAGTACCGTGAAGTAACCATGGTTCACAACCCAATGTCAATTCCTTAGTAGGATCCTACAATTTGTAGGAATACCAACTACCAAGTAAAAGACCAAGGAGAAGTTCTACTAGGAAATGGAAACAGTAACAGTATGGTAAAGAAATCAATAAAAAGTAAGTAAGTAAGTATTTATTGGTTTCTGCCCAGGCTAAGCCCATTGCGTGAGTCCCAAGGGACTGCCTCCGTACCCTGTCAAACTAAACTACTAGAGTATCTGTGGTATGATACCAACCGCACATCCCGTTACAGGGCAGCCCGAAGAAAAGTTAAAGTACAAAAAGAAAGAAAAACCGCAGAAACTTGTCACGGAGCCAGATCAAAACAAATGTGAAGAGAAAACTGTAAGGAAAAACTTTCATAACCAACAGGTTGCAACCAGGAATGCCACCTGGTAAACCTATTTTTTTAAAAAAAAATAAAAATAAGGGATTCCGATAACCTATACCGACGTATTGTAATAAACCAAGTACCTGAAAAGATACAGCAAGTAACGATACAAAGATAGTGAATGGAATCACTATGAAGATAATTAATGTGAAGAACTAGGCGGGACTAGTATCACAAAGGGGAAATGCAGCGCGGAAGGTGCAAAGCTAGGTATAGTAGTAACAATAAGTTGTTGCTTGAAGATCTAACTAACTAGCTAAAGTATGGCCTTTATATATCTTTTACTGGGCCCTGATGACGTATACTAATACATAGACACTTGCCTAATGAAACAATATGAAACTTAGAAGATCCTAATGACGTGGCAAGGGACATGTCATCCAAATACATGAAACAAGATAACTGACACGTCCCGCGAGGCAGACTATCTACAAGACCAATGATAAGAAAAAAGAAATAAAACAAAAGTGAAACATGTAACATAGAAGCAGAAGTAAAACTAGGGTTAAAACCTAGGGAAAGACATAGGAAAAATAAGATTCTTGACAGTAGTTCCCCTTCTAGGGCAAACGTCCCGAGAGTTAGATGTCAATAAGAGGGGAGGCATTTTTGAGGCGTGCTTGGACATTGCGGCGATAGCGTTGTCCTTTGGAGAGTCTGCGGCGTGGGGCCAAAATTGAAAGAGAGGTGTCTGATTCGATGGGGGTAATGCAGGGGTTCCCCCAGAAATCACATGAGCCGGCCGTGGTGGGGGTAGATGGGACGGACTCGGCTGTTGGGGGAACGTAGTTAAAACCGTCTGTGATGGTTGGGAGTTTGTTGTTGGTGGTGGGGATAACGTGGTCATTTTGCTCGGCTTCTTTTGTTAGACAAATGAGAAGGTCTCGTCTTTCTTGCTCCAGGGTTGCCTTTTCTTCTTGAAGGCGTTGTTCATATTGGGCGTTGAGGACGGCGGTCCCGTCGATAATGGAAGAAATATTTTTTGTAATTTTCATGACCTCTTGTGTAAGTTCGAAGAGGCCAGAGGCAGAGGGAGATTGAATGTAAAGAGATTGATTCTTCTTGTTGAATGTAAGGGAGTTTAATTCCATTGGGCTGATGGGGTTGGGGATGGTGGATGTGTCGGAACACTCAGCGTGGTGTTTGTTACAATCGTTGCAAAAAGTATGTGGTGGCTCCGGTATTTTGAAGGCTTTGATCCTGACTTCGAGTGTATTGAAGTCCAGGGTTCCATCGAGTTTGAGGAGAGGGGAGAGTTGCGCTGTGTCCGGCACATGCAATCGTTTGTAGATTTTGGTGATTTGTTTCTTGAGGGCCACTTCTGTAGTGACTGCGATCTGAATATGGAAGGTGGAGATTTCTAGTTGGGCTTCTAGCAACTTAACTTCATAGATGCATAATGCATCTGGGAAAGCTTGGAGTGCCTGAGTGGCGACGGAAAAATCTTTCTTTGCTGTTTCATAGGCAAAGCGGAGGAATTGGACGTGGCTGAAGGAATTGTTGCTAATTGCGACGTGTCCGGTGTGTGTTCTGATTTGAACGTCAGGAGTTTGTGGGCTGGACATTTTGAGGAGAGGGTTTGAAGGGGTACCAGTGATGGTATTTGTTCACAAGTTGTCGGGAATTATCGAAGTTGGTAGCGGGATACCACTCTTGATCGTGTTCTTTGGAGTAACCTTTCTTCTAAGCTTTGTAAAAAAGACGGTTGCGAGATATTTTTGAATCGATAACCTGATCGATTTCAAATTCTTCTTAATTGTTGACTATGATTGGAAGAGGTGGAGGCTGGGAATGTCCTGGTATTGGTATGGAGGTGGAAGAGGCTGTTGGTTCAAGAAGGCTGATGTGGAATGTTGAATGGACTTTTATGAAGGTGGGAAGGTCCAATTTATAGGCGCGAGAACCTACTCAACTGAGGATGATGAAGGGGCCTAGGTGTTTGAAGTCTAGCTTGTTGGAGGGACGTATGGTGTGTATGTTAGGTCTGAGTAGCCAAACTTTGTCCCTGTCACAGCGTGGCTAGATGAGTCAGGAATGAGTAAGGATTGGATCGGGAAAATCGGGTTACATATGAGTCACAGGGTTGACCCATAAGATAGCAAGGAACGCGGTTGTAGTGCATGAGTCAACAGGTTGACTCATAGGAAGATAGGATATCGGGTTAGATTGTGCTTGGACAAAGGCTTGGCTGTTGCGTGGAGAATTAGTATATAAGTAGATAGTTCCGCCCGTAGTAGTTAGTTCTCCACGCAACCTTTTTATTGATTTCTTTACCCACACCGTTACTGTTCCAGTTCCATTGTGAAACTTCTCTTTGGTTTTTCACTTAGTAGTTGGTATTCCTGCGGATAGTAGGATCCTACTAAGGGATTAACATTGGGTTGTGAACCTTGGTTACTTTATTGCACCGTTACCGAATACAGACACCGCCGACCGTGATAGTCCCCTGATTTTAGGGTGGGGTCAGGAGATCGTTTCTTGTTGGCTTGTTCGGCTTGTGACTCCTATGCGAAACAAATTTCGTCACGAAGTAACTCCAGAAGGTTTTGGAGTTGTTTTGTGTATGAGTCAATATTTGAGGCTGATGTAGGGGACGCGTGGACGTCTAGGTTGTGGCGCAGGTGGTAGCCTAGATTTGCAAAAAGGGTGATGTCAAGAACCCTAATTCTCCTATGTCTTTTCCCTAAGTTTTAACTCTAGTTATACTTATATTTTTATGTTCTTATTTTCTTTTTACTATTATTGGTCTTGTAGATAGTTTGTGTCACGGCATGACTGGATGTGTCAGCCATTAGTAAGGATCGGATCGGGAAATCGGGTTAAGTATGAATCACAGGGTTGACTCATAGATAGCGAGGAACGTGGTTATTATGCATGAGTCAAGGGGTTGACTCATAGGGAAATAGGATATCGGGTTAGATTGTATTCGAAAAGGGGGCTTGGCTGTTGCGTGGAGAATTAGTATATAAGTAGATAGTCCCGCCCGTGGTAGTTAGTTCTCCACGCAACCTTTTATTCCTTTCTCCTCGGTCGCAAACTTTCAGGTGCGAGACTTTAGCGAACAAAGTTCTTTATTTCTCGGCTTCAAACCTTCACGATCCTCTTGGACCAGCGTACCCAAGATGGCTCACCTAGTTTTACCTGAAGAATGGGACAGCTACATTGAACCTCAAATGGCTCTCAGTGGGCGAGACGACCTAGACTTCTCCACCATCACCGACCGTATTCTCCAGCATCACCTGCAAGCGAGGCGGAACAGCGAAGAAGAACTCACTGCTTCCAACTTTCCTCCCACAGGGAAGAAATGGAAATTCTACAACTTCGTCACCGACCTCCTCAAGAAGGAAACCATTCGTCGCCACGAGTTGGCAGTCATGGCCTCGACACCTGGCTCCTCCCCCTCCACTCCACAGCTCACGTTCCTCAAGCAAACCCAGCTTCGGTTCGGAACGAACACCCCCTCCTCCAAAACTTCCAGGTCCGTCTCTCCGGCGAAACGACTGTCACGGCATGACTGGATATGTCAGCCATTAGTAAGGATCGGATCGGGAAATCGGGTCAAGTATGAATCACAGGGTTGACTCATAGATAGCGAGGAACGCGGCTAGCACGCATGAGTCAAGGGGTTGACTCATAAGGAAGATAGGATATCGGGTTAGATTGTATTAGAAAAAGGGGCTTGGCTGTTGCGTGGAGAATTAGTATATAAGTAGATAGTTCCGCCCGTGGTAGTTAGTTCTCCACGCAACCTTTTTATCCTTTCTCCTCGGTCGCAAACCTTCGGGCGCGAGACTTTAGCGAGCAAAGTTCTTTATTCTCCGGCTTCATACCTTCACGATCCTCTTGGACTCTGCGTACCCAAGATGGCTCAACCAACCCTACCTGAAGAATGGGACAGCTACACTGAACCTCAAATGGCTATCAGTGGCAAAAACGACCTAGACTTCTCCACCGTCACCGACCGTATCCTCCAATATCACCTTCAAGCGAGGCGGAACAGCGAAGAAGAACTCGCTGCCTCCAACTTCCCTCCCTCAGGAAAGATTTGGAAATGCTACGACTTCGTCACCGACCTCCTCAAAAAGGAAACCATTCGTCGTCACGAGCTGGCAGTCATGGCCTCAACACCAGGCTCCTCCCCCTCCACGCCACAACTCTCATTCCCCAAGCAATCCCAGCTTCGGTTTGGAACGAACACCCCCTCCTCCAAAACTCCCAGGTCCGTCTCTCCAGCAAAACGACCTAGAGTCTCCTCCTCCGCTGCTGGTAGCAGCAGAAACACCTTTTCTCCCCTCTCCGATTCATTCGAGCCGGCAACCCCGCTCAAAATGACACTTTCACCCTCCCCAACAGACCAAGACTCCACCATGGAGGAAACCCTGATCCCCCCCCCGACTTCACCCTCCCATACGACCCAGAGGCCAACTACCTCCCCCCCTCTATCCAAGCAAAGCCCGGCACCTCCAACTACACTACATGGTTGGTCAACAACTCTGTGTTAAACGCCGTAGCCCCCCTCATCCTCACCATAAGCGAACTCTCTAAGGAAGTTACCTCGCTTAAATCTACGGTCGCAAGGTTGGGTAACCAACCTAGACAACCACCACCACCCCCTCCCCAACCGCAACAACCACAACAACCAAAGCCCAGACAACAGGCTCCCCCTCCGAACAACACCAGGACCAGGGAAAAGGTCTCCTACGCAGCAGCCGCTGCTAGCGCACCAGCAAAAACCCCCTCCCCACCAAAGACCAAGGCCAAGAAGAAGGCAGAACCGCTCTTTAAGGCCGACTACACCAAAATTAACAGAGAATTCATCGTCGAACTCTCTGAACCCGCACCAGAAGGAGTCAACCAGGACTCCATCTTAAAAAGCGTCAACTCGGCCCTAGAAGGGACAGGAGTTTACTTTCTCTTATGCAGATTCACAAACAAAGACAATATTGTCCTTGTCACCCCTCCTCACATCCCAGGCGAGCAAGCAGTCCCATACTCGGAAACCATCACCTCCAGACTGCAAACCCTAGGCCTCTCCCCCTCCACCGCAAAACCCAACAGCCGTTGGTCCAAATTCATTCTCCATGGAGTCCCCACCATAGTCGGCGAAGGCACGATGGCAGGGGTAGCTGTCGCGGAGTTCATTAAATTGAACTACCCCTCAGTCCAATTGGCACAAGTTCCTCGATGGCTCAGCAAACCTGAGAACCGACACGGAAAAAGGCACTCTTCTATGGTAATTTCCTTCAATGCGGGGGTTACCACTAAGACCCTAGGCACAAGCCACTTCATCATCAACAACACTATGTGCAGACTCGAGCCATACGTGCCTGTTACCCCCTCCACCCAGTGCCAGAACTGCCAGCAGTTTGGCCATCACCACATTCGTTGCAAGAACGACCCAGCCTGCGCGGTCTGCGGTGGCTCCCACCACTCTTCTGAACACAAGTGCACCACCTGTAAAGGCGGTATCAAATGCACCCACCTCCCCATCAAATGCGTCAACTGCCCCCAGAACCCGGGACACAAGGCGAGCGATCCGGCATGCCCAGCAAGGGCCAAAACTAGAATTCAGAAGGAAAAGGAGATGGACACAACGGTATAGGTTATCGGCTTTTTTCTTACACTTCTCACTAAATTGGAAATCACCAGGTGGCACCCCTGGTACACTGCGCTTCGGTTATGAAAGTTTTTCCCTTTGGGTTTTTTCTTCACATTTGTTTTGATCTGGCTCCGCGACATGTTTCTGCGGTCTCTTTCTTATTTTTGTACTTAACTTTTCTTCGGGCTGCCCTGTAACGGGATGTGCGGTTGGTATCGGACCACAGATACTCTAGTAGTCTAGTTTGGCGGAGTACGGAGGCGGCCCCTCGGGGCTTACGCAATAGGCGATGCCTACGCGGAAATTTAAACATATTATTATTATTATTTTATTCTCTTCGGCTACGAAAACTCAACACCAACCTTTAGTATCACCACCAAGCGAAAAAGTTTTTATCGGTCGGAAATACCTGAATTACACTTTTACCTATCGAAATCATATAGTATTTTGTTTGTTCCGGATAGGAACCGTGCTACATTGATAGAGAGAAAGTTTTCGTATCGTTCAGTGTGGATCCCCAGGACCCGTCACAGATTCCCCTCCCAAAAACCCCCCCCCTTTTCTCTCAACAAAACCCATTCGGACAGTTTCAGTGGGCGGGAAGAAAGAGAACGCTATCTCAGACATCCCCACAGGCCAGAAGGACTACCTCCCCTGAGAAGATGTCCAAACAATCCACTCTCCCGTTTGGCACGGTCGGAGGAGCAGAAGACACCCCCACTACCTCGGCTTCCCAAATGCCCACTCCCACCCTCCCATCCACAGCTCAACTTGATCCAGACAACGCAATGGAACAAGAAAAAGACTACTTCAGAGACCGCTCCGACAGTGAAAGCGAGGCAGACGAAGAAGACCTCAACACCCTCGCCTACAACCCTGAAGTCGACTATCTCCAACAAGGCAAAAAGGACCTGAAAACGGGGAGAGGAATTCACTACGTCGCCTGGCTAATCAGAGCCAACACCAACCCCCTCTTCGAGGCCATTAGGGAACTCACCCACACAGTGGATGATATGAAAAGTATCATCAGCGAACAAGCACTTACCATCACATCCCTGAAAAACGGGATCCAGAACATCAACTATTATCAACCAGCACACCCGGCACCAAAACCACCAGGACCAATTCAACAAGCCCCAAAAGGAACAAGACCCCCCCCACCACCACCCCCCTCCAACCCGCCACAGGGAAGAAAGTCATACGCAGCCGCAGCACAAAGCACAGACGAAATGATAAAAAAGAAGAACCCAGGATGGCAAAAGGTCACCAAAGAAAAGAAGAAACCTGCCCCCCTATTCAAGCCTGAATTCTCCAAAGTAAACAGAGAATTCATAGTCACAGTACAGGAAGATATCCCAGACCACATCACCAACGACGCACTCTTATTCCGCACAAACAAGGCCATTGAGACGCAAAGGCAACCCCCGTTCATTATGGCCAGGAAAGTAGGCAAGAAAACCATCATCTTCCAAACGAGATTCAACCAAGAAGCTAGCCCCTACTCCAACTTTACCACGGAAATCAAGACAGCCATTAACGCACTAGGCCTCACCACAGATGAGGCCAAACCCAACGCGAAGTCCAGCAGATTTATTATACACGGCATCCCCACCTCTATTGGCACCACCCCAAGAGAAGCAGGAGAGGCACTGGCCAGAAAGATCACCCTTAACTACCCACAGTTCAAATTTGCTCAAATCCCATACTGGCTCAGTAAAGAGGAGAGCAGACAAGGAAAAGAGCACTCCTCCATGGTTATCGCTCTAACCGGCACCCACACCTTAGAAACACTAGGAACCAGACACGTCATCCTAGAAAACAGGATGTGCAGACTCACGGAATACCTCAGCTTCGGAGCCACCACCCAATGTCACAACTGCCAGGACTACGGTCACCACACTTTAAAGTGCAAGGCAGACACACCTCGATGCGCAGTCTGTGCAGACAATCACCACACAAGAGACCACAAATGCCCCCTCTGCAGAGGAGGCATCAGATGCAACCACATGCCCATCAGATGCGTTCACTGTACGGGCGAATCCCACAAATCCATCGACCCAGCATGTAAACACAGAGCCAAAATCACCGAATCAGCTAAAGCATCAAAAGAAGCCATGGAAACATGAGCGACATCCATAGAACAGGCATAGCCCTAGTGCAACAACTGAATTGCGCTAGAGGACAGGCCACAACACTCTCAGTTACCCAGGAAGCGGACTCATCCCGCAACACACTTCTTTTACTATTGCAAGAACCATGGAACGACAAGAACCACCTACCCCCACACATAGGAAATTTTCATTTGTTTACACCCTCCCTATCACCTAAATGCGCCACATACGTTAGAAAGGACCTGGAACTCTCAGCCAGAGTCACGACCAGCATCAGCGACTCCATACTAGGAGTCACAATAACTATCAACGGAACGGACATCACAGTGCTCAACATATACTCGCCAGGAAAATCCAAATTCCTAGCCCAAAACATGCACAACATCCCCATACATAAGAACTGCTACATGGCGGGAGACTTCAACACCCACAATGAATGGTGGTATCAGGAAAAGACCCCCGAATACACAGACAGAATCAGAGCAGACACACACAGCAAGGCAATAACTGAATGGCTCAGCCTCAACGAATTCGAACTCGCCAATCAACCCAAATTCACCCACTTCCCAAAGAACGGACTAAGGCCCACCATCATCGACCTCACCTTTACCAAGGGCACCGCAACCAACATTGTGCAAAACTGGTCATCGGACGACGGCCCAACTAATGACTCAGACCACGCCATGACCCAAACAATATGGGCCATGAACCCCCCCAAACTATCACCAGGACGCAACTGGAAACAAACAGACTGGCTGGAATTCAATAGGCAAATCGTCCAGATCAACCCTTACAGTTTCCAATGGACGACACCCACCTCCACCCTTCAGAGCGTGGAACTTATCACGAAAAAGATATGGGAAACCATCGAAACAACAGTCCCCCTCAGAAAGCCCAAAAAGAATCACTTCAGCTGGTGGAACCCCAACCTCACCAAACTCAAAAAAGAAACACACAAACTAGAAAGAGTAGCACGAAACAGACCCTCACCAGAAAACCGGAAAGCATACAGGAAAAAGGCAAATGAATGGAGGAACAAGGTCAGGGAAGCAAAAAGAGACCACTGGAACATCACCATCAACGCGGCCAATCAAAATACAGTATGGAAAATCATGAAGGAAAGGAAAAACATGGACATCCCAACAATACAAGGAGAAGAAACGTTCGAGGGGAAATACGGCAAGCTTAACGCAGCCCTTTTCCCCGAAAACGACAGTCACCCCCCCCCAATTAACTTTGAAATCACACACAAAACTGATCTCAGCCAATCATTCACAGAAATTTCAACAGAAGAAGTCTCCAAGGCGCTCACCCGCAACCTCACAACGGCACCAGGAATAGATGGCATCAGATGGCCGACCATTCTAGCAATACACAATGCCAACCCCCTACTACTACCGGTGATCTATACCCAGCTCATCTACCACGGCACCCTCCCAGAAGAATGGAAAATAATCAAATGCGTTCCCATTCCAAAACCCAGGAAAAACGACCTCAGCGACCCACAATCTTACCGCCCCATCTCCCTATTACCTTGCATCAGCAAACTACTGGAAGCCATTATAGCGAAAAGACTGGTCAAATACGGCACCGAAAACGGGGGACTCTCAAACTCCCAGATGGGAGCTAGGGAAGGAAGATCCAGTACGGACACATTGCTACGAATATTAACCCCCGCACAAGACTGGCTCAGAACCAAATACCACAACAGAACCCACCCCCTGAGACCAGCCATCCTAACCAACGACATCAAAGGAGCCTTCAACTGCATCAACCACCATCGGCTAATCGAAATACTGGAAAAACAGAAATTCCCCCAGTACATCTGCAAATGGATCAACAGCTACAACACGAACAGAACCATTTCATTCGCGTTCAACGGAAAGACCTCACCCACACTGCCCTACAAATCAGGAACCCCGCAAGGGTCCCCTCTCTCCCCAATTATCTACATGATCTACGCAAACACCCTACTCCCCACAAACAACCCCAAGAACGAACTGGATAGCGTCTACATGGACGATGACGCCATGCTTCAAGGAGGCACCTCCACCAAGTTTATCAACCTCAGACTTCAAGAGCGACTTAACGAAAAACTCGAGAGAGCCGCCCCCCTCAACATAAAATTCAGCAAGGAAAAAGCAGACCTTCTACACCTCATACCACACACCAGCAAGTTCTCAACCCCAACAGAGGGCATCCACCTATCAGGATTAGAAATAAAACCCGCGAAGTCAATCAAAATGCTGGGAGTTATTATCGACCAAAGGCTCAGTTTTAGAGAACAAGCAGCAGTAACAGCATCAAGATGCGCCACCACTACGGCAAGACTACAAAATATTGGACAAAGATACAAACTCAACCCAAAAACACTACACAAATTAGTATGGAGCATGGCCATCCCCTATGCTTTCTGGGGATCAGAAGTATGGTGGACAGGAGCCAGACACATCATCGATACCATCACACCCAGCTACCTCAGACTAGCCAGACTCATCACCGGCCTCCCCACCTGGGCAGGAAACAACGCCACACTCAAAGAAGCAGGACTACCCCCCCTCGAGAAGCTACTCAACTACAGGAGCCTTAACTACGGAATCAGGACCCTCCTGAGCCCAGACTCCAACCCCGCCAAAGCCATCCTCACAAAATACCTCGGACAACCCTCACTCCAAACAGGCACAGGATTCGACAGAATCGCCAGCCTAATCCGCGAAACAACACAATTCGCAACAATAGAGGAAAGCTCAGACATCAGAGCCTGCTTCCTACCAAAAAACGACCTAAACATCTCTTCGCTAAGCAAGGAAGAAGAAGGATTAAAACACCAACAATGGGCAAAACTCAGCCAGTCGGATGTAAAAATCTACAGTGACGGATCCAAGGAAGGGTCAGTATCATCAGGATTTACAATACTCCACAAAGGATGGGAAATCCATAAAGGGACACAGAACATCGGAGAACAAGCAGACATCCTTGACGGGGAAATAAACGCAATAAAAATAGCCATCAAGAAACTGGCTCACGACCACAACATCTCCAACACAAGCATCCACCTATGCGTGGATAACCAGAACGCACTCAGAAGCTTATGGGGGGGCAAGACCCCGGCCAGAGAAATGGTACAGGAATGCCTGGAGGACTTGAAGATGCTACAGCAAAGGGGCTGCAGCATCAAAAGACAGTGGACACCCTCTCACGTAGGGATCACAGAAAATGACACAGCTGACGCACTGGCAAGAAAAGGACTTACCGAAGCAAACACACATAACAAAGTCACCCTGACTTGGCTCAAAAACCTTCCAAAAAGACAACTCAGAAAAGAAATCGGAAGAAACACTCACGGACCTCACCCAGCAATAGCAACACTCAAAAAGACACACGCACAGCTGATATTACAAATACGCAACGAAGTCACATACATCGACCCCAACCCTATCCGAGAAGTTACAATCTGCCCATGCGGAGAAAAGAACTCAGCAAAACATCAAATCATACACTGCATCAACAACCAAACCGACCAACTCCGCCTATTTCGAGACATGAAAACGGAGAAATGGGAGGAAATTATCAACGCCAACGACATTCAACCACTACTCTACTTTGCGCTAAAAACAAGTATGTACCACAGAAGGTGACCTGGGAGGGGGAAGTTTTTCTTTTGTATCCAGGCCGGAAGTTGCTTTAAGAAAACATGACTAGGAAAAGGAAACTTGGAATCATGACACGCATCGCTGTATTTTAAATATTTCCTTTGTATTTTTCAGGCGGATGGTTAGGCGGACATGTAAAAATGTCTCACGCAATAGGCGAAGCCTACGCGGAAACTTAAATATATTATTATTATTATTATTTTATTGATTTCTTTACCCACACTGTTACTGTTTCAGTTCCATTGTGAAACTTCTCTTTGGTTTTTCACTTAGTAGTTGGTATTCCTGCGGATAGTAGGATCCTACTAAGGGACTAAGATTGGGTTGTGAACCTTGGTTACTTTATTGTACCGTTACCGAATACAGACACCGCCGACCGTAATAACGACCCAGAGTCTCCTCCTCCACTGCTGGTAGCAGCAGAAACACTTTTTCACCCCTCTCCAACTCATTTGAGCCAGCAACCCCGCTCAAAACGACACTATCACCCACCCCAACAGACCAGGACTCCACTATGGAAGAAACCCTGATCCCCCCTCCTGACTTCACCCTCCCATACGACCCAGAGGTTAACTACCTCCCCCCCTCTATCCAAGCAAAGCCCGGCACCTCCAACTACACTACATGGTTGGTAAACAACTCTGTGTTGAACGCTGTGTCCCCCCTCATCACCATCATAAGCGAACTCTTTAGGGAGGTCACCTCGCTTAAATCATCGATCGCTAGGCTGGGAAACCAACCTAGACAACCACCACCACCCCCTCTCCAACCACAACAACCACAACAACCAAAGCCCAGACAACAGGCTCCCCCTCCGAAAGACACCAGGACCAGGGAAAAGGTTTTCTATGCAACAGCCGCTGCTAGCGCACCAGCAAAAAACTCCTCCCCACCAAAGACCAAGGCCAAGAAGAAGGCAGAACCTCTCTTCAAGGCCGACTATACCAAAATAAACAGAGAGTTTATCGTTGAACTCTCTGAACCCGCACCCGAAGGAGTTAACCAAGACTCCATTCTCAAAAGCGTCAACTCGGCCCTTGAAGAGACAGGAGTCTACTTTCTCCTATGCAGATTCACAAACAAGGACAACATAGTCCTCGTTACCCCTCCTCACATCCCAGGCGAGCAAGCAGTCCCATACTCGGAGACCATCCCCTCCAGACTGCAAACCCTAGGCCTCTCCCCCTCCACCGCAAAACCCAACAGCCGTTGGTCCAAATTCATTCTCCATGGAGTCCGCACCGTAGTAGGCGAAGGTAGTATGGCAGGGGTAGCTGTTGCGGAGTTCATTAAATTGAACTACCCCTCAGTCCAATTAGCATAAGTTCCTCGATGGCTCAGCAAACATGAGAACCGACACGGAAAAAGGCACTCTTCCATGGTAATTTCCTTCAATGCGGGAGTTACCACAAAGACCCTAGGCACAAGCCACTTCATCATCAACAACACTATGTGCAGACTCGAGCCATACGTGCCTGTTACCCCCTCCACCCAGTGCCAGAACTGCCAGCAGTTTGGCCACCACCACATTCGTTGCAAGAACGACCCAGCCTGCGCGGTCTGCGGTGGCTCTCACCACTCCTCTGAACACAAGTGCACCACCTGTAAAGGCGGTATCAAATGCACCCATCTCTCCATTAAATGCGTCAACTGCCCCCAGAACCCGGGACACAAGGCAAGCGATCCGGCATGCCCAGCGAGGGCCAAAACTAGAATCCAGAAGGGAATAGAGATGGACACAATGGTATAGGTTACCGACTTTTTCTTACACTTCTCACTAAATTGGAATCACCAGGAGGCATCCCTGGTACATTGCGCTTCGGTTATGAAAGTTTTTCCCTTTGGGTTTTCTCTTCACATTTGTTTTGATCTGGCTCCGTGACATGTTTCTGCGGTTTCTTTTTATATTTGTACTTAACTTTTCTTCGGGCTGCCCTGTAACGGGATGTGCGGTTGGTGTCGGACCATAGATACTCTAGTAGTTTAGTTTGGCGGAGTACGGAGGCGGTCCCTCGGGACTTACGCAATAGGCACTGCCTATGCGGAAATGAATTAATTACTTACTTTTATTCTCTTCGGCTACGAAAACTCAACACCAACCTTTAGTATCACCACCAGCGAAAAAGTTTTTATCGGTCGGAAATACCTGAATCACACTTTTACCTATCTAAAATCACTTAGTATTTTGCTTGTTCCGGATAGGAACCGTGCTACGTTGATAGAAGAGAAAGTTTTTGTTTGTTCAGCGTGGATCCCTCAGACCCATCGCAGATTCCCCTCCCCAAAACCCCCCCTTTATTCCCCCAACAAACCCCTTTCGGACAGTTCCAGTGGGCGGGAAGAAAGAGAACCCTTTCAGAAACATCCCCCAGAGCCAGAAGGACAACCTCTCCAGAGAAAATGTCCAAACAATCCACTCTCCCCTTCGGCACGGTCGGAGGCCCGGAACACACACCCACCTCCACCAAGACCCAGATGCCTGACCCCACCCTCCCAACCACCGCCCAGCTCAACCCAAACTTCGAACATGACGAGGAAATCCTCAGGGACACCTCGGACTCAGACTCAGAAGACAAAGACGACTTGAACACGGACACATACGACTCAAACACCGACTACCTCCAGCAAGGAAACGCCCCCATCAAAACCTCCAAGGGCGTCCACTACCTTGCCTGGCTCATCAGAGCAACCACCAGACCCCTAAACGAGGCTATCCAAGACCTCGCCCATACGGTTGAATTCTTGAGGGAAACCATCAATAAGCAAGAATCCACCATTACTACCCTCAACAACCAGGTTACCAGCCTAACTGCCTCCCGGCCCCAAACTTACCTCCCCCACTACCCAGGCCCACCCCTCTCTGCCCTTCCTTGCCAGCCGCAACAGGCAGCGAAAGAAAGAAAGACTCAGGAGAAGAAACCCGCCAATGACACCACCACAAAGAAGTCCTACGCAGCGGCAGCCAGTACGGACGAAATGATTGAAAAAAACAACCCAGGATGGCAACAAGCCATGAACAAGAAGCAAAAGAAGAAGCCCACCCCGCTCTTCAAGCCAGAATTCTCTAAAATCAACAGAGAATTCATAATCACGGCACAAGAAGACATCCCGGAAACTATCACCAACAACGCCATTCTTTTCAAAATCAACGAGGCCATAACAGCACAAAAAGTCGCACCCTTTATCATGGCCCGTAAGGTAGGAAAGAAAACAATCGTTCTCCAAACTGCCTTCGACACAGAAGCCGCCAACTACTCCTCCCTCACCACAGAAATCACCACAGCGGTCGACTCACTAGGAATCACGACCGACGAAGCCAAACCAAACACCAAGTCCAGCAGATTCATCATCCACGGCATACCCACCAACATTGGCACCAATCCCAGAGAGGCAGGTGAAAAGTTAACCAAAATCATCACCAACAACTACCCACAATTTAAATTCGCACAAATCCCGTACTGGCTCTCAAAGGAGGAAAACAGAACAGGAAAAGAACACTCATCCATGGTCGTTGCCCTTACAGGCACCCACACAATCGATACCCTAGGAACCAGACACCTCATCCTAGAAAACAAAATGTACAGAATCACCAAATATCTCAGCTTCGGTCCCACCACACAATGTCACAACTGCCAGGAATTTGGCCACCACACCCTCAAATGCAAATCAGAGAAACCTAACTGCGCAGTCTGTGCAAAAGACCACCACACCAGAGACCATAAATGCGCCTCCTGCAGAGGTGGACTCAGATGCACCCACGCCCCCATCAGATACATTAATTGCAAAAAAAGTGAAGGCAACTGCGAACCACACAAAGCCTCCGACCCCGCATGCAAACACAGAGCAAAAATCCAACAAATCGCCAAAGAAACCAGAGACGCCATGGAACTATGAGCGACATCCACACGACAGGCATAGCCCTAGTTCGGCAACTGAACTGCGCTAGAGGACAGGCCACTACACTTTCAGTATTACAGGAAGCAGACTCATCCCGCAATATATTAATTTTATTACTTCAAGAACCATGGAACGACAAAAATCACCTACCACCAGCAACACTTAACTTTCATATGTTTTACCCATCCCTTAAACCCAGATGCGTCACATACATCAGGAAAGATATAGATATCCAACCAAGACTTTCTTTAGCCATAAGCGACAGTTTTTTGGGAACAGACATCACCATAAACGGAAACCGCATTACGGTATACAACATTTATTCACCAGGAAAATCCAAACATCTGGCCAAACAAATGGCTAACATTCCCTTACGCGAAAACTGCTACCTCGCTGGCGACCTCAACGCCCACGACGAATGGTGGTATCAGACCAAGACGCAGGAATACTCCGACAGAATCAGAGCAGACTCACACGGAAGCTCTATATCCAACTGGCTCAGCTCCAACCACATGATTCTAGCAAATGACAATAGCTTCACCCACTTCCCCAAAAACAACCAGAAACCAACCATTATCAACCTCACCTTTCACAAGGGCACAGCTACCAACATCATACAAGGATGGTCAACGGATGACGGACCATCCTTCGATTCAGACCATGCCATGACACAGACGATATGGGCCATTGTCAAGAACACACATTTCCTAGTCTGCCTTGCTTATCTCCTTGTTTTATATCTGTTTCATGTATCGTTTTATATCTCGTAGGATCCTTATCATCATTGGTCATGTAAGAAGTACGCCTCGCAGGACGAGACGACTATAGTTTCATGTAGAAGGAGGTCGCTCCTTCAGTTTCATATTGTCTCATTGTTGATCTCAGCGTCCCTCCAGAAAGGGTATAAAAGGGACGCATCTCTGTCAGTTAGTTAGTTCTTCACGCAACAACTTATATTGTTACCATACCTACCTTGTGCACTGAGCCGTCCGCTCTTCTTGTTTTGTGCTTGAGCCCATAGTCTCTCGATACTATCCCACGACCTTTAATTATCGCCTGCTGTTCTACCAATGGGTGATCGGTTTTTTACACTTTGTTGCGTCTTTCCTACGCAGCACCCGATAATTTTCCAAACTGGATCATAACGTTTCATTTGATCTGGAAACTATATTTGGACCACTTTTAGACGAAGTACCAACCAGAACCACCAGCCCTATTACTCCCGAGCCCCAATCAAGAGTTCCAACTCCAGAAACCCCGTTTCCCCCAGACACTAGAATGTCTTCCACCCAAGAAACTGCCGCAGGCGGCAGTAACCCAATTCAGATAAGCAATGAAGCTCTACTCCAACTCCTCCAACAAATCGAAGCTGGAAAAACCAGCAAACCCCGAACAATGAAAATACCAGACGCCGATGACTTCAGAGGCGAACCCACCAAAATTCGCACATGGCTACGCCAATGCGAGAATAAATTCACAGAATACGACCAACCAACTGACATGCAAAAACTTATCTATGCAAGTAATAAAATGAAAGATCAAGCAGGGTCGTGGATGTTTTCGGTCCTCGAAAACAAAACCTACACCACATGGGAAACCTTCAAGGACGCCCTCAAGAAAGCGTTTGGCGAAGCCGACACTAAGGAAGCCGCCAAACAACGAATCAGAAACCTGTGCCAAACAGGAACCGTCAACGAATACTGGACTAAGTTCCAGACCGACATGGACCTACTGGGATGGAATGAAGAAGCCCTCAAAGACGAATTCTATGACGGATTAGCCCGCAACATAAGGGCTAAACTAACCGCCATCATAGACAAACCAGCGAATCTACGAGAATTCGCACTGCTATGCATCAACCTGGATAACGAAATAATAGCCAGCAAAGTTCGCACCACTAAATGGGATAATCACGCACCCAAAGCACCCACCACGAAGACCCATACTCAGCCCTACATTCCTAGACACACAAATGGAACGTTTGCATCCAACCAAAGTTCGGCCTCAACCACCACCACAGAAATACCACCAGGAGACCCTATGGACCTGGACGCCTCCAAGAAAAAGAAATTCCTCCCCCTTACCGACAAGGAAAAGAAAAGACGGTTTGATAACAACCTCTGCATGTACTGCGGAAAACCCAACCACAGGTCAGATCGCTGCCCAGAAAAAATATGGAAACCAAAAAGACTAGCCGGCACCTCCTCACAAGACCTCGAAGAATCGGGAAACGAGGACGACCAGGAGTAAAGAGCAACCTACCCCTGGCAAAGGAATCCCCTAGAGTTGCCAACCCGTCACGTTTCGCTCCCCTCCAAGACCTCCCCGAAAACCATACGTCATTCAGTACAGCAGGACTGTACTGCTCCTCCGACATTCCCCCAAAACACGCCCTAGATGACCACCTCATTTTCCCGGTACAAATCAACCTCGGAAACCAAATCGTGGATACATTTGCCATGCTAGATAGCGGCGCAACCGGAAATTTCATCGACCGAAGTTTTGCCAACCAAAAACAATTCCCAGTCCAAGCCAAAAAAGTGGCTCAACCACTTACCCTTATTGATGGATCGACCTCCCAGAGTGGTGCCATCACCCACCAAGTCAAACTACCTATAAAAATAGGAAACCACCAAGAAACGGAAACCCTCCAAGTCACCAAACTAGGCCACTACCCACTAGTCCTAGGAATCCCCTGGTTCAAAAAATATAATCCTGAAATTATGTGGAAAGAACACCAAGTCAATTTTACATCAAAAACTTGTCAAGAAGAATGCCTCAACGTACCAAACGTCGTACAAGCCCTTCCTGAGAAGCCTGCCATTATTCAACATCTCAGAACTGCAGACATAAGCCTAGTAGGAGCAGCCGCGTTTAAACGCTCTGCCAAACAAGGCGAACCCTGCCTACTCACCATCCGAGAAATCGATCATGCTATAGAAATTTGTGTCACGGACAAATACGAATACATGAGAAAGGATACTCAAACTCCAGCCAAATCCCCAGAAGCAAAAGATCTTCTACCAGCCGAATACCACGACTTCCTAGATATATTCCACGAGCGCGAACCTACCGACCCGCCTCCTCGTCGTCAAGCAGATCATAAGATCAACCTCATGCCAGGAACCACCCCGCCGTTCAAACAACTATATTCATTATCAGAAGCAGAGTTGAAAACGCTACGCGAATACCTGGATACCTACCTGAAGAGAGGGTGGATTAGATTCTCATCTTCCTCAGCCGGAGCACCCATCCTGTTTGTTAAGAAAAAAGATGGATCAATGCGGCTGTGTGTCGACTACCGCGGACTTAACGCCGTCACCGTTAAAGACCGGTACCCCCTGCCACTAATTAACGAAGCTTTAGATTGCCTAAAGTCAGCCAAGGTCTATACGTCATTAGACATCCGAGAAGGATACCACCATATCCGAATAGCAGAAGGGGACGAATGGAAAACAGCTTTTCGAACGCGCTACGGCCTTTACGAATACACTGTCATGCCATTCGGACTCACCAATGCGCCTGCCACATTCCAAGCATGGATCAATGAGATCCTGTCCGAATTCCTAGACGTCTTCTGTATCGTCTACCTAGATGACATCCTCATCTACTCCGAAGACATGAAGTCCCATGTCAGTCAAGTCCGCCAGGTTATGGAAAAACTTCGTAACGCTGGAATCAACCTCAAACCCTCCAAATGCCATTTCCACCAAGAAGAGATAGAATACCTAGGTTTCATAATATCTCCCAAAGGTGTGTTCATGGACCCCAAAAAAATCAAAGCCATAATCGAATGGCCCGAACCAGCCTCAGTCCACGACGTCCAGTGTTTTCTAGGATTCGCCAACTTCTATCGGCGATTCATCAACAAATACAGCAAAATCTGTAAACCATTAACACAACTCCTCAAAAAAGACGTCAAATTCGAATTCAACCCAGAAGCCCAAGCAGCATTTGACATACTCAAAAATGCCTTCACCACCGCACCAATTCTCCAACATTTCAACCCCGCCAGAGAAATCACCGTAGAAACAGATGCCTCCGACTACATAGTAGCCGCAGTTATTTCACAAACCAACGACGAAGGAATACTCCACCCCATCGCCTACTATTCCAAGAAAATGGATTCAGCCCAAATCAACTATGAAATCCACGACAAAGAACTCCTTGCCATAGTCTCCGCATTCCGAGAATGGAGACAATACCTAGAAGGAAGCCAACACCAGATAAAAGTACTAAGCGATCATGAAAATCTGGAGTACTTCATGACAACCAAGGAATTAAATAGAAGACAGGCACGATGGGCCGAAACCCTCGGCAATTACGACTTCGTCATTACATACCGACCAGGCAACCAAGGACAAAAACCTGATGCACTAACCAGACGATCAGGAGATCTGCCTCAAAAGGGGGACCTACACCTCCAAGAAACACTCCTGAAACCCGACAAATTCCAGCTAAACGCCAAGGTCGCAACCACCTCCGACGATACCACCAAGGAGGAAATCAAAAAACAACTCAAAAACGACCCCCTGACTTGCCAAGTCATCCAAAACCTAAAAAACAGTGTCACCAGATCAAAAGACGTCGCACTAGGACTATGCTCCATGCAAGATAACCTACTGACGTACGATGGCCTCATCTGGATCCCTGACAACACCTCACTCCGCCTCCAAATCATGAAACAAATCCATGACAACTCAACCGCAAGACACCCCGGTCGCGAAAAAACCCTCGAACTACTTACACGGAACTATTATTTCCCAGGAATAAGAAAATTCGTCACGAGATACGTTGACCACTGCGACGTGTGCGCCCGCATTAAACCAGTCAGGCACGCCCCTTTCGGATTACTCAAACCCCTGCAACCCCCCGACCGCCCCTGGCGATCAATATTTATGGACTTCATCACCGGGCTACCAACATCACAAGGCTACGATTCCCTATGGGTAGTAGTCGATCGACTCACCAAAATGGCACATTTCGTGCCCTGCCAAGCCTCCCTCACAGCCCAACAATTTGCAAAACTATTCATGTCACACGTCTTCAAACAGCACGGACTACCAGACGACATCACATCCGACCGCGACTCCCTATTCACATCCAACTTTTGGAAGGAATTAACAACAACGCTTCAAATCAAAAATAACCTAAGCACAGCATTCCACCCACAAACCGATGGACAAACAGAACGAGTCAACGCCATTCTGGAACAATACCTCCGTGCCTATGTCAACTACCAGCAAGACAATTGGGCAGAACTTCTAAATACTGCCGAATTTTGCTACAATAACACAGCCTCTAGCACCACCAAAGTTTCACCTTTTTTCGCCAATTATGGCTATCACCCAAAGTACCACCTAGATTTACAATCACCAACGTCACAAGCCCCCGAAGTCAAAGCATACACGAAACAACTACAAACGCTGCATGACTCCCTCCGAGACGAAATTCGTTTCAGCCAAGAATCACAGGCTGAGCAAGCAAACAAACATCGATCACCCGATCCCATCCTGAAACCAGGAGACAAAGTTTGGCTACTCAGACGAAACATCAACACCACAAGGCTTTCCAGTAAACTGGACTTCAAACGCCTCGGCCCTTTCCACATACTCAAACGGATAGGCACTCGCGCCTATAAATTGGACCTTCTCCCCTCCATGAAAGTACATCCAACATTCCACATTAGTCTTCTCAAACCAACAACATCCTCAGAATTAATACCCGGCCATATCCAACCTCCCCCGCCTCCAGCCATCGTCAATTCTCACGAAGAATTCGAAATCGATCAGGTTATCGATTCTAAACTTCTTCGCAATAAACTCTACTACCGCGCTCAGTGGAAAGGATATTCAAAAGAACACGACCAAGAGTGGTATCCTGCCTCTAATTTTGAAAACTCCCAATCCCTTATCCACGAATTCCATCACCGATACCCACACAAACCTTCCCCACCAACTCAAAATGTCTCTATATGTCGCACCCGTTCCAGCCGTTAAGGTTACCATCAACGGCACCTCCGTCAGCATGAGCACCCACGCTCACATCTCCCTCCTCCGCACCAAACTAGCACTAGCCAAACGCGACTATGAAGTCGCCGCCCAATCCCTCAAAGCGTTCCCCCAAGCCCTCCGAATCTTCGAGTGCCGGTTACTCGAAGCCACTATGGAATTAAACACCTACCATGCCAACATACTTGCCACCACAGGCACTGCCTTGGGACAACAGATAAACATTATCAAAGCCAGGATTAACGTCCCCGCCGAAACACCACTCTCACCACTCATCAAAGAAGATGGAACCCTCGACTATCAAAAACTGGAAGTGGCCATCACCGCTGCCGACATCCAACCAATAATCCCAAGCCTGGAAGACCCGTATTGCGATGACTGCCAGGAAAGACACCCCATTGCCGCCTCGTCCCCCGCCTCAACTATCCCCGACCAGCAACCTGCCAGCCCCATGAGCGTAAGCTCAAAACATAACTCACCCACGTCCTCACCGGGACTTATAGAACTAGTCCAGGAAATCACCAATATCACCAAAAACATCTCCACGATTGTCTCCGGAACCACCGTCCTCAATGCCCAGTACGAAAAACGCCTTAATGGCGAAAAAGAAGAACTACAGAAAGAGAGGCTGGACCTCATCACTCGCCTCACCGAACAATCTGTCCAAGAAGGACATCTCACCCCACGCACCAAAGAAGAACCCCCACTTTCCCCTATGTTCCAGGCCAGCGGCTCCCGCCCCGAACTGGTCCCCGTTACCTACGTCCCACCCACAGCGGAATCAGCACCTTCCACCGCTGGATCCTGCGATTCCTGGGGAAACCCCCGGGTAACATTCGAGCAACCCGAATCCCCACTTCCCATTCCCACTCCCCAGTACCAAAGGAAGCTCTCTAAAGGAGCTCGTCACCGCCGTAACATCCAACGCCGTCTCCGGCAACAAAACTAGACCCCGGTCTCGTAGGAACTTCGCTCTTGGAGAGGGACCTACTGTCAAGAACACACATTTCCTAGTCTGCCTTGCTTATCTCCTTGTTTCATATCTGTTTCATGTATCGTTTTATATCTCGTAGGATCTTTATCATCATTGGTCATGTAAGAAGTACGCCTCGCAGGACGAGACGTCTATAGTTTCATGTAGAAGGAGGTCGCTCCTTCAGTTTCATATTGTCTCATTGTTGATCTCAGCGTCCCTCCAGAAAGGGTATAAAAGGGACGCATCTCTGTCAGTTAGTTAGTTCTTCACGCAACAACTTATATTGTTACCATACCTACCTTGTGCACTGAGCCGTCCGCTCTTCTTGTTTTGTGCTTGAGCCCATAGTCTCTCGATACTATCCCACGACCTTTAATTATCGCCTGCTGTTCTACCAATAGGTGATCGGTTTTTTACAGCCATGAACCCACCAAGGCTTACACTAACCAGGCTATGGGGCAAAACCAACTGGGAAACCTTTCATGCCAACATATACAACATCAAAGTCACAGAGAAAGCATGGCACTCCCCGCAAGCAACCCTCGACTCCGTCGACAGCATCACGAAAGAAATCTGGGACACCATCGAGAAAACAGTCCCTACAAGGAAACCCAATAAAAGATACTACAAGTGGTGGATTCCAGAAATCAATCACCTCAAAAAAGAAACCCACAGGAAACAAAGAATATACCAGAACAACAAGAACGAAGCCAACAAGAAAGACTTCAGAACAACCGCAAACAAATGGAGGAAACTAGTAAGGATCGCCAAAAACGACTAGTGGAATCACTCCATCAACAATGCCAACCAAAACACCATATGGAAACTCATGAAGGAGAAAACAATAGTTGATATTCTATCTATACAAGGCGAGGATACATTTGAGGGGAAATGCGCCAAATTAAACACCGCGCTTTTCCCCGAAAATGACAGCACCCCCCCACCCATTCACTATGCTCTTCCCATCAATACTGACCTTACCCAATCCTTTACAGCAGTCACTCAAGACGAAGTTACCCTTTCCCTCAGAAGAAATCTCAGGACAGCCCCGGGAAACGACGGCCTTGGATGGCCTACTATTTTGGCCATCCACAATGCCAACCCAGAACTTCTCCCCACCATGTACTCCCAATTACTATACCACGGAGTTATGCCATCAGACTGGAAAATCATCAAATGCGTCCCTATTCTGAAACCAAAGAAGAACGACCTACATGACCCCAAATCCTACAGGCCCATCTCCCTCCTACCATGCATCAGCAAGCTACTAGAAGCCATCGTAGCCAGAAGACTAGCCGAATACGGACTCAAAAACGGAGCCCTATCAGAAGCCCAAATGGGTGCCAGGGAAGGAAGATCCAGCACAGACTCCCTTCTACGCACCCTCACACCAGCACAAGCATGGATGCACCAAGGATGGTCACACAGAAATACCAGCTACAGACCCGCAATAATGGCCAACGACGTTAAAGGAGCATTTAACTGCATCAACCACACCCGACTCACGGACCTCCTCAGGATACAGAAATTCCCCGAATATATCTGCAACTGGATCGCTACCTTCAACAAAGACCAAACCATCTCGTTTGCCTTTAACGGACAAAAATCCCCACCCACCCCGTATAAATCAGGCACCCCTCAAGGATCCCCCCTCTCCCCCATAATATACCTAATATACGCGAACCCCCTAGTAGACACCAGCATCAGCCCATACAAAATGGACAGCGTATACATAGACGATGACGTCATGCTACAAGGAAGTACATCCACCAAATTCGCAACCATAAGACTTCAAGAAAGAATAAATATGAAGTTAGACAAAGCCAAACCCCTAAACATCAAATTCAGCGAAGAGAAATCCGAACTGCTATTTATGTCCCCCTGCTCAAAAATCCCCAACAACACAATACAGCTAGGCACCCACACCATACAACCATCCCTCACCATCAAAATACTGGGCGTCACCATAGACCAAAGACTCAGCTTCAGACAACAAGCATCCACTGCCTCGTCCCGGCTCATCACATCAACGATCAGACTTCTCCACCTAGGAAAGAAATATAAGATCACCCCCAAAACCCTACCATACGCGCTATGGGGATCCGAGGTCTGGTGGACAGGAGCCAGACACCTCTTAGACGCCATATCACCCAGCTACCACAAACTAGCCAGACTCATCACTGGCCTCCCCATTCACACCAACACCACCAGACTACTCAAAGACGCAGGACTCCCAGGCCTAAACGACCTGCTAGACTACAGATCCCTCAACTACGGCATAAGAACCCTACTCAGCCCAGATAGTAACGTGCTCAAGGAACAATTCCTTACGGCCCTCAGAAACACTCACCATCGCAACGGCACAGGCATCAACTGTATAGCCTCGGCTATCCAACAATTCACCCATAACAAAAACATAGAAGACCCCAGAAACATCGACCCACAATTGTTTCTTCTCAACCATCTTCACATCCCACCCACCAGCAAAGAAGAAACAGCTATAGCCCACAAAAAATGGGCCAAAAGACATTACAAAGACATCAAGATATACAGTGACGGCTCCAAAGAGAAAACAGTCAGCTCAGGATACGCGATCACTAGAACCAACAAAACCATAGCCACAGGATCCCAAAACATAGGACAACATGCGGACATATTGGACGGAGAAATTAACGCCATCCGCCTAGCAGTTACATACCTCAACTCAACGAAAACCTCTAACACTACTATCCACCTCTGCGTAGACAATCAAACAGCCTTCCGCAGCCTATGGAACGGCAAAGCACCAGCAAAAGAATTTATCAAGGAAAGCCTGGAGGAAATTAAGACACTACAGCTACGAGGCTGCAGTGTCAAAGGACAGTGGACCCCGTCTCACACAGGCATAATAGAAAACGACCTAGCTGACAGCATAGCAAAAAAGGCCCTTAACAGCCCAGACACCTACTACAAGATAACGCTCACTTGGCTCAAAAGCCTCCCTCATGTAACGAGGGCCTTCGATAGAAGAACTGTACTGGGTAACAGTATGGCTGTCGTTGCAAAATAGAAGTATTGAGTCAGGTTGCAAGTAAGATTCTATCGCTAGAACTCAATAATCTTAAGGGCTCTCCTTTTGAATACTAAGTCTGGATCCTGAAGCTTGAGAGCTGGAATCAAGTTCTCGGGCAGTAGAGGTGCCAGTAATTATACTGTTGTAGCACTCCCCTACCATCACTTCAAGTTCTATACTAAGTTGCAGTGGCTTTCCCAGCGTTCCCTAGAACCCCCGATAGCCCCGCTTCTGTGAAGAGATTTCCTCTGCAGTACAACCATCGGAGCTATTACTAGATCCACTGTAAACCCCTAGTCAAAACCTATAGATGCTCCGCCGATAGATTAATGCATAATCTATCCTGACTAGAGTTACTACTCTTGGTAGTCATCGGTTTAAGTTGCTGTAAGAGTGTTTGCATGTCCGAGTTATCCTGGCCACTGCCTATCAGTCTCTGCTGATTAGGAACTGCACAGAGTACTGAGGATCGGTGCCTTCCTATTAGTCTCTGCTAATAGTGAGCCCACTACCTTGATGCAGGCTGGTACTCGTCAGTACCATCCTCTTCAAGTAGTTCCTACTGACTAAGGAACGAGAAGTAGTCAACTCCTACTACTGGTAGCTAACCACTGTAGTAGGTACTTGCTTGCCTTCGCTCACATGATACTAGTAACAATCTCTTAAACATGTAACTGCCTTGTAGGTCCGTTACACCCCACCGCCACCTAACAACCAGTACAGGACACAGCTACTTCAGACCACTGAAGTCTATCGCAAATCTCAACAGAAGACACGCGCAACTCATACTGCAAATCCGCAACGAAGTAAATCACCTCGACGAATCACTACTCAACAAAGCCACCATCTGCTAATGCGGGGATACCACCTCGACCAAACATGTTATTCTCAACTGTCAGGAATACGCGACGGAAAGACTTAGACTCTTCCGAGCGTACAGTACTGAAGATTGGGAATGCATCATCAACCACGAAAACACTCAACCGCTACTAGCCTTTGCTATAGCAACCCCACTATACGGAGAACGGAAAAGGTGACCTGGGAGGGGGAAGCTTTTCTTTTGTATCCAGGCAGGGAGATAAGACGAGGCGCAGGGAGGGAAAGCCTTTAGGACTTATGTAAACTTAGAAATAGGCGGAGTTAGTTAGACGGCCCCTAAAAAGGCTCACGCAATAGGCACAGCCTACGCGGACATGAATGAATTACTTACTTACTTACTTACTTTTATTCCTTTCTCCTCGGTCGCAAACTTTCGGGCGCGAGATTTTAGCGAGCAAAGTTCTTTATTTGTTCGGCTTCAACCTTCACAATCCTCTTGGACCAGCGTACCCAAGATGGCTCACCTAGTTCTACCTGAAGAATGGGACAGCTACATTGAACTCCAAATGGCTCTCAGTGGGCAAGACCTAGACTTCTCCACCATCTCTGACCATATGCTCCAGCAACACCTGCAAGGGAGGCGGAACAGCGAAGAAGAACTCGCTGTTTCCAACGTTCCTCCCTCAGGGAAGAAATGGAAATGCTACAACTTCGTCACCGACCTCCTCAAGAGGGAAACCATTCGTCGCCACGAGTTGGCAGTCATGGCCTCGACACCTGGCTCCTCCCCCTCCACGCCACAGCTCACGTTCCCCAAGCAATCCCAGCTTCGGTTTGGAACAAATACCCCCTCCTCCAAAACTCTTAGGTCCGTCTCTCCGGCGAAACGACCCAGAGTCTCCTCCTCCGCTGCTGGTAGCAGCAGAAACACCTTCTCACCCTTCTCTGATTCATTTGAGCCGGCAACCCCGCTCAAAATGACACTATCACCCACCCTAACAGACCAGGACTCCACCATGGAAGAAACTCTGATCCCCCCTCCTGACTTCACCCTCCCATACGACCCAGAGGTCAACTACCTTCCCCCCTCTATCCAAGCAAAACCCGGCACCTCCAACTACACTACATGGTTGGTCAACAACTCTGTGTTGAATGCCGTAGCCCCCCTCATCTCCACCATAAGCAAACTCTCTAAGGAAGTCACCTCGCTTAAATCCACGGTCGCAAAGTTGAGAAACCAACCCAGACAACCACCACCACCACCTCCTCCACAACCACAACCACATCAACCAAAGCCCAAACAACAGGCTCCCCCTCCGAAAGATACTAGAACTAAGGTTTCCTATGCGGCAGCAGCTGCGAGCGCACCAGCAAAAAACCCGTCCCCACCAAAGACCAAGGCCAAGAAGAAGGCAGAACCGCTCTTCAAGGCCGACTATACCAAAATCAACAGAGAATTCATCGTCGAGCTCTCTGAACCCGCACCAGAAGGAGTTAACCAGGACTCCATCCTAAAAAGCGTCAACTCGGCCCTAGAAGAGACAGGAGTTTACTTTCTCCTATGCAGATTCACAAACAAGGACAACATTGTCCTTGTCACCCCTCCCCACATCCCAGGCGAGCAAGCAGTCCCATACTCAGAAACTATCACCTCCAGACTGCAAATCCTAGGCCTCTCCCCCTCCACCGCAAAACCCAACAGCCGTTGGTCTAAATTCATTCTCCATGGAGTCCCCACCATAGTAGGCGAAGGTACTATGGCAGGGGTAGCTGTCGCGGAGTTCATCAAACTGAACTATCCCTCAGTCCAATTGGCACAAGTTCCCCGATGGCTCAGCAAACCTGAGAACAGACATGGAAAAAGGCACTCTTCTATGGTAATCTCCTTTAATGCGGGAGTTATTACCAAGACCCTAGGCACCAGCCACTTCATTATCAACAACACTATGTGCCGACTCGAACCATATGTGCCTGTGTAAAAACCTGATACCTGGAAAGGAACAGCAGGTAACGATACGAGAATAGTAAACGGAACTACTAAATAATAATAGAACGGGATACTAGACAGTTTAAGTATCACGAAAGGGAAACAGTGCACGGAGGCTTCGTTATGGTAGGTATGGTAACAATACTAAAGTTGTTGCGTAAAGAACTAACTAACTAGCTAAAGCATGGCCCTTATATATCCTTCGCTGGACCCTGATGACGTGGACTCATACGTATACCCATACGTATGTACTTGCGTAATGAGACAATATAGAACTAAGAGATCCTGATGACGTGGCGATAGACGCGTCATCCCAAATACATGAAACAATGATAGCTGACGCGTCCTGCGAGGCAGACTATCTACAAAATAAAAGAAACAAAGAAATATAAGTATAGAAATATAAATAAAACTAGGGTTAAGACCTAGACAAAACGTTTAGGAAAGTTAGGGTTCTTGACAGCCTGTTACTCCCTCTACCCAATGCCAAAACTGCCAACAGTTTGGCCACCACCACATCAGATGTAAGAACGACCCAGCCTGCGCAGTCTGCGGCGGATCTCACCACTTTTCTGAACATAAGTGCACCACCTGTAAAGGTGGCATCAAATGCACCCACCTGTAACGAGGGCCTTCGGTAGAAGAACTGTACTGGGTAACAGTATGGCTGTCGTTGCAAAATAGAAAATATTGAGTCAGGTTGCAAGTAAAGATTCTATCGCTAGAACTCAATAATCTTAAGGGCTCTCCTTTTGAATATTAAGTCTCGATCCTTTTTTTGCTTGAGAGCTGGAATCAAGTTCTCGGGCAGTAGAAGTGCCAGTAATTATACTGTTGTAGCACTCCCCTACCATCACTTCGAGTTCTATACTAAGTTGCAGTAGCTTTTCCAGCGTTCCCTAGAACCCCCGATAGCCCCGCTTCTGAAGAGATTTCACCTGCAGTACAACCATCGGAGCTATTACTAGATCCGCTGTAAACCCTTAGTCAAAACCTATAGATGCTCCGCCGATAGATTAATGCATAATCTACCCTGACTAGAGTTACTACTCTTGGTAGTCATCGGTTTAAGTTGCTGTAAGAGTGTTTGCATGTCCGAGTTATCCTGGCCACTGCCTATCAGTCTCTGCTGATTAGGAACTGCACAGAGTACTGAGGATCGGTGCCTTCCTATTAGTCTCTGCTAATAGTGAGCCCACTACCTTGATGCAGGCTGGTACTCGTCAGTACCATCCTCTTCAAGTAGTTCCTACTGACTAAGGAACGAGAAGTAGTTAACTCTTACTACTGGTAGCTAACCACTGTAGTAGGTACTTGCTTGCCTTCGCTCACATGATACTAGTAACAATCTCTTAAACATGTAACTGCCTTGTGGGTCCGTTACACCACCTCCCCATCAAATGTGTCAACTGCCCCCAGAACCCAAGACACAAGGCCAGCAATCCAGCATGCCCAGCAAGGGCCAAAACTAGAATCCAAAAAGACAAACAGATGGACACAACGGTATAGGTTACCGCTTTCTTACGTTTCTTTTATAAAAAAAAATTGGGCCACCAGGTTGCATCCCTGGCCACCACACTTCGGTTATGAAAGTTTTTCCTTATAGGTTTTCTCTTCACATTTGTTTTCGATCTGGCGCCGCGACATGTTTTTGCGGTAAAACTCTTTTTACTTTTTGTACTTAACTTTCTTCGGGCTGCCTTGTAACAGGATGTGCGGTTGATATTAGACCATAAATACTCTAGTAGTTAGTTTGGCGGGGTACGGAGGCGGTTCCTTGGGACTCACGCAATAGGCACTGCCTACGCGGAAATGAATTTATACTTACTTACTTACTTTTATTGATTTCTTTACCCACATTGTTACTGTTCCAGGTCCATCGTGAAACTTCTCTTTGGTTTTTCACTTAGTAGTTGGTATTCCTGCGGATAGTAGGATCCTGTCAAGAACACCCATTTCCTAGTCTGCCTTGCCTATCTCTTTGTTTCATACCTGTTTCATGTATTGTTTATGTATTGTTTCATATTTCGTAGGATTTCTATTATCATTGGTCATGTAAGAAGTACGCCTCGCAGGACGAGACGTCCATAGTTTCATGTAGAAGGGGTTCGCTCCTTCAGTTTCATATTGTCTCATTGTTGATCTTGGCGTCCCTCCAGAAAGGGTATAAAAGGGACGCATCTCTGTCAGTTAGTTAGTTCTTCACGCAACAACTTATATTGTTAACCATACCTACTTTGCGCACTGAGCTGCCCGCTCTTCTTGTTCTGTGCTTGAGCCCATAGTCTCTCGATACTATTTTCGACCTTCCAATTATCGCCTGCTGTTCTACCAATAGGTGATCGGTTTTTACAGATCCTACTAAGAAATTGACATTGGGTTGTGAACCTTGGTTACTTTACCGCACCGTTACCGAACACAGATATCGCCAACCGTGATAGTCTGCCTCGCAGGACGCGTCAGCTATCTTGTTTCATGTATTCGGATGACGTGCCCCTTGCCACATCATCAACATCTTTTAGTTTCATATTGTTACTACCATACCTATCTTTGCACCTTCCACGCTGCATTCCTTTTCTCGTGATACTAGTTCCACCTAGTTCTTCACAACTACTTTTCCTAGTGATTCCGCTCACTATTCTTGTATCGTTACCTGCTATACCTCATCCCAGGTATTAGGTTTATTACAGGTGAAACTTTTGTGGTGGAGGATGCGGTGTTATAAAACAGAATTCTACGGTATTTAGTAATTCTGCCCAATTATCCGGTTGGTAGTTGATGTAGGCTCAGAGATATTGTTCGAGGGTGGCGTTGACACGTTTTGTTTGACCATCCGTTTGAGAATGAAAGGCAGTGGAGAAATTTGATTTTATCTAAAGGTTGGTGGTGAGTTCCTTCCAGAAGTTTGAGGTAAATAGATGATCACGGTCGGAGGTGATGTCATCAGGTAATCCGTGATGTTTGAAAATGTAGGTCATGAATAGTAATGCGAGTTCTTTCGCCGTGAGGGTTGCTTGACAAGGCACGAAGTGTGCCATTTTGGTGAGTCTGTCTACTACTACCCATAGGGAATCATAGCTTGATGACAGAGGGAGACCTGTAATGAAGTCCATCGAAAGTGATCGCCAGGGGCGGTCAGAGAGTGATAGGGGTTTTAGTAACCTGAAGGGTGCCTGTCGTACAGGTTTGATACGGGCGCACGTGTTGCAATGATCAACTTATTTGGTAACAAATTTGCGCATGCCTGGGAAGCAGTAGTTTTGAGATCAAAGTTCGAGGGTTTTTTCACGACCTGGGTGTCCTGCTGATGGGGTATTGTGAATTTGTTGCATGATTTGAAGGCGTAGTGGGGTATTGTCGGGTATCCAAATGAGTCCGTCGTATGTCAGTAGGTTGTTTTGTAAATTACATAGGCATAGTGCAACGTTTTGGAATTTGGTGACACTTTTTTTTAGATCCGATATGACTTAGCGTGTCAGGGGATCAGACTGGAGTTGTTTTTTGATTTTTTGGACAAGGGTATTGTCTGTGGTGGTTGACAGGGAGGTGGCAGCTAAATTGAAGTTTTCTGGTTTCAAAAGTGTTTAGTTGAGGTGTAGGTCCCCCTTTTGTGGCCAATCGCCTGTTCTTCTGGTTAGAGCATCAGGCTTTTGTCTTT
This sequence comes from Verpa bohemica, assembly GCA_033030345.1. Lineage (NCBI taxonomy): Eukaryota > Fungi > Ascomycota > Pezizomycetes > Pezizales > Morchellaceae > Verpa > Verpa bohemica. The sequence continues at coordinate 1,732,089 of JAUFSE010000008.1, read as the reverse complement.
GATTTCCGGGTCGGTATGTAATGATAAAGTCGTAGTTGCCCAAAGTTTCTGCCCAGCGGGCTTGTCTTCGATTGAGTTCTTTGGTTGTCATAAAGTATTCAAGATTTTTGTGATCGGTAAGCACCTTGATTTTATGTGTGCTTCTTTTGAGGTATTGTCTCCATTCGCGGAAGGTGGAGATGATGGCAAGGAGTTCTTTGTCATGGATTTTGTAATTGATTTGGGCTGAATCCATTTTTTTTGAGTAATAGGTGATGGGGTGAAGTATTCCTTCCTTGTTGGGTTGGGAGATGACTGCCACTACTATGTAGTTGGAGGTGTCGGTTTCTACTGTAATTTCCTTGGTAGGGTCGAAATGTTGCAGGACAGGTGCTGAGATGAATGTGTAACGGGGGTACCTCCAGGGAGGTACTGCCGTGTGCAAAAGAATACCCAAGTCTTCCTCTACAACGAGAAGCTTCAGCAGCGAGGCTTAGAACCGCTTGTTGTTCTGAGTTCGACTAGGATCAAAGGATAGTTCGGATGGGTCTTTAAGTAGTGCAGGCTAACTAAAACTTAAAAAGGACTCAGCTTTCAGGGAAGACAAAGCGCCTTCAAGAATGTAGTAAAGAGTATGAGGATCTCGGAACAGCGCTTGTTCGTTGACTAGCAAGAGTAGAATGCCCTGGGAAAGAGCGAGCTTAAGCTATGGGTTGTATTTGAGGGGAGAGAGTATGCCAAGCAGTGGGGTAACAATTCTACCGTGCTTGGAAATCAACACGGTCTGGACCGGGCTCCTAAAAACTAGCGGAGTAGGCCGGCCAGTAGTAACGTAAGGGTCTTTAGTAAATGATCTGTAACTTCTGTAGTTATGGTCCGAATTAAAATCTGATTGCACCAGTGTGTTGTTCTCCCCCTCATATACCCTCCGGATTTAGTTCGGACAGACGAATTTCCCTGACGCTTCGGGGGTTATTTTTGGGGTCCAAAACTTGTGTTTTTGTTAGGGATTCCGCAACTCAGGGGGGCCCCCCCTAAGAGTGGCGGGTGGCATAGCTGGACGCTTGCCACATGTTAGGAAAATGTTCCCCCGAGGCAGGGTAACCAATTGGCGTCATCTGGAGGCATCTCTCCAAGTACCGGCTCTTCCTGGTTGCAAGCAACCGAGGGTTTGGCTGTAAAAACCTGATACTTGGAAAGGAACAGCAGGTAACGATACGAGAATAGTAAACGGAATTACTAAATAATAATAGAACGAGATACTAGACAGTTTAAGTATCACGAAAGGGAAACGGTGCACAGAAGCTTCGTTGTAGTAGGTATGGTAACAATACTAAGTTGTTGCGTGCAGAACTAACTAACTAGCTAAAGCATGGCCCTTATATATCCTCCACTGGGCCTTGATGACGTATACTAATACGTACGCACTTGCGTAATAAAACAACATGAAACTAAGGAGAAGAGATGACGTGGACAAGGTACGCGTCATCTTTATACATGAAACACTGATAGCTGACGCGTCCTGCGAGGCAGACTATTATAACAAAAAACAATGATGACAAATGGAATAGTAATAGAGCACTAGGGTTAAAACCTAGGAAAACATAGGAGAATTTGGGGTTCTTGACATTGGCGAAGCGGTAATCCTGATCCATAAGGACGTTGTGTCAAGAACCCCAAATTACCAATCACCAATTATCACTCAATCATCAACAGTCACTCGACTATCAGTCTGCCTCACCAACACCCCTTGTTTCACGTTGGTTTCAGATAGAGAGGATGACATGGCAGGCTACGTCATCAGGAGCCTGGAGTTACGTTTCAGCCTTGTTTCATGTATTAGTATGACGCGTACTATGTCCACGTCACCATATCTTCTTTAGTTTCATATCTGTTTCATGTTGAAACACTTACGCGTTCCATTCTGCATCTTGTCTTGGCTTGTACTATAAGTACAAAGCTTTCTTCCATAGTTTAGTTTAGTTCCTCACGCTTCAACTTGTATTCAATACTAGAACACTTGTTTAGTACTCGCTGCCTTCCCCCCAGTTTTCTGTGATTCCTATCCAAGAACGTTTGACCATATGGCATCACCTGTTGTTCACTACTAGCAGGTACTAGGTACTTTTACATTCCGCCTACTATTCTAGTATTGTTACTTGCTGTATCGCTTCCAGGTATTAGGTTTTTACAATTCAAATCATCGTATTAGCAAAGTATACCCTACACTCCTCTACTGCTCACAACCTAAGTCCCAACGGACTTCTATTCTACACAGACTTTCCTTCTACACAGGTATAGTATATATAACCCCCCAATCAAGCTGACTGAGGAGTTTAGAAATAGACAAAACTACCCATCACTTGTATTAAGTTATATTGATAGTTTTAAGCGAAGTCACCCTTACTCCTCCCCCTGCTCATCTTTACTCCCCAACGGGTTTTATCTTATACAGAGTTTAGAAATAGACGAAACAGAGTATCCGAACTAGGTTTCGATTACTGTATTAGCGAAGTAACTTTTTATTCCTCCCCGCTCACAATTAACTATCCTCACGGATTCTTATATACACGCTCCATGAGACATCACTCACATTGAGCCTCACAGTAGTGCCCTCGTTTGCAAGGAACTACCTTATTCCGGATATTTCGGCGATAGTGGATTAATTGAGTACATACGGTATAAGTATTGTTTCTCGCTAACCCCTGTTTTCGCAATGATCTTGCCGGAGACTGCAAATGCGGGGTTGGGTGAGTCGGATCCCGGGTTCCCAGCATGCAAAGCTCATTAGCAACTGCCAATCGGAACAAGAGTGATCGCCTCGTAGTGCCTAGTCGCACAGGGATCTATGATATTGCGACATACGTACGACATATCTCAGCCCTACTATGGGACTCGTAGGGAACAACGCAGATCACTGTTACGAACGTGGCCCCTATACCTCTTATGGTTAAAATATCTCGCCGGACTTGATGTACGGCACAATTCTCACAATTGGTCGTATTTATGGTAAGCCAAGCTCTCGTTAATGGTCTAGACTCCACAGATGACTTAATTTCTGAGGGCCAGTACCAAATTGGGTTTCTCTTGCAGGTACTGTACGTACACCAGAGCAAGCCCGAAGAGCCATATGATGGGAAGGTTCCTGTACTAGTGGCAACCCCGCCGTAACCTTGGTATGTGCCGCCCCAATATCTTCTGGTGGACTTGAAATACATGTGGGATGAAGTGCTTCAGCTAGTACAAAGACTCTGTAGCCATTATTTTGGTTGTCTACTTATTATTACTATAGAAGGTATCTACATATCTTATTGAGTCGATATGCGGGTGTCGCCGCCGCTTCGAATCAGACGTGAACAAGCTATCTAATCGTAAGGACTGTTATGACCAGCTAGCTTTGGTGGGTTTTGAAGGGGCTTAAATGGCATTAGAGAATACTATTAAGCGTAGGCGGCGCTGATGTCTGAATAGCGAATTTATCGAGTCAATACGGTAGGACGGCACCATGCTTGGTGACATATGTAAAGAGATATGATTTAGTATAAACTCCGAGACAACTTGCTCCTCGGGCATCTATTTTTCCTCACATCGCTATTTTGAATGTGTAATCTTCAATACGGCGGCATAAGTATAACTTCAGCCGATCTTGAGGAATGTCTTCTGCCTCACCTAGTTCCTCCAATCTGCTTCTGCTCCAACTGTGTTCTCTAAAATCCAGCTAAACTACCCGCCAATCCGCTGTAAACAACCGCATGCACTTGGGTTGAAATCCCTCACCCACTTGTGCATGGGGGACACTATGACCCGTTCGTATGTAGCCTTGGTCGGTGCAAAAAATCGCTCCATAGAATAGGAAATATTCAGAGGTTTAATGGGCCGGCCCATTTAAACCTCTGGAAATATTCTGTCCACCGTAGCTCTCACGCGGTAGAATAGGTGATGCAGCAATAATCGGGAGGTTATGCAAAAAGAGAGAGATTCATTAGTGTATTCGCTCTAGAAGGGCTATTGTGTAGGATTAATAGACCCCCGCGGCAGTTATAAATACCACTTAAACTGGCGAGACTGATAATGGCGCTAAGACGTCTAAACAAAGTGTCTTACTGTGAATGGTTTGATAGCTCTGTCTTTGTCACTGGCTAAACCAATGAAGATATTTTACTCATTTTTCTTTGCTCACTTAGGAATAGAAACTGCTCTTTCTACTATGGTAATATCTCGGCGATACCGAACAGGACCGGGTCGTGGGTGTTTGGAACTGGACTGGGCCAGATCAATATAGAGATATAGATATCAGGGTCAGGGTTCCCTACAACAGTGATTTAGAGAGCACTACTCTTAAACTAGTGGTATTTTATGGGTGTTTGCTTTACTATATTTCAATAAAATCAGTCTTTTTCAATGTAGATAATATGGTATATATAGGCCTGTAAAGGTTTCTAAAAATCACCTAGCCCTTTCTTTCCGAACTCCCCTGCGGGCTGCTTAGAGCCTCATCAAGAAAAGGCAACTCGAAATTCACTTGACCTATCGCTATATAGACCGATTTACAACACCCACAGCACGGTCCTGTTCGGTATCGCCGAGATATTACGGGTATTCCACTTCTTATTTCAACCTCTTAGCGTCATTATGAGTCTCCCCAGCTTTTGCGCTATGCGTAGCCCTTGAGCTATGTGATAACTGTCCACTTCGCTTAGGTGGAAAATTCCAAATTCTTGTTTTTCTGTATCCTGTATTACGCACACAGTCTTCTGTTGTTGGCGATCATGACGATCCGGAACCCCAGAGGTACCCTAAGTGTGCTTGAAACTACCAAACCTTAAGATATTCCAACGAGACTATGCTTAGGAGACACCTGAGATAGCCCAAAGTATGATATACACCTTAACTCCATTTTAGAGAAAGCTCAAACTCTCAATACTAATTTTGCACTTCTCATGGTTGAGTTATGATAGTTGCTTTGGTTGCTATGTAACCCCGAAGATCCAGATCGCCATAATCACCAGCAATACACACGGTTCAGCTGATTTTTACGAATTTGATTGGTACCGGTTACCTTCTAATTGGTTGAAAGCTAGCGCAAGAGTCTTTGTGCAAAGGGCCAAATGTCTAATGATTTCTGGAAGTGTGATTTCAGAACCAGATGGTATGCACGCCTTGTTGGCGATTACGGCGATCCGGGGGCCTGGGGGTGCTCTAGGTGTCAGACTTTAAGTAATTTCTATATTTATGAGGAACCTAGAATTTTCCAATATATAAAATATACATTACTTATAATTTAGGTAGGCTTTGAAAGTTTTAATATTAATCCTTTACCCTCGTGGTTAGAGTGGGATAGCTACTTGACCCATTGCTATGTAAATTCCCCTGTTCAATAAAACCTTTTCCACAAGACCGAGCGACGAATAGAGATCCGAAAAATGAATTTCATGTTTCTCGATCATTGTTGGAATTTCGGAACCCCATGATCACCGACATTGGTATGCATTACACCTGAGTGTATAAGTGAGCCATAGTGATGGGGCTTCGAGAATTTGAGGTGAGAGCGCAGCCTGCATTGGCAAGGGGCGATCACTGAGCTCACCTTAGATGCTTCGTTCCCCATATGTAAACCTTCTCCATCACATGGCAGCATGCATTGTTGTTACCTTGGCCACACCTCCGCACTGAGCTACCATAACACGAGGTTTGTAGTACCTGAAGCCACTGATATCAGAACTAAGAAAACTTCGTAAAAACAATATGGTAATAAGATCATGCCTGCAGCTAAGGGAAATATGTATTCCATGATATTGTAGCTTGGAATAGCTGGCCTGTAGTAGGATCATAAGAATTAAAAGCAATTAATAACACTTGCAGATTGCACAGGATTTGGTCAGGTCCGAACCCTAAGTCCTAGGCAGGTTAGACTATCATTTCCCTTGCGCAGGAGGTCCGTAGAACCGAAGGTGGGTTGGAATGTATCGCACTGTATAAAAGGGATTTCCGGCCCATCCTCTCCAATATCTCTTCACCTCTCGGATTGTTGCTTTCAGACACCTCGTACCCCAAACAACGAAGAACCACCTTACCATTTATAAACCTCTACAATTTTAATATTCTTAGATATGTCTATTGTAAAAGAGCCCCCTTCAACTCATTTACAAGATTTAAGGTAAACAGAGTATCTGTACTAACTGTAGTTTGTCTGGGGGATATTAGGAAACAGGGGACTATAGAATCAATAGTATTTTTGACAACAAGCAGTACTACCTGCACAGCGATGGGGATAAAGTTACCTCGGCGCAAGGTTACGAGGATGTATGGAATCTCAGTAGGTCCGGCCAAGAGACATACTACATTACGCTGGTCAATTCGAATCTCGTCATAGATGTGGCCGGCGGGAACCAGCAGCCTGGCACCCAGATCACGCTCGACGGACTCACTGGACGTGACACCCAGGAATGGAGGTTTATCCCTCTCGATCATGGGTGTGTCATCCCCGATTAATTTCCAGAGACTTTTTTAACCGATTCTGACAACCTATAGATCTAACCCACCGCAGGTTGCCATTGTCTCCTCGACCAATAATCGCCTTGGGGTGACGGCTATGGGGGATGGGTCCGTTATGCAATGTCAGCTCCAAACCGTGGATCTAGAGAGCGATAGGCAAGGATGGATCTTGCAAAAGCTTTAATATTCGAAGAGTAACAGCTCGAGTCCGTCATGGGAACGTCTTTTTGTGTAGCTAGTAATTAGCTTCTCTCCTTTTTTAAATTTTTGCCATGTTTTTGAGGAGCCAAAGTGGATAAAGAACGCTGTGAATATGAAAGAAATTAAGGAAAATTTTTTTTCTATAGGGTACCTACGTGCCTCTAGATAGATGACTTCCCCCGCTAGGTTTCTCTTACTAACTTTATGTAAATAAAGTGCATTGTGTTTGATATCATGCGAGACCTGCCATCCTGAAAAATGCAGAGAAAAAATGAACTGAACAAACTCGTCCAACAACTGCCACAACCAAAGCATTGGTGTGGTAAGGTTAAAATACCGGCAAAGCCCACCGCATATAGTTAAGGCGAACTAACAGCAGAGGCGTAGAGGATTTTCAGGGGTTAATGGTGCTTGTATATCTTTCGTAGTTTCCCTGGTAGATTCACGAGGCGCTGCACATGATAGAATGGATTTTCCATTCATGTCACTCCAGGTTCCTGCCTGTAGTGCTATTGCTTCCATGGGCACCAAACCTTCCAACGGTCCGAACCAGTCTAAAATCTACTTTGTACAGGAACAGGCAGATCATTAAGCTATTGCCTGGGGCGAACAGGCCCTGCTCGAACTATTAAATGATTATGAGGATAGTGAAGATCATGGGTACATATAGGGACTGTAATAGTGGCTATGTAACCAGAAGCTCGAACAGTCTCAGACTGATTACTCATTTTGCCGCGATCAGGCTTATCCACGTGACCAGTTAGTGGATAAAAAGTGGATTGAATAGGTGAGACACGGAATGGTCTATGATATAAGAGACTTGCTTTCAGGCGGCCCATATATATAGGAGAATAGGAGTTCTCGCTAGAGCGAGCTCTCCTAAGCAGCAATCAATTCTTGTTTTCTCACCCTATTACTACACCGAGGGTAGAGTGATCGACTATGATTTAAATACCGTGCCTGAAATAGGGCGAGCAGGTAGCTAGCAGGGAAGCACTAAGTAGCAACCGTAGCAGGCATCAGGTAGTAAAGAATCTAGGTTTATATAGAGGTCTATATAGGGGCGAGAAAGCGCGTAGAAATGAAGACCAAATAGTACCCAAACCGGAAAAAGTGGCAATATTTCTTTTTATTTAAGGGATTAAGCACATAAACAAAAAGCGGTAATAAGTCTGAAGGTAAAAAGTGCGAAAACGCAAATGTTTAAATGTAAACGGGGAAGGGCACTGGCAGGGGTGGGGTAACTTGCTATAACTGCTTTGAAGCATAGCGACAGGCGTATAGGAGTGGGTGTGTATGTGGGTGCCGAAGGCGTGTAGGCATGCGGTCATTGTCCAGTGTACTCGCTGAAAGATAAAGTCTGTCGGCAGGCTTCTATATCGGGAAGTAGTGTACCCAGATGGCAGATTTTGTTTTCAGCCAGTATAGGCGTATGTGGGTGAATGGACTCAGGTGCAATAGTAAGCCGCATAGCGTTTTTTCTGATGTAGCGGTAACAAACAGATGGAAGTTCTGTTGATCGACAGCCGGAATCGGCAAGATTATAGAGGTTTTCGTGATTCAACAGCTAAGCCAAGCTAGGTCACATATCAGGAAAGGCGTATCCCTTGTACTTCACCCGCAACCGCTCGGAGCTGGGCTTTCAATAAATATAACTAGCTAAACCTTAACCACAACACCTCTAGATATCACAGGAATAATTCTAGAGAATCCAGACTATATTCTCTAGACAATGATCTCTATAAATTCAATAGGTAATAGTTAGGCTTTTGTCGTTGCAAGGCTAGAACATTGGGGGTAGTGGCAGAGACCGGTCCCGCTCGAGACCATTGACTATCTAAGGGATATTATTAGGTATCTACTCGCGCGTTAATAACTCGAAATGGGGCTACAACGGCCAAAAGGTATATAGATAGTAAAATAGCAATGGGAAAACTAGTACGACCCCCATAGTATTATATTTGGTACTTTAAATAGATATTGATTATCCATAATCACATTTGGGGTCTATTCAGTTGTTATATGATGATGTTAATTTGGTGCTGTAGTTATGCAAATTCCGAGTTATTAATTAACGCGCGAGTATATAGCATCCTGAATTGTGGCCGTGGTCGATTGAGATGAGGTCATAGGTGTGTAACATATAAGAGGTCAGGCTTACCCCCATCATTCTATTGCTTGCACCTCCGAAATTTCACATAGCAGCTTTGGTCGAGTGACAAGTAGCAGTAGCGAATATTTGACGCTATCTTTGATTGAAAGACCTAAGACAGCTATAATATCTAACTCGTGTCACACAACAGCAAAAAAAGGTTATAAGCGCAGAATTTAGCCAGTTACCAGTTTCTTGTTCAGTTGGATATCAGGACTGTATCACCTTGGCCTGTACTATAACTCAGGTGTTACAGGTTTTGCTTCCATCGGTATTAATGAGAAGGCTTACAGCGGTTGGCATTCCAACAAAATACCCGTATCGCACGAGGTGTAATACACAGTAGTTGGAAGCCGCGATCGGTAAGGGTTAAGTTCTAGGAACGGGTCTAGTCTAGTCAATGCGACCTACAATCGCGACAAATTAGTGAGCGGACGAGACATTTTACACTAAAACCACCACACCGCACGCTATCATTTAGCAGCAAAAAAAATCCAATAAACTCCCTATTTATAAAAAAAAAATAAGCTGCTTCTGGGATTTTTAAGTTCAACTTTACTTGAGCTGTATAGCTCAGAAGCTGGTGGGGTCAAAAAATGCGCTAAAATCACTTGACCTTGGTGGGGATTTGGAAATGCAACCAACCTCACACTTCCCAATTTCCCAGTCCACCACAGCATGGTTTAGTTCAAATGTAAATAAATATTAGGAGTGACTAGAAACGAATCTACCACTATACAAATTTATAGAGCCTATATCTCCTATGTGGTTGAGTAAACCGTTGAAATACCCTAATCTTTGTGTGAACTGGCCCCTGTCCGCTCACTAACTTGTCTCGACCGTAGACATTGTTACCCCCCGTTGCAATAATACGTCATATTAACCTAAGCGACGGTAGTGGGGCTTCAAATTTTTCCACACCCCACTCTGCCTTGGTCATAAGATGGTGTTTTCTATACTTTATAAATCTAACTACTTTCTATGGAGCGGTGATGATGACGACGAATTCAATTACGCTCGCCTTCTGTGGAGTCATATGTCTTGATTTGCAACATTTTCATGGAGTGCAGTTAAGTTTCTTATAAATCTACTTGACGTATTTGAGGTAGTCAGGTGTTTGATTCTCCCCGTCTACGTAAGAGCATTCGATAATAACTGAAAAGTCACAGTAGAATTGGCTACTCAAAACGGGCGTAGATAATTATACACTCAGATAAGGAACCCTCTAAAGCATATCACGACCACAAACTAGAGTGGAAGAAAAAGTAAAATGTTCAAGAGCAAAGTGTAGCTAACGATATAGGGGCTTTGCATGTACTCTAGTATAGATATATTGGTGTTGATAATTTGTTATAATACAAAGAAAACTGTAGGTTTATATAATTTCCGTCAACTAGACACTGCCATTTACCCCACCCTACTTCTACTCCTGCAACTTCTAGTATTCAAATGTCTATTTGTTTAACTAGTATAATATGTACCAGCAGGATATCCAAGTGAAGTACAACAGCAGAGGAACGCGTTAATGTCTATTTGGGTAGTAATGTTCATGCACTATTGGGTCCTATTGTCAGTGACCCCTCAAGATAGCGATGTAGGTGTGAATTTACCTCAAGATTGGGACCAGGAAAGTAGTGTTTGGGACTGGTCTCGCTATTGACCTTAGCACAGCAGGCCCTAGTAGCTTCTGGGTTTGGGGTTCCCTTTTCATCGTTGCAGAAGGCGTTAAATCCAGCTAGAACGCTAATAGGTTTGAGTGAGTTACCATTCTCTGTGCATAAGGTGAACGGCTTACCTGCTAACGAAAACAACAGGCAAAAGAAGAGTGTAAAAAGAGACCATATTTTTAGTTTGCTGTCTTTCTCTCGAGTAGTCTCTCTGGCTGCTATTACTCAAGAGTATATGATAGTGTTCGAAAACGAGAGGGAGCTGAGGCAGCTGTATATACTGCTGGAACATAGAGGAAACAAGACCTCGTTCTAACTTCCGCCGGCCGGCCGTTGCTCATGAAAACACCCATATCCCGCGCGTGGTTTGATATCATAGTTAGCCCATATGATGGTGGGTATTTTGCTGCTGTGTTCCCACTGGTTCATGCACGACTTTTGATCTTGCCAAGGCCCACGTCTTAAAGATTTGCCACGTCGTACAACGTATTCGTCGGTGAGATATTGATGCGGTGAAACCCGAATAGCATGGCCGTGGGTCCTAGATGGCCCGAATTACCGAAGCTACGAGAGAGTTTATTTATGTTTGATTCTTTCTTTCTTTCTCTATTCTCGGGCGTTAGGGATAACTCGCTCAACCGTTACTTATTATTTTCAGTCGATGGTTGTTAGCTAGTACTTCATTATCGACTGTATGGATAAATGTGAGAGTATTCCTTATTCTATCAATCTATGGGTCTCGATTATTCTAAGCCTTGGTCACCTATACTAGCTTGTCATTCATCTATATGAATATAGGGTTACACCCGGACACCGTAGTATGGTTAGTAGTCGATATATACTAGTGTATAGAAGTAGGGTTAGTCCGAGATCCCTCAAGCAAATTGACCTGTGTCTTAAGGAATCTCAGAGGGACCTTATAGAGCACATGCACAGAGAACCCATTAAAGACTACCCGTAGAGTTAGGCCATCATTAACAAGACTCCTAATTTCAAGTCATATCCGATTGACTACTATGGTGCGCGCAGTCTTAAATGTGATGCAAGGTTTGAGCCGATATTCCGGCTCTTACAGCCAGTCAAAACACTAGCAAAAAGATATGTGGCCCTGTATAGTCCTAATGAAGCTCCATATCTTTTTACTAAGCTTTGGCATGTGTGGTTGTTGTGGAATAAAACCTCATTTTTGGCTGTAAAAAGTACCAAATGGAACCATTCCTAGAAATACTTAAGCATGATGGATCCTACACACGGCCTAACAAGTAAGAAGGGATATACCAGAGGTAAAAATCTATGAGGATCATATATTGATAGTATTATTCTCTACTGAACATACACTTGAGCTTATAGGAATTTTTTTAATTTTTTGCATGGCGCAGATTACTGAAGTTTGGCTAAGATTTGGTGTGGGTTGCTGTCTCACCTCGGATTTGGCTAGCACATTTAAGACTGCGCGCACCATACCTACTCCATGGATAGTATTACATCTCTGTTCTCATCAATTTCCACTCAATAGCTGCCAGGCTAGACACCCTAGGAGTAATTTCCCCGCATGGTATATTGGATCGGCTCTGGATCGTGAGAATATTAATCACAAAGCTGAGCTATCACAAGTTTACTCGCTAGAAAATAAATTCTGTCCTCTGGGTACATCACTTCCTGATATAGAAGCTTGGAGTTGCAACTCGTACCCAGGCGACAGACCCCACCCTTCAGCGAGTAATGTGAGTAGGGGCTCAATCGTCAGGCAGTTCATTGGCTTGTTACTTAATTATTACGGTGACATGTGTAAGCCTGGGGGTCTAAATATACTTAAACTATAGAGATTTAAACCCAGGGGGGGTTTCAACACCAGACGCTTTATTCCCAAAACCATTAAACTTCGTTTTTCTATATAATAGGTGTAGGTTTCAACTTAAGACACTCTACAGGGAGTACTACCCTATACCAAGACGATAACTTACGGTGCAGTAATGCAAAATCTACAAATTGTATTTGTCCTCGGGACAAGTATGAAGCACCCGAAAATCAAAGCTTCATACTCAGCAATCAAAGGCGAATCTTACTCGCAAGGAACCAATAGAGACCTCAATGATCAAAATTTTCATTTTCGGATACATCTTGCTTACACTGTTATATAGGATTTTAGGCAGATTGAATTTATTGTCTACGTCAAGAGATAAATGATAGGAGAGATTGGCGGCTAGTCTCCTAAGGTGATCATACCATACCCAGGTGATCTTAGCGCTAGGTAACCAAGGCTAAAGGATAGTATATATTCAATCATAAAAATCTATATCCCTATACTGCTCGTAAATGTTCCCCTTTTCTAGATATAATGAATATGCGACTGATAAGGTGTGGTACTAGAATATTAATATACACGGGCCTGGTGTGGTACTTGTTAGAATAGACCTGGCCTTAACGCCAAGGCCCTACACCCTTTTCATCCGGTCCAGGGTTATTCGTGTTCACCGCAGTGCCATCTACCCTTGTACCTATAAAGATTTAGAGCTAGTTAAGTTTTATAAATCTTCTTTGGGTATGCCGGCCATGCGAGATACCAAAGGAACCCCCCTGTGTCTCCATTTCGTCCATTTCGTGGATGCTTGGATAGTTAATCTTAGTGGTAGCACTACCGTAGCTAAGTAACTTTCGCTAGAGGAGTGAAGGGTTGGTTAAAAATTTCCGGGCTCGGCACCTCCGACGGGTAGCAAAGTTGGTCATCTGAAGGCCACAATCTGTCCTACCATCCCTCATATCTACCGACTAATTACAAGGTCTAGCATTTCAGCTCGACTCTAGTTAATAAAGAAGCTTCAAAGATATATGCAAGGTGCTTTACTGCTTAGTTCCTTGTAGCCGGGTACTCCTCGGATTAAATGGACATAGGCTATGATATCGGATAATTTAGACACTACTAAGAACCAGCAACTGTGCTCGAGGGCTCCTGTGAAGCGGAACATAATTCCGGAAGACCTTTCTACAGCTTTCCTCAATGAAAAATTTTCTTGATATATGGCCTTTGCCACTATCAGTGTCTATTTCGTGAGTAGGTATAGTTCATTCTATACGACCTCGGTATATCTTTATATTATAGATGGATGACGAGGAATTCTTGTGTGCTCACCGGTTGTCTAGGTACCTGGAGTGTTCCCACCCCCACCAATAGTAGTGCGACCTATGGATTGATACTTAGCCGTGTCTTTCAAGAAGGTTCTCCAGATCCCACACGAGAATCTCAACCACTATAAACATATTTTGGAAGTATTTTACTACTGCTACGTAAATGGAAATTTCGCTAATGTCCATATGATAATCACTAGTAAGCCATCGTACTGGCTTGCCTTGATAGTATACCTACTCTTGTACAAAGCGCAGAAGTTACACCATTGAACGTGTTACTCTAGAATTGTAGCCCTGCCCCCCTGATCCTCTTGTTTTATTGGCCAAGACATCCTCAGTGTCTGTGTCTGCACCAGTATCTGATTCTTGCCCAGTAAATGATACACGCTTCTTGTTATGAGGCATAGCCCGAGTGTCCCTAGTGTCGTAGCTATGCCCCGTTCTTGTAGTTTCAGCATCAATAGAAACAGTGTTTTCTTCGTCGTCATCGGTGTTAGAGCGTTTTCGTTTGCTACTCTCAAAGGTTCCAGGTGGATCCTTTATCTTAGGAGCAGGGACGGTGTAGAGAAATAGGAGTCGGTGAAGCGTTTCAGCAACATGATCAGGAATGCCACATAATTCCTGTGAGAGGCGTATATGCCTGCCGACGATTGCTGAGCTATGGGCGATAGCCATAGCTGGGTTACCGGACCAGTAGCCAGTTGGAGCGCGCCGTAGAGCAGTTGTCTGCAACGAATTCTCGCGAGTCTGATATCTATTATATTTGGGCTGTCGTGATAAGGTTGGGCATCCGCGCGAGGGGATTTTTTCGCCATTTTCTGCAGCAAGTTTACGCTTTTCTTGGAAATCTTCTTCGGTAGCAAGTATATCGTCGAGATTCTTAGGCAAAAAGATCCACGCGGGTACTCTCTCGTCCAGGTAACCGTGGCAGTTTTTACAGAGATAGATAAGGTTATCTATAGAGTTGATGTCTGAGCTCCCAGTTAAGCCCACATCACAGTAGGTTTTGAACTTATATGTTAGAATCGTGAAGATAGATGCTATTAAGTGAGGGGGGTTTACTAAATGGGGGATAACATGTGCAACCTATAATAGATGACCACCATCCTCTACAGCACAAAACCAGCATTTACACCCAGCATCCTTTCGCACTGTTTCCTTGACCTCGGCTCGTACTGTGCGACCCATGTCAAATCGACCTTAGAGCTTTGCTGCTGAATTATAGTATTACTTCTGCAGTAACGATATCGTATAGATTGAACTCCGTGTAGGGTATCGCTTAACGGGGACGTGCGGGGCTGGAGGTCTGACGTGTTCATACCTGGTTACAACGATATTTATGCACTTCAAGTTTACATAAGTTTACAGTATGTACAGTGTTATGTTTTACAGCATAGCTGCACCGGACTGAACCGCACCATAAGACTAGTACCAGCTACAACGCTTGTACCACAATAGGTATGTAGCTTATTCTCTATATTAGAGAAAACTACTCGATTTTTCGATCCGCTACTTCCGATGCTGGATTGCTGCGGGGGGAGGTGGGGAGGTGGTGGTAAAAAGGGGTAGTCAGAGGTGCCGACCAAATCTCAGCAGAGTTAGGCTGGCAAAGTCATAACTCTCATAGTAAATTTCGGGGACACTTGGAAAAAATACTAAGAGGTAGATTTTATCTAAAAATAAAGTATGAGATTATTTATTATCTATCACGTTATTTGTAACAGTCAAAAGTGAGGCTTTTTGGGATTTTGCCAATAATTGTACAAATTCTACATTCGATGCCACATATTAGCCGCCGGATTCTCTGTGCACGTTACCTGGGTACAAGAGTCTTACTAATCTGGCTTGTGGGAATCCCACTCACTCGTTCCAGCTCGCTAAGCTTAACAACCCCGCCAACCTCACTCCACAATGTCACTCCCCCCCGCTATTTCCCCAGGACACCCTTATTCCACCACCACCCACATCCCCTTTACATTTCACCATCAACAAACCTCCCCAACCCGCCATTACGACTACTTCCTCTCCCTCCCGCCAACATATCCAGCAACCACACAAAGATATCCCCTCCTCCTCTTCCTCCACGGCTCTGGTGAATCTCAGCAACCCGGATACCCAAACTCCAGCTTTCTGTCCCTACGCCATGGCATACCAAAGATCATCCTGTGCTACGACAAGGTAAAATCCGGGCTGCCACCAATGATAGATATACCCACACGAGCATACCCTGGGCGGTCAGCAGAGGAGGTTCCTCCTGAGATATGCACCTTAGTTGCCGAAGAATTCATAACCGTAACTCCATCACTAAAAATGGAAGAAGGATATGGGTGGGACGTAGAGGCGCTAGAGGCGCTATTAGATGAGGTTATTTTGGCATTGAGGGTAGATGTGGATAGGGTCCATGTCACGGGGTTTTCAATGGGCGGGTTCGGGACTTGGGAGTTGGGTGCGAGATGTCCGCGGAGATTTGCGAGCTTCTTGCCGATTTGTGGGGGTGGGAATCTAGATACAGCTGAGGGGATGAAAGCTGTGCCGCAGTGGTAGATTTATCGCCTGTTCTTTGTGACTGTGAGACAAGGCTAATTACTATAGGGTTCACCATGGGGAGGATGATGATGTTATATCGGTGAACGAGAGTAAAAATATGTGCGAGGCGTTGGAGAAGGTTGGGGCTGAGGTGAGGTTGACGTTGTATCCGGGGGTGGGGCATGATTCGTGGACTATTGCATATGGGAATGTAGAGGTTTTTAAGTGGATTCTAGGGAAGCGTAGAGTTTCGCTTGTACAGATGGCATGATGATATTTTGGAAAGATATGAAATACACTCAAATGGTAAACATATTTATGAGCCCCTATCTAGCTCATATTCTCATCCATAAGAGTTGTTATAGGTGATCGCAAAATTGGTTGCCATAAGCAATAATTAATAAACCAAGGTCATAAGGAATGTTTCTGCGGTTGCGCGCTAAACTATCCTCTGTAAAATTTCCTAACTGAAGTTAATATTACATAGCCTGTTTTCTGGGACATATCTCGCTATTTAAGAATTTCTTCGTCACAAAAATCTCTCCATATTGACTATAACTCACAAACCAAATATGCTTAAGCACCACCTACAGTGCACGTACCTAGGCTCTTATTAAACTCTATCTTATAAATTTACTTATAGAAGCAGTATTAATACTAGTTATCATGTCCTAATTTCGTAGAAGCAAGGGTTTACAAAAGGGGTTCTTGGCCAATACTCACTGCCAGGGCCTAAAAGGCTCCTTACCTCCCCACGCTTACCCCTTGGCAACTTTTCAGTCTTATGATTAGTCCCCCCTTGGCGCCAAGACATATAACAGAAGTCTAAGCTTTGAGGCTCTGCGTAAGGAAATATTTCCTGCGTATTTAACATACAATGGCTTAGTGCATGTTCTCTGGTAGGCAGGCTGCATTGTATGGCATCTTTCAACTAGAAGGTCCCCCATCAGGAGATGTTGCGCCAGTGGTTTCCAATCATACCTCATGGTATGTATTAGTAGTCAAAAAAACAGATCAGTAATCATAATATTCGTTTCATTAGCAAAGAAGTATTCAGCCGCGCTGGTCTGGCTCTCACCAGGAGCTAGGCAATCTTGACACAAGTACACCCCTTCATGATAGCTACTAGGCGGTCTCATATCTCCTAGTGAATTTTGGCGATGTCTTTACGTTTAAGAGAAGTGGTCTTCTTATTACTATTACGTAATTACACGCCTCTCTATACGGTTGAATATGTTGGTCAATCTATGTATCTATAACCGAAGACGAAGACGAAGACAACATACCGCATAACCCACATATTTACAACAAAATCGTAGCAGGCGCAACGGAGGAGCGTGTTCCTTTCCGTCACCACTTTCCAGGAAATAATTGTCAGTCTTTCGAGGAATCTAAATTCCGGGAATCTCAGCTTTCCAACTATTGGATGTGAAAAGTCTTATACAGTTACAGTCCAATTGCCCCATAAGAATATGCTGAGAAAATTGCCAAAAGTCCTAAGAATATTCTTATATGGCAATATTCTTATAACCCGAATTCTTATAGGGCGATTGTACTGTATGCAACTCTTCAAGTTGATAAGCGAAGGTTATGGATCTCTACACATTTCCCCCTACACAAAAACGAAAGGTTAACGGAGATTCTCAGGCTAGACTGGGAAGATGATGGGGCTATCCCTAGGGGGTAGACCCTACGAACTGAGACTACCGATGAAGGGACTGATGATTCTCTACCACCTATCATTCTTACTGCATCATTACACCAGGCTGAAGTTCTAAAGTCAGGATACTAATTGACCCTTGAAACTTTCAATATATTAACTCAAGTATCCTTGCTCGCTATCCTTATCAATCTTTTCTGCCAGGGGCTGAAAGGCCAGTTTAGAACCCTTCTACTGGGAATAAGAAGGTTTCCTGATTAGGTAGCGCAACAACATCAGGCTTGGCTCTGCACTGAGACCGCTGTGTTACCTTATGCCACAGTATTATCTTACAACATTCCCGACCAGCTGCGGCTGAGAGTAACATGCATTGTACGAAATATTTAATATATAATGATAATACAGCAGTTTAAGTTTATATCGGTGCAAGCAGTTATCTTTCATAGCTCCAACTCTTCTAGCCCAAGTCAATCCACATTTATGCCTCCGATAAGTTCAAAACTTGTACATTGATACGATAATTCATCTCCTAATTTTTAGAATAGTTTCCACTCGATATACCCCAGTCCTAGAGACAAACGTAAGACTAATTCTTCAGCTTACACCCCTAGTCTATTATATATTATATGCATGCAGTTGAGGAATGTGACTAGGGAGGATAAGCTTAGTTAAGCGAATATATTCATGTTGGTGAGGAATGCGACTAACAAACAAGTACGACAATGCTTGCCTGGCATAGCAGAAGAACCTGCTAATCATATTAGCTATGGTATGGAAGTTCAAAGTATATAATGAGAGTCCTCCCCTCATGGCCCAACCCATAGCCAGCAGCGCAACATTAACCATATAACCTTTCCTATCATTCAGATATAACTCACTGAAGACTTCACTACTACCGAACGTACAAGACCCTAAGTCCTTACCCACGCTGTGATTTAAACTAACTTCACTGTGCATTAGATGAGCCAAAACGGTACTGCTAAGGTTCTTCAGGGAGATAACACCCTCACCGAATATACAGGCGCAGCGGTTGTCAGCCTATCCTCCCAAGGGCAGTGGAAGATTAAAAATCACGAAGAAACGGGCGGTTCCGCAAAGGTTACCTTTGTACTTCAGTCCGATGAAAACACATGCTCCGAGCTTGCCTTAACCTTGGGAGATGAGTCTACCGATGGTTTGACCAATGTTACCCTTCAGGAATTGGAGGGCACGCCATCGGATAATCAATTATGGGCATTGGAGGAAGCAGCAGTACTAGAACGGTTTGTCATAATCCATTCCCATATATTTAGCATTTGGTAGATTTATTCTTATACATCAATTCTAGTTTACCACCGATTATAATTGCTCGGATTCAGAGCGTTGCAAAGCCTGATCTCTCGCTCACTATCGGTGGGACTATGGCATTACCCAGGTTATACATGGGTGTAGTTGCTGCCCCTAATGAACCAGGATCTGATACACAGAAATGGCGTCTCGACTATACATCTATCGAGTAAGTTTGGCTTGAGGGCTTTATTACACATTTGTTGTTACCAAAGTATAGTTATGGTTTTTATGTTTCTATTTTTTGACGGGAATACGTTTGATGAATGACAACTACTACATTGTAACGTATGGAATATTTGTAGGTCTCTTGAATAAATTTCGCAAAAAAAGCTTTCCTAAATGTGATACCGATGATCTAGG
This sequence comes from Verpa bohemica, assembly GCA_033030345.1. Lineage (NCBI taxonomy): Eukaryota > Fungi > Ascomycota > Pezizomycetes > Pezizales > Morchellaceae > Verpa > Verpa bohemica. The sequence continues at coordinate 1,712,594 of JAUFSE010000008.1, read as the reverse complement.
ACCGATCTAGATAATGCGCTCTCGGGCAATCCTACCTCAAGGGTACAATTATTAATTGTGCCAGATCGTTTATAAACCGAAAAGGTGCATAGGCTATTAAAAACTACCAAGCTCCCAGAATGTATACTAACACTCAAGATGTGCTCTAAAGTGATAGATCTTGAATAAATCAAAGCTACTGAGCGCTACGGTCCTCTCCCCAAGCCCTTGATTTCCGTCAGAGCTCTCTCAAAAACTCCAATAGCGCTTACTTTTCTCAGCCAGGGGAGAGTCCTGTACTTTTATAAGTAGCGCTAGTTCCCATTAGTAAAGTCAGCTGATAGCGCCTAGAGGTCACATGTCATTATATGACTTTCTGGTACGTGACTTTCAAGCTATCTGTAAGGAGTAGAGCCCTTGGAGGATTGTCGTACGACAGGACTCTATGATTTTACATTTGTTGCGCGACCAGATTTTGACGTCCCGCATATATCGATTTGATGGAGACAAGTGTAAAAGCAATTTATTCTCTGCTATATATATGATATAAAATGATTGGTTAAAGGAGAGAAAAGAGAAGTACAAAGACATGAAGAAACGCTAGAGCCTCAGGGTTAGGGCTCGCAGAGGACAGAGAAACTTATATAAGATCATAAAGTTACATGACATGATTATCTAGACCGCTGCACAGCAGGGTGAAATCTTAGCACTTCAGAACTGGACCTGCAAGCTTTTACAAGGAGCTCTACTACTGAGAGCCTGAACTCTCAGTAGTGTGAAGTATAGTGCCAAGTCCCCTGACTAAGCTCATCTGACGCATTCCTGACTCAGCATTATGCCAATATCTCTTGCCTTTTATCTCCTAGGATATCGTTTGTTAGTCTTTGTAACTGTTCTAGGGTTTGGAAACTATAGGGCGATAGGGTGTGCGTTTACGTACTGAGGGGTAGCGGAATACCTAGCTTGGAACACTGGGTAAAGTGTAATATATTGATATGGTATTACATAGGTACATAAGTCGTTACCTATATTGGTTATATTCGCACATGCGGCATGGTGTAATATATACAGTATTTTTGACTAGCTTAAGCCTAGGCATAAGTGTAGTGTGGGAGGGGTAAGTCCAGGGGGGTGTCTAAAGAGAGCCGAGTGAGCCACTATGATTCAGTATACTGCACCCAATGGAGAGCAAACAGCCAGGCAGCAGCGCAGTCACAAACAGCGCGGAATCAGCATCAAAAGCATTGTAACAGTAGCTGGTAGTAGATAGTAAGTTGGGGATAGGGATTAGAGTAACTTGGCGCCTAGCGGTGGTTAGTAGTTAAAGTAACGCTAAGATAAAAGGTGTGGGTAGAAGTGAGGTAGTAGTAAAGCGCCTAGGGAGGAGAAACAAAAAGCTATGAAGCAGAGGAATTGATGACAGAAATTATCATGAAAAGCAACGATGCGTGCAAATGGAGGTCTGACAAGGAATCATCTACAGTAAATTCATATAATGAATACAGATTGCATCAGACAACTCAAAGGGTGAGTTTACCTATTTTTACATTGTTTTTAGGTCTTTGTCTTTTGTGTTTTATAGTGTTTTGTGCACGGTGTGACAGTATTATTTATAGCTGGAAGACTGTATTTATATACTTGCGCGTTGATCAACAACTCGGGCCATAACAACTAAAAGGTGTATGGGTTATAAAATAGCGAGAAGGGATGTGAGAACTCCATAGAAATACAGTTGGTACTTCTTAAACGAATTCTACTACAGGAGAAGCTGGCTATAAGAATACGGTCGGGACTGAAAATTGCCGTAAATTTGGAAGAATATTCTTATAAAAAGATTTTTTTTAGCCTAAAACAGAAAGGGTATTACCATATATGGTCTAGTAAGACCCCCGTGTTAAGAATATTCTTATAGATAATATTCTTATAGCCAGCTTCTCCTGTACTACTACTATTACTACTCCAGTCGGTATCCTGGGTAAACGCTAATCGGCCTTAATTGCATTTAGGCCTTATTCATAAAGGATACTCTTTTATGGTTTTAGCTGTTGTAGTTATAAAAACTCCGATATTAAGTAGCCTAGAGATAAGCAAAGGAAACCCCTAACCCTAGCTGTTTCCTCTTGTCACTTCCTTACTAATAAGCCCCGTCAACGAATTGTGAAGTAATAAAGAATAGAATAAGCGTAGATTGATTGCCTAAAGGACTAGCAAGCAAGCAAGATATCTCTAAGAGAAGCCCTAACCCTGTGTCTCTCACCTGGATCCTCAAACATAGAGGTCCGTGAGAGATCACATGATATACCACGTGATAGCTGATAGAAGCAATCCTACAACAAATTGTGTTGGTTGAGAACCGAGTGATATATAATGATTAGGAAGTCTAGGAATCGCCAGCGCATGAGCGCAGGAGGTAGATGGGAGAAAACATCAGAGATACATATATGAATGGGTCTATGTGCCTGCTAGACCGAGGAGAGTAGTGGCGAGCTCTATTTGTAGGTTTATAAATGCGCAAAAGTGGTCTATACGGATATCTATATAGGAGGCTGTGTAGAGTCTATTATAGCCTTGTAAAGTAGCAGCTGGACGACAGGAATATGGATATCTACAAACGCTAAAAGTCAGTCGCGCGAGATCTTGAGAGCTCGATTAGAAGTGTCACGGAGGTATCGTACGGCAGTAAACTGCAGCGTTCGCTTGCCAAAACCTGCCGTATGGCGCCCGGGGGACTCGATCAAAAATGTGCGACCACTGTCTACGGTAATAACTAATATTACAAAGGTTTCCAGAAAAAACCTACTAAAGCAAAGTAAATCGCCCATATTCTGATACATGAAACCTAGGCCTACCACGAGAAATAGCAAAACACTGTCCTACAACACAAAATCTATGAACGGGGGAATGACACAATTGCCTGTGCAATAATAACCTACTTTGAGCCTAAGAGAATACCTATTACATATTGTACAGCTTCTATGTGGCCGTCTAGAAGAAGTCATGAAATTATCTTACGGCACTAAAACCTCGTCATAGGTTGGGGGTTACAGCACTATCTATACGGGGGTCTATAGAGCCCCAAAGAGATGTCAACTTGGATAGCCGCAGCGACCTCTATGTGGAGGACTATATGCCCGTAGAAAGTAGCTAGCAGGAGGTCAAAGCGAGGTCAAAGACATAGTCTATATGAGGGTCTATATGGAGCGTCGAGAATGGGCTATGTGGTAGTCTATATGCCTGCCAAATAGGGGTCGATTTGGCAGTCGATTTTGAGGGTGGTAGGGTGGTCTATATAAGGTCTATATGTGGGTTGAGAGTAGGTTTAGGGGTGGGAAAGGACGGAGGTCGACCTTTCGTTGTGGGGGAGGTTTCAATATTGAACATTTAGCGACCTGGGAAGATCCTTTAGCAGTAGTTTTTGAGCTTTCTGCAAAACCGAAAATTTGATGGCCCACCTATTACGATAGCATGATGGGATTAGAATATGGGTATGTATTGGGAGAGTCATATAAATCGCCATAGGCCTTTTTTGTACTAGCCGACCAATATCGGTGTGCTACAGCCATGTAATACAGAGCTTGATTAAAAGAATACACGGAGAATTATGATCCCAGTTCCACTTCCAGCTTACAGTAGTCCGCTCAGTATATGCAGGGGTCTTTGAAATCAACACGTAAAATGTTATGTAACTGCCAGGGGGGGGTATAAGTAGCCTCGGTAGATATATGCAGCGGCATTTCTAAAAGTTTAAAGTGTGCTAATTGAGCCGCTTTCCCCTTTCCCGGGTACATAATCGTCACATATAGTTCTTGTGCAGCGGATCCCACGGATGCACGTAGTTGGATCATCGGTTTCAACTCCGATTCTTTATTAGTTAATTCATATCACCATTACTACTCCTACGATAAGTTATACTATAGCTATGGGTAACAGCGCCCAAGTATGCGCGATGGCTTACCGATCGGTTGACGGATATCGCTTAGCCGAGGCCGATTAGGTTGGTAGCCACCGTTCGGCTGGCACGGATATCTTCTATCTTGTAGCAGACCTCGGACATATTATAAACATTAAAGTGCTTTTACCAATAAAACTCTCCTATTGCTAGTACCACCTTTCCCATATTAATCTTGCTGAGGATTTCAGGAACTATTTATAGCTTGATGGGTAGTGTCTTCTTGCCTATGTGGTACGTATCATACACCGATCTCGGCTTAGGTATTGTTAACTCCGTATAGAGAAAGGATGATCAAGGGCTTGGTTTTCATTAGCAGTTACTCTAGCATGCTGAGGTGTTGCAGCATACCCCTATGGTCAAGACCTGTTGATGTGTAACTTTCCGGTATTCCGGTTACCGGCATTTGTTTGAATGACAGAGGTGTAGAACAGGTTCAGGCGTTTTCCTTCAGGATAAACTCTAGATATCTGAGGTAATTATTGGGTATTTTTCGGGCTGGTGGCTGGCTTGATCTTGTTTGGAATAGGACTAGATGGGTCAAAGCAATACTGCCGGCAGTAACTAACGGACCACAAGTTTATCAAAACTAGACCAACCTAAGTCATACCCTTCCAACCACCTAGAACTTGCTTTAAAAACCCTGAGGAAGACTAACTTGCCCTTTGGAGGATGTTAGCCGTAGATGGAGCTAAGCTTTACAAGAAATGCCTCTACGCCCTCAACCCTCAACCACACCCCCAAAGCTACTGCCGGGACTTGACAACCTGAAATCTCCCTTTTTAATATGTGTTTACAATCATGGTGAAAATCTAGAATGCATAGAAGACTAGCTGTTATTATGCTCCTGTGAGATTTTAAGTATCACTGAGATAAAATCCTTTTATAGTTGTTAACTAATGGGAAGGTGGAGAAATCCCGGTTTTCCTTTACAGCTAGTAAGGATTAATGTGCCTTTGGTAGACTAATCCGATTGAAAAAGTGACGCTGGAGGTAAATCTAACACTGTTTTCTAGTCCGTCGAAATCGTTGGTTTCGGGATTGCTTTCTCTCCGTCTTACCATAAGCAACAGGGGCACTAGCTAGATAGCTATGGTAAAACGGGATAGTACAGTTAATCCGGATACTCAAAATGGGATTACTTAGCCCAGTACTACTAGTGATGTAGCAGACAATCAATTACATACCCCAGTACACCCATATCATTGTATTGTGATTCTGCAAGGTTTTTTTCTAATGTTAGTGATTTTTAACTAAGCTACGGTGGTTAACCGTGTAGATCTTTATCGGCCGCTCTATATCCCGTGTGCTACAATATCAGCAGTTTGACGTACTTCAATAGTTGTATAAATAAGGCCTTTCCTACCCCCCATTCAATCTCATCCTCACTTCACCACCGCACTCAGCTCCTCTTCTCAAGTCATTAATCCTCTACAAAATTGTCCTTACGACCACTCTTCGGCCTTGCTCAGTCTCACATCCCCAATCTTAAGCAAAATGCATTTCTCAAGCTTCATCTCCCAGCTCCCTGTCCTTGCAGCGCTCTTGGGAACCGCAACAGCAGCTGTCAATATCCAGGCTTGGCAAGGATCTGGCTGTGGTGTAGGCGGGAATGGCTACTATGCAAATGTTGCCTCCAATACATGTGTAGCATTCTCCAACAGCTTCGGTGTTCAGTTCCAGAATGTCCCTAGTGGAGCTCAGGGCCAGGTTTACTATAACAGCGGCTGTAGCACTTTTGCTCAAGCTGGTGGAAGCGGAACCTATTGCTTGGATGCACACAACAACATGAAATCTGGCAACTGGTTCTACCCTTCTAAGAGGCTCATGATGCGCGAGCCGGAGTCTGAGGACCCGCATACCGGCTTCGAGTACACCGCCCCTGATGGCACTAGGAAATATATCCTCTGCTCCGCTAGCGACTTCGAGCATGTCTTTGCCCTTCTCGACGCCGAGGATTGGACTGCTTTGGCTGAGTTCCCTGAAGGTAAGTCTTAAATTCCGTTTATTATGCCAAGTTACTAATATTTTATCACCATAAATAGATACCAACCCACCAAAGAGCGAGTAAACGTTTGACCAATATTAAATATGCGGTCCGCAGGGGAAGTCGGGTTACAGATTAAGATTGCATAGGGTTAAATATATTTATATTTCTTTTACTTTGATCTTATCATATAAGTTTTGTTGTTAAATTTTATATATATACAAAAATCTTTGCTATGATACTGTTCACATTAACCTTATGACTTCCTCGTGAGAATAATAGTGTCTTCTCAAATACCGTTGTAGTGAATTCTATAGACCTCAACCTTGTTTAAGCAAAAAGCCTAGCTAAGGGTTTTATGGCACCAATCAATAGAGTCTATTTTATATGTAAATGCCCTAGAAGTTGGGAGTGGATGTAGCTGCATAGTGTGAGTGCTTTCCTAATGTGGAGATCGGCGGCGCCACCCCTCAGTGCCCCTACCAGCCCAGCCCCTACCCCCCTGCCCATACAACTCTACTTGTAATCGTTTAATCTAGTAGGTACGCGATGTCTATCCTCCGAGGTCATACGAGCTTGAAAAATTAACCAAAACCTAGCAGCTCAGTTTTGTTAGCGCTCAACAAACTGCTAGAGTATATTTTCAGCATTCAACAACTCGGAAGGTAGTAGGCAAGACAGCGCTCCCCATTACCGTACTCCGAAAACATATGACAACTATATACGGCGTACGTCAAAGAATACCACCCTACTGCGCTCGCTCGCTACTGACTCTCACATCACCCCACGATATTCGCAACTTTCTAGGACCCTGACAAGTCTAAAGACTGGACAGACTACGGCCAGTAGTCCGCCTCGGGCAAGAGAGATCCGGACCGCATACAGATGACTATAGACTAGCTCAACTAGACAAATAGTTGCCAAGTCTTTTAGATTTTTTTAGTCATCTGGTCTAGCTTGGGTTGTCGGTTTGCAACAATCAAGGGATTGTTACTCCGCTAATAAATTAATGCGCCTGAAGATAAACCAACGACACCAAAGTTAAGCAATTATAGTGCTCAGCCCCCAGTATTTGCAAGGAATATGTAAGGGTGGGGCTAGTGATATGCTAGACGAGAAAAGCTGACAGAGCATGAGTAATCACTGGACGGGTGAATTTTCCATTGCATAAAGAGCCATCCAAGACAGGTATAGACAGCTAATGAAAAGCACGCCAGATAGCTCCAGGAGGCTGAGTATTAATTGCACTGATCATTTCAGCACTAATACTGCGAATTACAGTAGACTACCGTATTTTTTGACCCTAGCTAGCTCTACTGGCCGAAGAATGGCTAAGGTCCTATGCGCTGGTAAGACACGTGAGGTATACTGACAAAGGGAAAAGGACGGCAAAGGGAAACCGTGTTATTCTGGAGGAGATTGTGACGCCCATTAAGCCGATCACAACTCAAAGTGACTTTCATAACATGCAAACTATACTAATAAAGAATGGGAACAATGAAATTAACTATTTCCGACTATTCTCAAACTACCCCCGGACAAATCTGATGGAATCATTGAGTGCCTGATAAACGACACAGGTCGCCTTATACAGTTATACTACTAGAAGGGTGAGTTAGGCCACCGGAGTTTACCAGCTATACAAAACAGTCTAGAATCGAGAAATCTTAGCATAGGTAATGCCGATGAGGTGACCCTGGGGCACAGTGGATTGTATCCGCCTTCAGCTTCATAACGGGCAGAAGCCCACTCCGCCAAGCCCACTTTTCGAAAAAGCGTAGGTCATGTCTCAAAATTCTTCACAAGTCCCTAGTAGCGATCTCTATGTAAGTGTCATGAAATCTTTGAAACGCTGCTAACCCATATAATAAAGCGGAAATGAGTGACACCTTGTGCTTCAAGCGATTGAGCCGGTTTGAACCCTCCGAACAGGGAAATCGAGGTGCCAAATCTTTCACAATACTCAGTTCTAGAAAGTATTGTTGTCATTTAATTCTCTTATCTGCCGGTCGCTCTCTCTTTCTCTGTGTAACAACCTACTCGTTCAGCCTCTAATCTAAATAATCGCCTATTTAACCCTTCTCATGCACATGTCTTTGCAATCACCACGTAAAACTCTAAACTTGCGTCCCTGAATCTCTGCATCTCTGCATGTCTGCATTCCAGGGATTTTGTAGAATATAGGTTACTCCCAGATACCAGGTATAAATGTCTCGGCAGTCATATGCGAGCGGACCCGGCGGATGTAGATCAGTACATACAGCCACAACCCGCGACCGTTAGTCAACCGCACAACACAACGCTTAAATGGAGACTAATTCAACGGGGCGTGGCTCATAAGCATGCACCTGAATTTGTCACCAAGAGAGGTCGTATCGAGGTTAGGGGCGACTGTCATAGCTGGATGGAGATTAGATATGATCCGAAGGGTGCCGAGTTGTACTATACGTGGGGAGTTTTCTTGACTGGCTGTTACCCATTTAGGTAGGAGGTGGAGAGGGTGAAGCTCGATTGGGTTGGGGTGACTTCATGGGCCGACAACATGACGATAACAGGAATTAAAGGAGCGTGGTAGTTGTTCTTATTGGTTATTCTCGTAGTTATTTTATGTATGAAAATTCTGTACTTGACGTAATCAGTTACTCGTAAAATACTTATCATGATTACATACTTATGATCAAACCGACTATTCTAGCTTCTAATCCTAGTGATATTCTGAGCATCACTCGTAGAATATAACCCAATTCTGTTTGCCATTCTGATCAGGCTGTTGGATGTATCAGCGACAGGCATTGAAGCCAGGCCGTAGTCCGAAAGCACTTGGTATTTGATGCTCTAGGCATAGTTTAGGAAAAAAACTAAAAGTAGCAATACCAGGCTTATTAACCATGCAGCAAAGACCTAGTCTCCAGTGTAAGCAAGCTCATATTACCACTATATCAAAATTCACTAGTGATGATAATCAACTTAGACGATTGTTCGGGATAACCTCCATCCGCTGTACTATCACAAGAAGCATTTTCAAATTGTATAAATAAAGTTCATACCTGCACAACTTCAATCAGCTCCTCACCCTCACCCTCACCATTGCCTCCATTCCTCCTCACGACTCATAGTCTACTTCTAAATCTACCTTCACCCTCTAAAAAATCTCATAAAAAACCATCATGCTTTTCCCAACAGTTACCATCATTGCTGCTCTCCTCACCACTGCCTCCGCAGTTAACATCCGGGCCTGGCAAGGCACCGGCGGCTGCTACTATGGTTCAAACGCGTACTATGCCAATGTTGCCTCCTACACCTGCGTTGCCTTTTCCAACAGCTACGGTGTTGATTTCAGCTCTGTGCCCAGTGGTGCTCAAGGTCAAGTATACTACGACAGCGGCTGCAGTAACTTCGCTCAAGCTGGTGGCACCGGAACCTACTGCCTCTCCATTCACAATAACATGAAATCTGCAAACTGGTTCTACCCGTACAAGAAGCTCGCAATCAGGGCACCGGAGCCTACCGAAGAAATGTATACTGGATTCACTTACACTACCCCTGAGGGTGACAAGAAGCATGTTTTGTGTAGTGCAAGCGAGTTTGAAAAGTTGTTTGATTTGTTCAGTGCGGAAGATTGGGCTGGTCTTGCTGAGTACCCTGAAGGTGAGTCGGTATCTTGATAACCTTATCATGGATTTACTAATTTTTTCGAAATAGATGTCAATGCCCCAGAAGGTGTATAGACCTTTGGTCGATGATGAAAGATCCCAAATTGGTATTAAGGAATAAACTCGAGAGGGAAAGGCAGTGGGGCGGAGGCTGGCTAGGCTTAGGATTAAGGCTTATTAGCAAGAGTTATTTTCACATATCTTCTATATAGTGTTTCAATAGGATAGATATAATACCATATTTTCTCTATGATTATGCAAATTTGAATCTCTTACGGTTGATTGATAGAGCTACAAATTGACGAGGTTTTTATTGACACAGTTCAGAAAACCACCGTAAATATAACCCTCGCTACGAGATAAATACCAAAAACAATAGAAAGCGGGTTTGAAGTGTTATTAATGGAGCGGTAGATACTTCCAGGGGGAGGAGTTACCCAGTAATCAAAATATTATTCTTGGCTGGAGAAGCCATGAATTGAATATGTGATATAACTAGTGCTGCTGAAGATAGTGTGGTCTGCGCCTAGATATTTATTACAGCTAAATCGCCTTATAAGGGTACGCACTCCCTACCTTGACAAGGATTATTTGTACGTAGTGGTCACTTCTTATAAGGATATCTGCCCTATAAGGATACGATCCTACCCCAATTTCATATTCTTATAGGGCGATTCGGCTGTACTAAGTTTATTAAACCTAAAAAAAAGTAAATCCTATAAGTTCAGCTTGATATAGTGATTATGTTTATCCACTGGAGATTATTGATACGCAGCAACTATTATTGAATGTGGCAAAAATAGAGGCTCTATAGTAGCTGTGTTGACTGCGCCATAACGCGCCCGCGCGCCCGGTAATAATCTTGCTCTACCTTGCAGGCGCCTAGTAGTCTACCAGCTTACTCCCATATCGCCTAGCGGGTATTTAAAAACTTATTAAAGTGGCTTTGCTAGTACCTATTACCAGGCCCGTCTACCGCCACCAGCACAGGGCCATCTGGGTTGTGGCTGTTGGCCTCAGAGGCAAACAGCCACAACCCGAATGGTGCCGATGGCTGAGACCTGCCAGAACCTCCTATAGAAATTGGGCTGCCTAATAAGGCAAGAATCATTAGATTTGTACTTGGTAGAGTCTTGGCCATTTTCTCTGCATACTCCTAAAAATATTTCTTATATGACATATATAGAACTGTTTTATGAGAAGGTTTAGTTAGACAACATAAGTTGATTGAGGGCTTCGAGGTCTATGTAAGTCAAGTCTCACGTGACGGTCAGATCACTAATTGTCTCTGTATAGAAATCCTTCCCTTAATTTACCTCATAAATAATAGAAAAAAGTTCTGAAAAGAACCATAGAATGGGTATGTACCCCGTTTCTAGATCCACATAGTGCTCAATTCTCCTTCCGCATATATTCATAGAACCTTGGGTAGCTAGGTAGATAACAGAGAAAACAAGGAAATAAAAATCTGGGTCGAAGTAGATATGTGAATTCAAACGGAGAAATAAAGAAACATAGAGTAAAGAAATTGAAAAAACTCTATTAGATCACCTTATTACCCACCAAAAAACCTTACCCCGCGCAAGTGTGAAGCGAGTGTTCTCACATAAACTGTTCATCACTTACATAGCCGTTCTGTCGCTTCGGCCTCCACTTAGACTCAGTCCAAGGCTTGCCCATATCACCTATATCTATGTTCTCGGGCATGCACGCTCTATGATGAACCCTTTATCTTTGCTGAATAAAAACTCTCAGGAATTCTCTTTCTCTTTCTCTATTGGCCCCTCTTTATAAATACCAATATGCTCTGCACCATTCTTGCTCACAAATGTGCCGCAGTTGTAAGTGTTATTTAATTCGAGCAGCTTCAAAGCCCTCTCATGTGCACTGTTTCCGAATAATTTGGGAGTATCCTCCATCGCGTTGCTCGCGTATAGAAGTGTATAGGTGTCCGCTAATGTCGTCGGAAAACGAATAAGATTAAGGCCAGGGGGGTTCCAGTAGATATAAATAAATGATAGAATGAAGAAAATAAGAGTTCCAGTAGCGATACCATACATCAATGTCGATAATGCAACTCGATTCTCGCGCGTTGTGAGGATCCCTTCAACGACCTCGAAGTTTTCTGGAGGAAAGTAGATATCACTGTAGAGTTGTAAGGTGATGGGGTAGAGAGATCTAATTACGCTTTCGAAGGACCTCTCAACGTATTCTTTGTCTGGTAGATGACTGATGTTTACGCCGTCGCGGCGGGTCCTTGGCTCTAGATTGAACATGAGAGAGTCGATCCACTTCATCCAGTGTGGGTTCCATGTCGGATCCACGACATATGGTGCATTTCCGGAAAGATATAATGGGCTCTTGACATCTTTGATTAACCCTGCGCTTTCCGCCTCAACTACCCAGCTTTCAACTAGGTGTTCCCATGTGAGGACCTCTAGGTATGTGGCCACAAATCTCTCCATTTGAGGTGTTTGAATTATGATGCCACTGCTTATATTGGGTGTTGTATCAACGTTGGCATTATAATTCCTTGTCTCGATGACATTATCTGAGCTGTCAATAGTTACGACCGCGTCGGTAATATTCATGACGGCGGTACATTCGAGAATAACATAATCAACACGATCAAGATACGGGTCTGCTAGATCCTTAGGACTCGGATCCCCAGGACGTTCACCCCATCCGGCGAAAATCTTTCCTGGGCACCGGTCTGACCATAGGATAAAATCGGTGGAAGGGTTGACCATTTCTAACCAGGGAAAGTTATCACTTCGATTCTCGTAAGCTGTTGAGTATGTTGTCCAGCAGGGGTCGTCCACTCTGGTCTGGTGCCACTGAACTTTTTGGCCAGTTGCAAGGACCTCCTCTCTATCGGATTTATGGATAAGGTTCTCCGGAACCAATTTACACGAAACATCTAGCCCAATCGCCCATGATCTACCCTCCCGGCTGTAGATGTCGCCAGATAGGTCGTCACTATTGAATGGTAAAATGTATGACTCATTCGTGGTCCAAGGGGGTAAGGGGTCGTGCCCAGAAAGATATCCACTGAGGAGGTAGAACATTTCGCATTGGTTTTTCGAATCATCTCGGCTATGCGAATTATGAAGATTTTTTTGGAAGCTTGGAAAAATGTGGCGATTGATTGGATGGTTTGATTGGGTAAATCTTACTATAGGTGAAAAGAGTCCCCCAAATGCTATTGCTAGAAGGTTTGCTAGCAAAATAGCCGTGGTAATGGTCAGAAGTACCCAGTTCCTTGTACTAAAGGATTGAAAAAGCTGTAGATGTGGGGGTTTACTGTCGTAATCCAAAATAAATGATTTAGAGCTTTGAGATGGGCTAGGGCGTGAGGTGAGGAGCTGGTACGGACCAACCATACAAGTATATGTGCCAATAGTAACCAACAAAGGGTCTATAGTCATTCCAAGGATTGTTGGTAGGTATGAAAATAGGACCTTATACCAAAAAGAATTTGGTGGGACTATGGTCGGTAATCCTACAAGCACTATTTAGTACCCAAACAAAAAGCTCAAACATCAAAAATAGTTGCGTTCCTTGTATCTTGAAGACATATAAAATAGTATCTGATATACATTGGTGTCAACTAGGTGTATAAGGCACAAGGAACATAACTAAGTTTCTTTCAGTAAATTCAGGTTGAGAAGCTTACCATCTTTCCGCTTTTCATAAATTCTCAGATAACTCAATAATATGAGCAAGAATCCAAAGTAGAAGAAGTACAGAGACCTCCCTAGTGGGCTCAATATCCATTGTTTCTGGGGTTTGGAGCTTCTTGCACCATCTCCACCTAGTGCATCTGAAGGAGGGACCCTTGGATCATCCCTATTAGCATTGTCACTAGGTATGTTCTCGATCGCAGGCCCTTGACCTCCTATTAGGCGAAGTTGATAATGTTGTGTGCTCCGGGCTAGCTCCTTCCGTATCTCTTTTGGGTAGTATTCCGATGCATTGAGAGATTCTAGAAGATCTGTATTCCTGGCTATGGCAAGCATAGACTCTAAAAGTGAGTTTGGTTCGCCGTCTAAATTGCACTGACGAAGTCTAGTTGTAAAGAGGAGGTAAGCTGCTAGTGCAGAAAGTACAAGTAATCCAGCCTCCAGACACCTGCACCAGACTTCATTTACAGCAAATGATTTAACTGCAAATGTTCTAGAGAGTGTAATAGGCTTGCGGGGTAGTCCCTCAGTCTCCTTAAGTTCAGATGACATTGCAAATGCAAAAGAAAGTTTGTATGCCCTAGAATATGACTTTCCGAGTTCTTCTGGATCTAAAAGTCGAGCTAATGTATCGTTTGACTGGTCATGTAACGCGAGTCCACTTATGCTCTTACTGTTAAGTAAGTTAATCCTATACTTACCAAACCTCTTTCCCACTCGGTATGCAGGGTTCGGTAGTTGAGGTGGGACGTAGCCAAAGTTGACGGCATAGCCATTGCTATCTTGTTCAGAGGGCCTGAGCGGTACAAAGCCGGTGGTAGTGAGATCTTCAAAGACGGATATAAAATCCCCAATTTTATTGAAGGGAGCTCTATCACGCAATGGTTCGACGCTTTCAACAGCAATAGTATTGTTTAAGGCGGACGCCTTGAGAGTAGCCTTCACTGGTTGGTACCAGTACGATGGCTCGCAAAAGACGACCGCAGACCCTTGTGGAAAACTGATCTCAGGACTATCTGGACCCCATATAGCAAGAAACCTTTGCCTAGGTGAGCAGTCTGCGCGGCTACTAGACAGTGTGTAGTTGTCTTGAATTCTTCGGTAGTCCGAGAGCATACTTCCCGGTTGACTCGCATTGCCATGTCCCATGAACATACTGTACCATCCGGTAGGGAAGGATTCCTGTTCGTTGACAAAAAGACTATAACTGCAATCCTTTCCATTGCTAATGTTGAACACACCTGCCGTGCCTGCAATCTCTGTAACATTGGCCTTCTGGCATTTAAGGTCAGCTTCATAGAGGACAGTCTCTCCGACCCATGTCTCGTTCCCCCCGGGAAGACTGGTGTCAATCGGTAGAAGAGTGTATTCCGATGTTGTAAAACTTGGAAGACTACCGTTCAACCAAGCATACCTGTAGGCCCTATACGAGTAATCAAGGTTGAAGGCTTGCTGGCTTAAGGCGGTGGGTAAGATTGGTATCGAGGCGCTGCCTACTGTAGTTTTGACAACTATCCTCTCTTCCATCACTCCCGACATCAGCGGAACAATGAAGAGTATTGTTCCCAAAGAAATTAACGCCGAGCAGAGGACAGCTCCGTGTCTAAAAAATATCAGTAGAGAGACAAACACTAAGATTCTCATATGTTTCACATACCCTCGCTTTCCTGCTATAAACGGAAGCATGATTGTTGGCGTGTATGGGTAATCAAGTAAAAGCGAATTCTTTGCGGTAGCGCCTCCAGACTTGGATAGTTGGAAAAAGGGCTCTAGACGATTGAAATTGTGCGCCGATGAAGTCCACAAGAGTCCAAATGCAACAGCTATCATTGTAGGGAGGTATCTGAAGAGGAAGTTTGTAAAGGTGGATATCTTTCCGTCATTGGCGAATGCGAGTCCTTGGTTCTTAATTGACTGTTGAAATAAGGCCTCGGCCGAACCAGAAAGAAGCCAGCAGAGAAGTATAAACGATACAAGAAATGGCTCACGCATACTCCACGGTCGCCAGTTCCCATTAATGGTCTTTTTATCTAGAATAGTATTAGATATTATTTCGATAGAGGGGTAGGTCGTAGGGTGTAAAATTACTATAGCACCATGTAAGGGTCATTAGACTCTTATCTCTCAATCTTGAATACCATGACATTGTTGCAGATTGCTATAAGGTTCGGTAGTCGTATTTCTTGCTATGTATGTTGAGAAGACGTGGTCGGGGAAGTAGATAGATATACACCTTTACAGCCATAAACAGTTTATCCATGTCAATACCATTCTCCAATAGCATCTAATACAGCCTGGTTAGGCTACCAAATACCATACAATTCATACCAGCAGTTTTAAAATTTATTTTGCTACTAACCGCCTCGCAGATACTCAGCCTAGTGCATTCAAAACTCATTGCCGGGCTCAGATCTCCGGCATCTGGGGGTTTTGTCCCTCATGCATGGCATCTATCAGTCGAACTAAGGAACGGATATCACCGGTCCATTAGTTTGTTTTGGTATTGGAGAGTTTTCTAATTGATAGGAATCTGGATAGAAGGCTTGTAGAGTGCAAAAACTTGAGACATTTGGTGTTAATAAATGCCGCCAGCCTACATAGCTACAGTAGCTCAGCCCTTACAACGGCCAGATTTACGCCCAGCCAAGCGATAGAGGGGAATGCGCACTCTTGGTTGTGCGCAAGATATCCTCTCAGCCCTGACGGAGTTTGCCGGATGAGAATCCTGCCACATTACATTAGATGATTGGAGTTTTCGAGTGCCAGCCCACCCCTGATTTCTTGGGTGTGACCAGACCCAGGGCAAGTGAATGGAGAAAAACGTGCAACGGGAAAGTTTATGATATCAATTAGAGGGGCTTTTGTAGGCTGGGATGGAGATCGCTGTTTTGGTGGTACAGAAATCAGGCAATTAAGGGCCTGACAGTTCGGGTGTGTATCCAAGTAGCATTATATAAAATGCACTTTTGAGGCATCACATAAAGTCGATAAATTACGTAAAAAAAGATAAAGAGCCTATAGGTTAGAAGAGGATCTATTAGATAAATCTTTGTATGTTGGTGTATCTGTATAGTGTAAATACCAAAGAGCCCATGACCAGGATTTGTGTAGTTAAACTGTGATTCTGGTCCGCTTAAGTATAATACTTAGGGCTTTGTCAATAAACTGGGGCCAGATAGAGGGGCTTTGGTGGCCTATGGCGAGTGGTTAGTCAGGGTTCCGACTTGATGCCACTCTCAGTCGAAGATTGGTCAGGGGACCCGCAGGCGTAGGTTGCCTCGGGACAATGTCATTCTATACATAAAAGTCTTATGTAGCCACCCTCATACTGTAGATGGAAGTATATGCTATCCCTAAAACTCAACAGATCTTGAAACTTCAATCTCTTATGTCCACAGTTCCATAATAAAGTAATAATCAACTCCTCGAAATTGGGTGTTACCAACTAAAGGTACCATCTGGATCATATTTTCGCTTTAGTTCCATCAGTTTCTTCTGGCGTCACTCTTCATATCCATACATCGCACTAAACCTCTCAGTCCCCTGGGAATAGTTTAGGTATACTGCAGGCTTGCCCCCTCCAACCAGCTTGTCGCTACGGAACCGAGAGATGAAGCAGTCCACGCCCCAGCTATCATTCTACGTTTTAGTGGTTAGCAGAGTAGGGATGTCGTAAATTTTCAAAGACACAGGGTAAAAATTCTTCTGCCCTTTACCTATGCATGAATGGTCTGCAAAACCCATATGACCGAAGGTCTTGTCAAGTTTTGAGCGGGCAGTATCAACAGGGGCTGATGAGACATAGCTGATGATTATGGGCTGCAATGAAAATTTAGTCGATAATTAGCGAAAAAGTTAGTCAATAAAGGGACAACTAAACAGTCTGACCAGGTAGCGATACAAAAACAACAAGTACGGTCGTATCAGTCGGTTGTTTAAATCCATTAATCGCGGTAAATATAGGCTCAAGTTGGTCTGATGAGTATGTAATGTCGACATTGAATTGCATGCCTTCATTTACTTCTTCTTAGATTCTATACACAGCTCCAGAAATAATGCCAAAGTTGTGACCAGCTCCTCTAAGGCCCAGAACAAGTCCGCATGCGACGAATCTGAGACGGCGATGACTTCTCCACTATCAGTCACAAGGCGAACTGATAAGAGGGTGCCTGCTATGAGGCCGTGGAGCATGTGTCCATGGCCACCTCCAAGGGGTGCACCTGTAAGCCAACACAATTACAGACTCCCAAGGCTTTACCATAATGCCAGTTCTGATAGTGGCGGAGTGTTACAGGGGGGAGAAGCTGACTAACTTGTTTCCTTTCGAGCTGCATGTAAGGCAGCCGCCACGATACTAACGGATACACTACCACCGAAAATCATTGTGTTTGCAGAGGTATCAATAGAGATTGTTGAAAGCGTATATGATGCATGATACCATTGCGCATACCGTTCAATGACGTGCCCCACCCATGACGGCCACTTCCGGCGATAACAGCACGATCTTTCCGTTGGGCACATTCGAGCTATGTAGAATTAAAAAGCCTTGCATACTTTGATAATTGGGAAAGGGCGCGTTATTTATAATCACCGAAACGCCACCTTCTGTAGCCACTGTGACAACAGTCATCGTATCAGGGCGAGGAAAAGGGATATATCTTATTGCCAACTCTGTGAATCGTGTGGCATTGTCGGTTGGTAGTAATATTGATGCGCCAGCTCAGTGACAATCGCATCTGCATTAGAAGGGATCTTCGGAGGAAATAATAGATAAACCACCGACAACCGTGGCGACAGTGAAAGCTGCTGAATACATGTATTTCATGACAATTAGTGCTTAAGGTCTTGATTTTCCGGCATGTTTTTTTAATCTACCAGCGAGTCCTCCAGTTTAAATTATCTCTTCCTTACTGTAGTATGAACTAGTAAACTGGGTATTGAGTCATGGCTAGGATCTAACTCGTTGATCTCTAATATTCTTAGTAACAGATAGTTAATGCTTACCGAGACAATCCAGGCTCTAGGTTTAGGTGCTTACTTGAGGTTGTCGCATTAACATACCTCGGACGCAGGTAATGATTCGCAGTATCTTTGGTCAATCTCATGATAGAATATAAGATGTGCGACGAAAGAGTGAGCAGTGTCATATGCAAGGCTCTTACGTTGTCGTGTGTATTGGGCATACATACTAATAATGTACCAGCTATAACTACATATATACCTACGCTTTCTGGGGTGAATACTAGGCCCCCACTTCTTGTGTGTACAAGAGCTTGGGTTTATACTCAGGTATTAATAAGCATGTTGGAATTACAGCTACATACTAAACGGCACATCAAGTATCAGCAACATCCACAAAGCGATGTCTCCAGTGATCGGAATGGGGCAGTCCATCCGTCCTAGACCCCAGGGCTGGACGCCCTATGGCCTGTAGTCCATCCTAGTGAGCCTTGCGGGGCACCCTAGGGCTTGAAGTGGTAGGACTATGGGCTGCGGCCCCCCTATAGGGCCTGGCACGAGGATCTAACATACCACGCTACAGCCCTAAGCCTTACACCCGGGAACCCGGATTTCATGGTTAGGGTTTCCTTCCAATATATTTTGCAATTACTACTAAGTAATATCCCCATTTGCTTCTTGTGTATGCTGCTCAAGCCATATAAATATCTATAGATGCCTCTAGACGCCTATAGTCACCTATGAGCCCTGTGACCCTCTATAACATCATTTCCATAGGGCCCTATAGGGCCCTACGGGGCTCTGTAGTCCGGCGAAATTTAGCCCCGGACGGACTACGGGCCATAGTCCGTCCAGTCCCAACCGTCCATAGAGGCCCTACCGGGCACCCATAGGGCCCCCTGACCGTTCCGAACACTGGATGTCTCAGGAGAATGTCTGAGTAGCTCTTATAGGCGGGGTGCTGCCCCTAACTGGTTACTACGGTATAATCTGGTCTGGCCCGTTTATGCACCAAGTAGAAGTTTCCTTTAGTTTGCCCAAGTAAGTAAGGGTACTCTGGGAGCTACATGTCCCTTCATGGGTTAGGTGCTTCGCTACTTATTTCAACCTCTTTGCAGTAAACCACCTCTACAATCTAATCTCATCTTGGTCCGATAACGTAATCTTATAATCTTAGGTATTCTCTAGAGTTTGTGCCTATGGCGGTTCTTAAAACTACCCTGGATCCTGGCATTTCCTCCTTTCTTCCTTATTAAATACATATATGATCCTATCTTGGCTATACGTAGTTTGGATATTTTCTAATCACTCTTTTGGCGTAGTCGGAGGGCTCTACATAGTTGCACGTAATAAGCGAGTTCCCGGCGCGGCTATACTGAGACACCGTACTCTCTCGAGGAATTGACTACGCGGGCTTATTAAAAGTGTTCTCTAAGCCTTTTCCGGGCCTCCATAAACTGATCAAGGCTAGCTGAAGATAATCATTACGATCAGATAGCTAGTAGACATTTGATAGGAAGTGTTGGTGACGCCCGCATAACTAATTCCCCGAGAGAGAGTAGATTTCGCTCAATGCCAAGAAGATTCCTTCGTGATTATACATAGTTATGAAACAGTGGATTATATATTTTCCTTTGACTATTGCTTGTTAAATGTAGCTCAAGGTATTTTTACTAAGGAAGTAGTGTTCGATTCTTGGAATACTACCTATCAATTAATATATCCCAACCTGATAGTGTGAACAATACATATTAAGTATTAATTAATTAGCCAATATGTTTGATGCCCCAAATGCTGTTTCTAGATGGCGCGTTTTATGTTCCAGATAGTTGCATAGATTATCTCTAGCTATAGGGTTATTTAGATTGAGAACAAGTATAATATACACTCCCATGATAATTTGAAGCAATTGCCCTTCTGACGTATTATTGATATATCTTGATAGAGATAATTAGGAGGCCTTTACTTTAGATCCGTGATTTGCATAGTTTTAGGTTATCAACCCCCAAGGTTCCTCGACTCGAAAGAAATACATCTCTCAATAACTTGTCTCCAAAAAAACTAAACCTCGTCTGCCATCTGCCGTTTGGTTTTGGGAATTGGTTTTACAATCACCCATCTCGTGCGTGTCACCAGGACTTCTTGCTCCGGCGCTTATTCCGCTTATTCTTAGACTTCCCGCTAGTACTTGTCCCGGTAATCGCGAGGGGCCTTTTAGTTGTAGAAGGAAATTCGATCACAGGAGATTGTTGGATTTTAGGGGACCACCCGGAAATCACATCTACCAGAGGCGTGATGAAAATGTAGATCGGTGTGCCTTGTTTCGTACGCCTTCCCCGGATGAATGTAACGATACATGGGATGAGCTCAGAAGCTGTTTCTGATACTTCGGTCGGTCTCCTATGTATTCTGTAAATTCTACATCTGCTTCTTGTTATCCTTTGCTGGCGCCTACCTCAAAAAATACCACGCAAGCGCGAGAGACGCATAGAAGGCCAAACCAGCGTACTAGTAAAGTTAGTAAATCTAAACAGAAGGTTTATAGTATTTCATACCCAAGGATCAAATACTAATAGGTGCAGGAAAGACTTGAGGAGGGGCATCTTGTGACAGTAGACCTGGTATGTGGGAATATGATAGAAGGTGTTTTCCCTACGTCCGGCATCAGCACGGTAGCCTGATTATAAGCTCATGGGCTGCCTGATGAGTAAGGCGATGAGTTCCGTACTGGTGTAGGTGGTTGGCCGTGTAAGACAGACCGAGGCTACCAATGGGCCAATCTTGGCGTAGATGTATGCGGAAGGCGCATTGCATAACTTAGATACCGACGTTATTATCCCAGGTGCTGCAATCTGTGGCCCCCCATGATGTAATAACACCTTTTTCTTCCATTGAGGGATTTTGGAAACGAATACAAGCGTATCAAGCCTTATCCTTGGTAGACTTACATATTAGTTTTAGGATTAATACTATTCCGTGACTACCGTATTGTATATATCGTATTTTTTTAAATAATATAGGTAGTCTTTTGGAGCTACCAATGCCTATTTTGGCTACAGCTTATAGTCAAACCGTAGTATTCTTAATATAAAGAAATATAGAACTAATCGAATTAAACGGCTAGATGAAAACACTAGTTATACATTCTATATGGCGTTAGATAAATACATGTAGCTTAGTGTTTTCTCTATACCACATAATTTAAAAATAGGAATATATTTGATTTAAGATCGTTATGGTAGTATAATTATATATAATATAGGAGGCAGCTATGGATATCTAATTACAGATAACGCATGGAAATAGCCATACAAAAACAAAATCTACTAGTGGTGCTCCACCGGGGGATTCTCCGAGTCTTTCACAGACTCACGAATGCTATTGCTCACTCTTTTGGGATGAGTAAAGACTCCCATGAAAGTTTAACAATATTAAATTCGTAGCTTAAGATTCTATTCTTCCACCGGAACTAGACCTCGTGTCATTACCTTGAGCAACTATACTATGTTAGCCATCAGAATAGACTTTTCGTAAGTATGTATATACTTACCCATCGCTCCAGGTTCTCTTCATTATCTTTCAACACATCCATATGTTCGCCAAGACTCTCTATTCTTTGTTAAAATTGGAAATGAGAGCAGAATACTAATTACTTACCAGATGTACAATAAAGGATGTTTTTAAGCTGTTCATCGTCGTGGAGTGACATGATGAATTTCTCTGTGCTCGTTTGGTTACCAATTCGGCTAACTTGAAATACCGCAGCTATAATAGTTTCATAAGATGGATAAGCATTGCAGTTTTAGTCAACTAGGGAGTATTAAAATATATTAGGGAGTTTTACCAGTGTGTTTATAACCCCATTCTTGCATGCGTTTCTTACAGTTGAGAATGACATTTTTCAGGTGCTGAGGGTCTTCTTTGATTGGCTATATTATGTTATTAATTGAAAAATAAAAGTGCTTCTGGGATCTATACAGCGCAATCAGTAATTATCGCAATGAGAAGTGGTCTTTCCAGCTGGTGTATCCTGGCCTTTTCATAGATTGGATTTATTATCCTATCTTTAAGAGTCGTCCCGATATTAGAGTGCCTGCCTGGCTGCTTTTCCACATAAGACATTACCCGCTCGAGATCTTCATCACATCTTATGCCGTCAAGTCTGTAATTGTTGTTGGTCGTACCAGGGGGGAAGTTGAAAAATCTCATTTTGACACCGCCAGGATCCAGCATTGTAGTGATCTTTATAATGCGTTTGACAAGCCCTTTCATAGCTGCGGTTTGCTGACCATTGTGCTCTGGGCTAGTCACGGATAAACTGTCATCTACTCAATGTTAGCTAGGCAGAGTATGTACAATAGGTTAGAAGTACCACAAAAGATGATAGTCTCATATAGTGCAAGTCTTGTGAGATCAATAATATCTCGGGGTCGGTTCAATTTCAATTCTGAGTTTATTGCTAGGGCAGCACCTTTCTTCACAATCCCGCTCAACGTGAGGTTACCTGCGCCATAAAACTTGGTAAGATCCATACATTCGATGAATTCAGTTATATTGTTAGAGATACACTCCTCGATCTTTGCCGACCCCTAGGTATGTTTAAGTTAATAATAAGGAAACTAAAATATACATGGACCTATCGTAGTTATTGTAGGTTCTGATGAAAAGGGAGCTTACTGCTGAGTCTAAGGCCCACTCTTTGGGCCTGTCATTAGGGATATGTAGGATTACTGGCTCTGCCACGGGGTCATTGCCCATCAGACCTTGCTCCTTAGCTACCGGAACGCCGCACCCAGCTTCTGGTTGAAGGGGTCTCTCTACGCTCTTGATAGATCCTCTCGCTTGTGATGTCTCTAAAACACGCACTGTATTGATATCCTTGGCTTCATCTATGACCTTGGGGCTAGCCGAATACGCCCTAGCTATTGTAGTTTGATCTATGCCATTGGGCTCAATTGGCCCTGAGGAGAACTGTATAGAAGTACTAAACTGATCCAGCGATCCAGTGGCCTCCGGTGCCGTAGGGGATATCTCTGTGGGAGAAAGTGTGTAAGAGGTTTGGATGGGATTCTGTGACCTTCTAGAGCGCTCCTCTCCAGAATCTGTTTCCTTTGTAGCTCTTGGGGGCGACGTAGAGTTAATTTGTGCTTTAGGCCCCGCTGTAGAAACAGCCTTAGGTTTATTATTCTTATGAGGCCTACTTGTGCCCCTCTTCGAACGTCGTGCACTAGCTCGCTGGGAAGTATAACTGGTAGGCTCTTCTTTCTTGACCTACTAATCATCAGCAAACTATAATAGAACATGTGCTACGTCATTCTGCTAGATATCCTGGTGATCTGGCATTACCTTTGGGGGGGATGACTGTGGGGAGGATGGTGTTGCGGCTCCCCCGTTAACTGCTCCCTTCCGCCGCGCTGAAGGTGATCTCCGCTGAGATTTATTCTCGGTGTGTTGATTTCGTTTCCTTGGATGATTCTTATCCCTTTCGCCTGAAATCTGTGTACTCGCCGCCCTAATCCTTTTTTTTTTTCCCTGTGGAATATAAGTTTTTCTGGGTTGAGTTTTTGTCTTACTATTATTTCCCCCCAACCCCAGGCAGCACCCCAGGTTTGATAACCATTTTATACAGCACGACATTTCAAAGGTCTAAAAAAAAAGAGAGGATCTGTATACGCTATAGAGAAAAGTTCCTGAAATTGGTTCTATCTTTTAGTACTAGAAACAGCGTGGTCTAACCTTTTACTATTTATCACAAAGACAACTACAACAATTATTGACTACATAACTACTCACAAACGTATTAACATATCTACCGGGCTTGCAGCTCGATATCAATCGTGGCTAGCAATCTGCACTAGAGATTTCTACTTGAAACTTCATATCATGAGAGTTAGTCACTGTGTCCCCACACCCTAAGCTATTCCCCGCCTTGTACAGGGGTTTTGTGATCCCCAGAAAGTGCCACGAATACTACCCTCTCGAGGGAATACAGGTAGCATTTACACTTGTCTTGCATATGGTGTCCTTGCCTTGCGGTTCAGGCAACCCACAGCATACATATATGCAGCCTTGGTGAGCCGACCAGTCAGCTACGATATTAGCTAACTGTACATGTTACTCGATGCACAAGCAAACCAGTCTATCATATTTCTGGGATAACTTAATACCCACCAATGCCCTACTCGTACTGAGTGATATTCTATGCCTTGGCTAATTAGTCCTCGATTGCTTTTAGAGACCAATGACAAGTAGCAACGGCCTACTAGGTATGCTATTGATAGAATGTTATCTACCACACATCTTACGATAATAACTTAATGCATATACCTCCGACAGCCCAACTTTACATAAGTGGTCTATGTGGGGGCGGTAGGTTCTAATATGTACTTACTCGTAATCGGGTGACGTTTGGATAACTTACCAAACCTGCATACCATACTAATTGTACTAAAACTTATGTATTTTTCTGATATGCGAGTCATGTCGGTTTTCCAAGCATCACCCGATTACGAGTGAATGCTGACCCTTGCACTCAGCACATGCCCATACATAAATCACCGTTGCAATGCCAAGATACCTCGGGACTGCCACGTCTGCGAAGGAGATCTCATGAATACCTCCTGTGAACCCGAGTCTGAATATGTTATTTTCTAACAGTTCTACTAGTATAAAGTAAGAATGCGCAAAGATTGTGGTGAGAATAAGTCAGGTTGGCAATTTTTTGTGTTTTAGTGACTTATCATATGGTATTGTTTCTCGTCCTCCTGGGAAAGAAACGGAAAGCAGAGGGGTCAATTTTTATAGTTTAGCTTCGTACGCATGCATTCTGCCATACAAACCATAGTCTCCCTGTTTCCTGGTTGTTTTCTAAGAGGACGAGTACTCCTAATAGCATCATTTATCGAGTACCGGGAGAGCGGGGTGGCGAGGCTTGGCGTGCGGTGCGCAACTACGGATCAACGCAGTATGCTAAGGTAAATCTGAGTCGTTCCCTTAATAGCGTTAAGAAACACATGATTTCTGTGTAATCTGTACAATCTGGTATACTAAGTAACCCTCCATAGAAAATTCGCTATAAAATTCATACTAGCACCTCCCGGCGTTTAAGTGGCTAAACAAGGGGGCGATAGATGGCTAGGATAAGGATATAACCTCTTCGCTTTTGAGATGGGGCACTTTGACTCTCTAGCTAGGTAATCTTAGGGAAATTCTATGCATCTTTGATGATTCCCTCACAGAGGTTGACTTGGACCGGCCGGTTCCAAGAATTACCCTAGCCCGGACCGAACAGGATAAAAGATTACTATAACTTAGACCAGTCCGGTCTATCTGAAAGGAGCTGGGCTAAGTCAACATCTGCCCCCTCATAGGTTTATCATAGAATGAATTACAGTAGCCAAACGATATATCTTTTCTCGGGAATCTATTTTTGACTATAGCCATCATGTGTATGCCGCCTAAGTATAGTCTTATATCATGAGTTTTAGTATTTGAACCTAGCACTTAAATATTCTCAACATAACCTCAATAAGCAAAGATACAACCAATTCCTAGCCCTAGCTCTAAGGTACTTCATGGCTAACAATAGTAAATAAAATAAAAATTAGTCCTGAACTTCCAACTCGCAGGCCTCCAAGCCATAAGAAATCAGTTCCCCTATATTCGTCTTAAACACCTTACAGTATACTTTTTAGTGATCTTTATATAAGATTATTATTACAAATAAGGAGTTATAAATACCTTCTTTTGGGCGCCGGCTTTACGCTAGCGCAAATACTGGCAATTTCTAAATGTCCCTTTTTAGTCGCAATTTCTTGTGCCGTCAGCCCATCATCTAGTGCTTTGCGATTCATCTCTAGATCTTCTCTCCCGACTAGTTGTCGAACAACTTGTACGTTCCCTCGCATGGCCGATACGTATAGTGTGCGCCCGAGGTGAGTTGTACAGTTTACGTTGAGCTCCTGTCTAGTGAATAGATTTTGGATGATTTCCTGGTCTCCTCTAAGTGCGGCCTGGTAAAGTGGTGTCAATCCATCCTTGTCTGGGCAGTTGACACTCACAATCTCTCTGGAAAGTAGTTGCTGAAGAACTCGGCTATCCCCCTTGACAGCTGCTAGGTATAGTGGTGTAAATCCACGCCTGTCCTGATGATTCAAGTCGATATCCCCTCTAGTAAGTAGTTTCTCAGCAATTCCCGTGTACCCTCTCTCAATTGCCATGTGGAGTAGTGTCTCCTTATAGAAACTGCTACAGTTCAGATCCACGCCCATCATGCTGAGGAACTCTTTCACAACCGCTTCGTGCCCATTGCAAACAGCCATTTGAAGTGGTGTCCGGTGGTTCATATCCCGGCAGTTGAAGTCTATATCCTCCCTAATAAGGAGTTGTTGAATGACCGCAGTGTGCCCGTTAGATGCTGCAATATGTAGTGGAGTCCGCGCTGCCCTCGCCCGACAGTTAACGTCCACATCCCATCTAGCGAGAAGCAGCTCAGTGATAGTCCCAAACCCGTGGTCTGCTGCGTAGTGTAGTGGCGTCTGTTTATTCCGATCGATACAATTTATCTCCACATCGTCTCTAGTGAGTAGTAACTTGAAAATGTCTTCTGTTCAAATCCTAGCGGCTGCTGATAACGGTGTTTGCCCACGACTCTTACAATTTACATCGACCTCTGCCTTAGCAAGTAGTAGTTGGACGATTGGTTTCTGCTCGCACAATACCGCTTGGTAAAGTGGTGTCGACCCATGCTTATCCAGACGATTTGTATCTAAATCCCCCCGGTTGAGTAGTAGCTGAACAATTTGCTTATCGCCCAGTGATATTGCTTGATTTAGCAACGTTAACCCGTGATTGTCAACAGAGTGTACATCCACGTCGTTTCTTGTGAGTAGCACTGATAGAACAGCTGCGTTCCTATTTTCAATCGCTATAGAAACCGGTGCCCGTCCATGAGTCTTCCAGTTCGCATTGACCTTCTTATTTGAAAGTAGTAGTTCAACCATTGAGATTTCCCCGCGTGATACTGCTTGATATAGAGGTGTTGGTCTATCGTTATCCGAGCAATCAACATCTGTGTCGTCCCTGGCAACTAGCAATGCAACAATCTCTGTATACTTTATCCGCATTGCTACTGATAGTGGTGTCCGCCCATGGGTCTTCCGGTTCACGTCAATGTCTTTTCTGGAGAGTAGTAGTTCAACGATGGAAATATGTCTATGCGATACTGCTTGATATAGCGGGGTCAATCCAGGACTCCCTGAGTGATTCACGTCTATGTCGTCCCTAGCGAGTAGCATTGCGACAACTTCTACATACCCCATCCCAGCTGCTACAGACAAAGATGTCTGACTACCAGTCATTTGGCTTGACTCAATAATGTTGCTCGTGAATGGCCGCT
Source organism: Verpa bohemica (assembly GCA_033030345.1). Lineage (NCBI taxonomy): Eukaryota > Fungi > Ascomycota > Pezizomycetes > Pezizales > Morchellaceae > Verpa > Verpa bohemica. Next base: position 1,684,987 of record JAUFSE010000008.1, on the reverse strand, counting down.
CTCTATGTGCTGCCCGTCTTCGCCGGTGGTAATTCGATACCGTGAAAACTCCATATGCTGTTCGTCTTCGCCGGTGGTAATTCGATACCGTGAAAGCGCTATATCTTTCCGGTATCTGTAACGTGCTTTGCCTTCCCAATACCTGAAAATGCCTATGCCCTCCCAGTACCGACCAAGGGCTACGCTGATCCTTATAATCTTCGACGAGCAGCTCAGCAACCTCTCTATCGCCCATAGACCCTGCTCGATACGGTAACGCATCGTAATCCCCCATTAAATCTGAGAGAAAAAACCTCCGCCCACCAAACACCGGGCTTTGGAGCCACCTAGACGTAGGATTTTTTCTCCAGTTGGTTTTCAGATCCCCGCAATGCCCTATACCATAGTCACAAGTAAGCACACGGGCTACAGCTGCATTTTCTTGCTCATTTATCACAGCCAGTGACGTCTGTCGATACACTACTACCCAGTTGACGTCAATATCCTTTCGAGAGAGCAGTTTTTGAGTGACAGCTATGTGCCTGCCCGATACTGCAAGGTACAGCGGTGTCAACCCATGGTTGTCGCAGTAGTTCACATTGATATCACTCCTGGCTAGTAGCAACTCAACAGTAGCTGCACTCCCTCTCTCAGCTGCCACGCATAGTGGTGTCCGCCCACGCCTACTACAGATACAGTTCACATTTACCCTCTTAATAGCTAGCAGCCCTTGAATGATCGCTTTGTCACCATGTAATACTGCCAGTAGAAGTGGTGTCAACCCATCGATGTCTGTACAGTTCGCGTCGATATCGTCTCTGGTCAAGAGCAGTTTAACAATCGCTGTGTCCCGTCTCTTTACCGCCAAAGACAGTGGTGTCTTTCCACCAAAGCTGCAGTTAACATTGATACTCCGTTTGGCAAGTAAAATTTTCACGATCGCTTCATTCCCAGTACATGTTGCTTGGTACAATGGTGCCCCCCCGTGACTATTCGTACATTCTAGATTGATATCATTCCTGGTGAGCAGAAGCCTAGTAGCTTCTATGTTCCCTTGTTTAATTGCCAAGAACAGCGGTGCCTGCCCAGAGACCATGCGATTCACATTCAAATCTCTTCTAGCAAGCAGAAGCTTAATAACCTCTATGTCCTCTAGTACAATTGCTAAGAACAGCGGTGCCTGTCCAGAGACCATAAAATTGACATTCAAATCTCTTCTAGCAAGCAGAAGCTTAGTAACTTCTATGTCCCCTTGCTTAATTGCCAAGAACAGCGGAGCCTGCCCAGAGACCATACGATTCACATTTAAATCCCTTCTAGCAAGCAGAAGCTGAAGAACCGCTTTTTGGCCCTTCTGTATTGCAAATTGTAATATGATCCCCATGCCATGCACCTGCTGGTTTGGGTCTATACGTGGGTTCTTTAAGAGAGCCTCGGTTGTTTCGAAGAGACCGTAGTAGCATCCCACCGCCAATGGAGTAAACGACGGATTAAGGGAGCTACTTTGTGCAGTATATGCATTGAAAATCGGGCTCGGTTGGAGGAGTTTCCTTTGTAAGGCCAAGGATGCTGATTTTGCGCTCCCCGTAGATCGTTGGAAATGCTCGGGCCAATGGTCGGCGGGATAGGATATACAATCTTCCTGTATATTACGTAGCACTCTTGGGGATAATAGAAGGTATGATAGACAGGAGACGGCTAGGGCCTCGTGATCTTTTTCTGGTGTAGGGAAGAAGGAACTGGCCAGATTACGGTGGTCGATTTGATTTTGGTTGTCAAAAAGAAACTCTTTCGCAGAGAAATGGACGAAATGAACTGTTCTTTCGCGAATCGCGCCTCCATTATTTCGGATTTCAATAAGGGAGCCGCATAACTGTAAAACCTGGAGGTGCACATAGCTTTCATCAATGGTAGTTGGTATCCTAGCAGTTTCGAGGCTGTTTTCACTTGTCGCAAGAAGATGAATTAACTCTCGAACTGAAAGCGGCCGAACAGCAAATATCAACCACCTCAAGATACCCCTAGCTCGCTCCTGGGTTTCTCTTTTCATCCCCGAAATCCGTTAGAGGTTACGTTGGTAGGCATAGCCCAGACCCCTTGGCATCGATGAAACAATCTCTTTCAACTGATCAGGCCTTGTTCCTAAGACTTCTTCAATGTCATTCAACCAAAGTCGAACCCAAAGAAACATTCCTTCACACCTGGTTGAAAGCTCTCGAACGGTATCCTCTGTAAAGAGTCTGTTTACTCTCTCCAGCGAGCTCAGAGCTTTACGCGAAAATAATCGGATATCATTTAGCGTATCCGGCGGTGTGATGGGGTATTCTCAAAAGGAATATGTAGTTGGTGATGACTCTGATTCCACCAAACCAGACCGGATTTCAGGTTCGTCTCTGCTAACAAACAAGATCCGCACAGAGGTTGACCTAGTTGATCGGAGCAGCTTTCTCAGGAAAAGCTTCTTTCCCCCGTTGTTACGGGCATGTCTTACAAGACGAGAGTCAAGGCATTCATCGAATCCATCCACAATCAAATAGCAACATCGTATACCCTGGAGGATCTCTGAGAAGATATCCCACATTCGAGAAGGTATCGGATCCCCTGCTTTTAGCCTCTTAATGATCTCCAAGCCATCGAACTTCTGGCTTGCAAGCTGGAATATCCACGAGCGAAGAATAGAAAACGTATCCCGTTTGGTAACCTCACCGTGAGTACAGAAGAAGTAAGCGACTGGAAGTGATGATCTTTCCTTTATAAATCGAATGATGCTTGCAGATAGAAATGTTTTTCCGGTTCCTGGCCCCCCATGGATCCATAGTACTCTCGATATTGTTGGGCCTGGGGTTGGTTGGTACCAATTGAGGAACATTTCCCTGCTGAGAATCCACGAGCAAGTTCCAGGTTGTCTTTCGCTTATCAGGCGGCCATACTCTAATTCCGTCGAGACAGCGCCAATCCACCTTAACAGAGATTTATTGTTTTGTTCTACATGAGTCAATCAGTATTACGAATTAGGTTGCTATATATGTAGCTATATATGGTGATTACCTTCGATGTAGTGCCCTACCACGCGTTGGGGCTGCTGCTTTTCGATCATACTGTTTACTCTTCTCCTTGCTCTAACTATAGATTGTTAGCAAGTGCATACGCATTGTGTCGCCTAGGCCAATAAACATACCATCTAACGATAGCCTCATCCCCTCTAACGTTCTGCTCGTATCGACTCCTAAAGATTCATCCCCATAAAGGTTGATGATATCGTAGAGCCTTTCTATGAATGCACGGAGGTCGCTGACAAGTAGTTCGAACTTCTTTTTATCCTTGATCACCCAAATGTATCTGCGAGAGTAGGGCATCTCTTTCTTGGTCTCTCTTGAAGCGCCGTAGAGTTCCGTTACTGTATTACCCAGAGCTATACAAGTAGAAGAGTCATTGCTGACGGTTCCCAAGCCGTACCTTTTAGACAAAGTGTCGCCGTCGCAAAATATGGCCTCGATATTTGTAAGGATAATATAAACCACGCGCCGATTCACGAGATTATCTAAATCAGAATGGTATTTTCCGCTCATACTACCATCCACGTTAATCCCCACACTATCTCCCCATTTCTCTAGAAGGTGTTTTTCAACTCGAAGCAAACAATGTATCCGCTGGGAGTCCTTTTCCACATCTCTCCAGGTCTCTATATGCTTCATACCCTGTATGCAAATGCTATATAGGCCAGCCAAACCAGCCAAACCAGCAACAAACCCTGTAGACCCCATAGCTCTCGTGGTAGGACAAATCCAGGAATTCAAGGTCTTCTGCTTCTACGGAAAACTGTTAACCAAGTTTCCCGTACAACACTGTCACAGAAGAGAGGTCTACGCACTATCAACAGCTCAAATGAACACCTTTAATCGAGGGAAAAGTTTTGTTGGAATTTATTGTAATGTGTTGTAAGCGGTAGAGTAGTGGATTCATTAGCGAGGCGAGGAGTATTCATTCAAGACTAAGAGGGGAAGATGGACTACCCGTCGTGCAGTCTTGGCTGCAGAGATGGAGATTACACCCACTGCTCTCAGTTAGAGACGGTATAGGTTATGGCTACTTACGCACACCCAGGATATCCACGGGGGTGCCACTCAATATTGCGCAAGACCGCTATATAAACTTTAGGAGACAAGTCACCTCCTTATTTATGTAGACACACATTGTGGTTATCCGTCCGATAGCCTTCTGTAGGCTACTACAGGTTGATATGTACCTAGTATTAAAGCCACCTTGATACTTTTCAGTTACTCGTACCAATTGATATGTAATTCCTACATTCACGGGTAACGTTAGGGTTCATTCAACAAATTCTGTCCAGGCATTCAAGTGGTCTAATGGCAAGTATTTTATTATTGGGCCAAGGAAACATGAAGCGGGGTAAATCTCAGGGACCAATAAACAAAGAGTAGCTTAGTAGCTTAGTCTACTTCGTGTTCATTGAGAACATATCATTCCTCAGAAGTGCTGTATACACCCAGGTTCTTCCATCTCACCCAAAAAACAACTGTCATAAAATAACATTGTGCAAGATTAACATTTTTCAGGGCTTTAACCAGCTTAATTGAAGAACCCTTGCCCCGAAATAAACTATGCGTTGTACTAGGTTTTGGTCCTGTTGTTCGGATGAAAGCCAGGATGATTCTCTAGACCAAGATAGGCTCCGCAGAGCTAAAAGGGAAATATTTCCCCAGGGAGCCCTGATAATATACCGACTGGCTTTAGGCGCAGAAGCACAACCGGTATCACTGGCGCTGAGAGACTAGCTGCCAGACAGAGCATACGCATGTTACCCCCTGCAAGTGAAGGTTCCTCTTTGAGGCGAGTTGGGTCTAGATCATCCACCACCGAAGAGATCGCATCTCTACAACAAACATTAACTAGGCGCACATCGACTGGTGAATTATCCCCGGAGAATATTACTAAGGACAGGTCTATTGTCCAAGGAAACTCGCCCATACTAACAACCACCCCACATTCACCTACCACCAATGATAACCGTTCAATACGAGAAATATCGCTAAATCCACCGGACACCGGGGGGGGTTTCCTAACGGCCCAAGTCATACAAACCTATCCAGCAATTAATCACATCTCCGCTGCGGAGTCGCCTCCGGGGCACAACATTCCTAGCAAGTCCACTCTTCAAGAAGATTGCTCTACACCACAAGCAGTAGTTAAATGTCCATCTAGCATAGATTCTATACATCTAGAAGATTCTATCCAGCCACAACCAGTACTATATTTTTCAGATGATAAACCAGATGCTTGGGTATCCTCTTCAATGGTAGGTCACGTGTGTATCTCTCCTGCTAACCCTTCCTTCAATATATTTATTTACCCTAAATTGAATCTACTAATTTAGATTATCTAGCAACTCCACGAAATAGCGGACGTTATTTACGGGTACCTAACGGAGTATATCAAGTCTATGGGTCTCGGCGACTTTTACCAAGCGGGTAGTTCCTACCTGCATGAACTGTGCGGGAAGGCGGCAGCACTTGTCAAAGACGAAACAGCTATATTGAATGGACCAAGTGATATCATACATCGGGCAAAAGTGGCTCTTTATGATATAGTTATTTATTGCGGTATGTACATAAAATTGAGTATGTGCAAGGGATGTCGCTAACTCTCGCTAGATGATAGCGCTTCGATGCAGGTGGAGCAACGCGTTGCAGCCTTACAAGAGCTCGTTCGGCGTGTCACAAAGATCACAAACGTGCTCGAGACTGGTGGTGTCAAAGTGAGATTTATTAACTTTGACGAAGATAGTGGCTTCAATGATATATGCACTGAAGAGGACGTAAATAGGGTTTTGTCTCATGTTGATTTCTCGGGACGCCACACGGAGCTAGGGACAAACTTAGAAAGAAAGATTCTAGATCCGTTACTTTTTAAAAAGATTCAGGCGCAAAGTTTACTGCGACCTCTTCTTATTACAACTATCACTGATGGCGCGGTAGCTATCTAAACCTCACATCTCTATCTTTGGAATCTTCTAACTGTGTTGTAGCCTACTTGGGAAGACATAGGGTACTTCAAAAATATGATCTTGAAATGTCGGAATACACTGAAAAGTGGAGGTTATAAGTTATCACAACAAATAGCTGTCCATTTACAAGAGTTTTATCATAAGTCAGGTAGTGACATAACTGCCAAAATTTGCAGCGGTTGTATTCCAGGTCAGCCAGGTTGGTAATGAGCCTGACGCAGAAGACTTCATTAACTGCCTACATAATGACCCTGAGGTCGGAAATATGGTTTATTGTACATCAGGTATGTATATAATCAACGAAAAAACCCATGGCCCGTATTCTCTACTAAACCATAGGATAGAGAAGCTCGATGAAGAGATAGATAAGTTGAAAAGTAACGATGATAATTTAGATCGTTGGGTATATGCTCTTTCAATAAATACAGTTTAACTCTTTTGCTGATAGTAGATAGTTGCTGGGTCTACTATTGCAAGGTATTCGGCCCAGAAGCATGACTTTATCAGTTCCGAGCATATATATAGGACTACGGGGATTGTGTTCATGTTACTGCAATGACTGCTACATGGGGCAGCCGCAGAAGAGGTCGTTTAGACTCTTAGGGCGCAAAATGATTAATAAGCTGTAACCGATATTTGCCCCTGTCGCTTGTGGTGTTGAGTTGCGGCTCTGTGGGATGTGACCGATTGCACCTACATGTATGAATACCTGATCATTACCAAGTCTAGAAATCTCCTCTATGAAATTCATCTTGTTCTCTCGGTATGTTTTTGTTAATCTCTCTTGTCAAAGTTTCGTATAGAAGTAAATCCCGCCTAGGAACTACATGTACTGGTATACAAAAAATTCATCATACTGGTCTATGGATATGCTTGAAATATTTACATAAGCACTATTTAAAGATCGTAATCCCTAGCTGAACGGCCCAACATGGAAGAAAGGAGAGAGGAACCCATAGGCACACAATTATCGGGGCGTGTATCTCCTCCGACTTATCTAATCCCCTCCATCTGGAGACAGTCCAGGTGTCTTGAGTCATGTAAAGACCGGCGCCTCCCATGATGAAGCGCCTATATTGAGTTATAAAATTAGCAACTCCGCGACTTTGGAAGAGGCCTTAGGCGGATACTACATGCCTGAATCAGCCCCCGAAAAAGGTTCATGGATATCTCTTGTTTCTTGTGAAACGGTCTCACGCGACCGAGTGCCGACATCGGCGCCACTGTCAAGAAGCTGCTGCACAGAGTTCACAAGACCAGTATCAATAGCTATTTCCAACGCTGTTCCCCATCCCCAGTCTTGGGCATTAGGATCAGCACCGGCTTCGAGAAGGATCTGTATCACCCTCTCATTCCCATACCTTACGGCTAGTTGCAATGCAGTCCCATATTGCCCGACCCCTGCATTGACATCAGCACCAGCGCCGAGCAGCAGCTGCACGATCTTCTCATTGCCATGGTGAGCTGCTGCTTGTAGCGCGGTCCCATATTGTCTATCCTGAGCATTGGCATCGGCACCGGCGTCGAGAAGCACTTGCACCACTTTCTCCCTCTCCCCGCAAGCCGCTACATGCAAAGCGGTTCTACATTCTCTGTCTTGGCTATTAGGGTCGGCGCCGGTATCGAGAAGCAGCTGTAAAACCTTCTCGTTTCCCGAATAAGCCGCAGCTTTTAAAGGGCTTTCGTAGCTTCCGCCTTGACTATTAACATTGGCACCTTTGTCAAGGAGTAGCTGAACGATATTTTCATTGCCGGTATAAGCCGCTGCTTGCAAAGCGGTTCCGTGTTCCCCGCCCTCGGCATCGATATTAGCGCCGGCGTCGAGCAGCAGTTGTAAGATCCCCGGGTTGTCCCAATAAGCCGCGACTTGTAAAGCGGTTCCGGACTGCACATCAATAGTATCGATATCGGCACCGGCATTGATGAGGAACTGAACAACGTTCTTGTTGCCCGCAGCAATCGCTATGTGTAAAGCGGTTGCAGGCCCACCACCGGCTTGAGAGTTCACATCGGCACCAGCATCGAGAAGTAATTGCAAGACTCCGACCTTATCTGTGTAGGCCGCCGCTTGTAAAGCAGTTCCATATTGCCTATCCTGTATGTCGACATCGGCACCGGCGTCGAGGAGTATCTTAACCACCTTTTCGTTCCCATTGTGGGCCGCTTCATGCAAAGCAGTCTCATATTCCCCCGACTGGGCGTGGACATCGGCCCCAGCGCCGAGTAACAAATGCACAATCTTCTCATTACCTCTATAAGCTGCTGCTTGCAAAGCGGTTCCATATTCTCCCCCTTGAGCGTTGGCATCGGCACCGGCGTCGAGAAGCAGTTGCACAATTTTCTCGTTACCTCCATCAGCCGCCGCGGTTAGAGCGTCTCCGGACCTATCAGCATACAACACATTGGCGCCGGCATCGAGGAGTATTTGTACAATCGTTTCATACCCTCTACTGGCCGCTTCCTGTAAAGCAGATTCGGAAAATAGAGCTCTACAGTTGGCATCGGCGCCACTATCGAGCAGCAACTGCACAATCCTTTCGTGGCCCCCGGAGGCGGCTGCAACCAAAGCAACCGAAAGAGTGTTATTTTTCTCCCAGGTATCTAGTTCTTGGTTTAATAAGGCCAGGAAGTATCTCGCATCAGCCCACAATCCGACTGCTGATGCCAAACTCAGTGGGTCAGATCTCCAACGTGTGATATTTACCCAATCGTTCATCATCGGACTTGTAGCCCATGCCGAGAAATTCTTTCTCCTAGGCCACCCAAATTCCAACATCTGAGCTTCCTCTTGGCGTATATCGGCAAGTTCTGCGTGTGTTACCCAGTAGGTTGTTGAGTACTTCAGGAAAGGTAGTGTTGGCAGCCGGGATGCGGTGTCAAATTCGGGAAATCCAAGAAATCTGAGGCAAACCCGGGCCAGGTGGGTATGGGCTTTGTGCGGATCGAACAATAGTAGTGGTTGTGCAGCTGATATTGGCCGTGGAGATCTCTTCTGTAGCAGGAAGTCCTTTACCGACTGGTGAATGAGCTGAACAAACCTGTCCTCGTCCCGACCACTGTATTCTGTATCCCAGTATCCTATCTGCTCCGTTCGATCTGACTCTCTGACTTGTATTTTGACTTCTAGAAGTCCTCCTGAATACTCATGTATCCGTGCTTCCATCAGCTCCATTGGGACAGTAGTCTCCGGGTCCTCCATTGAACCTAAGTCGGATGGCCGTAGCTCGGAACCTATGAAAACGGCATATCGGAGGTCCGCAACAGATAGAGGCGTTTCAGCGAAAACTACCCATTCCAACATTCTCTGCGACTCATTGCTACTGCTACTCATATCAAGCCCTTTTAAAATACGATCATAGAATTCTATCAAATTTCCTGGGAGAGCATCTAGTGCCTTCCCCAGTTCCCTGGCGGTGCCGGAACGTGCAGTCTTTTTCAGCTCCTTAACGACAAGTTTCACCCAAAGGAATACCCCTTGTGACCGTAATATCGCTCTTTCAACGATACCCACAATTAATTCCGGGCGGGGGTCGCGGGAGGCAAGGCTTCCGAACTCGGCACCCAGATATGTCTTAATATCGTCACTGTTCAAGTCTTCCATCTTTATAGTAGGATAGGCTCCGAAAGGATCTTGCAAATCGAGGTCTAGGCGACTTGTAACAAGTACTTGGGGAATTGACGGGTGTTTGACGAGATCCTCGGTAATGAAATAGACGATTGTTTCCTTGCAGTCCTCCTCGCATTCGTCGACAGCATCTATCACCAGACGAGTAGATTTGACTCTGGAATCACCAAGTATTGAGAGTAAGCTTTTTCGAAGCTGTTCGAGGGAAGTTGGCACGGTTTTCCCAGTGTTATCTCTTTTCTGTTTGGGGACAAGGCTCGTCAATTCGGGTATTTGTGTCACAAACTGGTGTAGAAGTGATTGAAGAAAACCTCGCTCAGATCGTTCTATCTCACTTCCTCGGCCGTTGAAAAAGAAACTGGCAGTAACTGCAGTGCCTTGTTTGCGAAGCTGGTGACCTATATTCTGTGTTACCACGCTGTCAATGAGATGCTTCGCAAGGGTCGATTTTCCCGATCCAGGTTTTCCAGAAATCCATATAACTTGTGACTCGTGTTCCATCCAACTACGGATTACAGGATTGTTGTCTACCCACTGAAATGTGGACTTGTGCGGTTTCTCAATTGCCCCTTTTCGCTCCTCCGACCCGCATAAGTAGAGAGAATCCAGACATTCTATTACGGTAGAGATTTAGCAAGGACCAGACCGTGTGATAAGTAAGCTGGAGCAGAGGGCATCAGTGCTTCTCCATACCCTGTTGATCGAGACTGGTGACCTTTAGCTGTTCTAAGGAAGATGAATATTAGCTTGGTCATTCTAGCAATACACTTAAATTTATTCATGGTAATTTATCATAAACAAAACTGATTAGACACTCCGTAGGATTTTGAACCTTGGTAAACACTCTCCTCCATTCTGCATATCTCTTTGGCAAGAAGCTTATAGTCAAGGTCTTCTGCATTTGAGAACTTATTCATTTCGATATGATTGGAATCTAGGGCTATGCTGATAGTTCCCGGGAATATACTAGCGTCTCTCTCGACCCCCTAGAAATGAAACTAAGAATACACTTTATACTACTAAATAGGGGCTCTTAGAACTTACTAGTAATAGCGGTATCCCGAATACCCTGGACTTCAGGGTCTCGTAGAAATTGACAATATGGCGTCCACTATAACCCTTCAGGAATGAGTCATTCAGTTCCCTAAGTGATCTTGCACCTGGCTTTAGTGCCTCAAGTAGCTCTGTACTGGATCCAAGCCAATATGTGCTATAGGATAATACCATTCCAATAGATGTGAGTCGAGATCCATCATGTGGTACACCAAGAAATACTAAACCAATCGTTGCCTTTTTGAGCGATTGATATCGGGGGTCTATATTCTCCTGACCTGCAGTAACTAGCGCCTGAGTATATATTATTAATTATTTTGTCAATAATGTGAAGGGGGATATAGATATTTAACAAGAATCAATGCATTTAACACTCAAAGGTTATCAGATGAACCACCACCGGTCTCCGGCCATATGGCATGTACAAGTACCTTTTTGATAATTATACCACCAAAACTATGCCCAATGAATATAATCGGCCGATCCTTTTCCTAGATATATCGCGTAGTGTCACTAGGAATGCAAGTCTTGAAAGCCTATTTGCGGAGAGACTTACCTCCGGCAGGTTGCGATAGGTATTCAAGGCATCAAGAAGCTGTTGCCCGCAAACCTCTATTGATTTGACGGGCGCATCAGTGGTCCATGCAGAGTTATGGTTGAAGGCCATAATGCGGGCCCTGGGAAGTGTTTTAGGGAGAAGTGTTTTAAGCCACATGACTTTGCTCGCCTCATGCAACCAGGCCTTGTCCGGGTCGGACCCTAAACCGTGCACTGCTACAACGCTACAAACAAGTTAATTATGTTTTTGGTTAGACAGGCGGTAAACAGTTCAACATACTCCACACTAATATCACCCACATCCTGTTTTGATTGTGGGTGGTGGATAGTAATACCAGTTTTAAACTTAGGCCGTGGTTTTGACCATGTAAAGAGAATTTGTAACGGTGAAAGTCCGATCGCAAGTAAGTGAAGAATGATATACATAAGGAACCAAATACACCGAGAACTTGGGGATAATTCTAGCTGACCCAGAGCTAAGCCCAGAGCTGCCGTGACCATCAAGAGACTCGCAAAGAATCTCTGGTAAGAATCTCTTGCAAGAAACAAGATAGAGATGCCGAGGAGTAGAAGTGTGAGGCTCCATGAGGGCATGTTGATGATTTCTAGGTAGAGAATAAGATGAGAACAAGTGTAGGAGCCTTCGAGGCAAGAGATAAAGCATTTTGGCAAATTGTATGTGCGGCGCTTCTTTGGTAATGATGGTGCTGAGCGGGCCCCACTCACAGTGGGGGCCAATATCTGTGAGGCGGTGCGCATAGGAATTTTGATATCCCGACAATAGTTTTAGGCAGAGAATCCCTAGCAGTGCTGCCTAACAGAAAACTCTTATTCATGGGCACTTCGCCCTGACACTCGGCCTCTGACTTACTTGCCACTCTTAATTTAAGCCCTCTCTTGTCTCTTTTTTGTGAGCAGCATTTCCAACCAGGCTAAGGGTACATTTAGAATTGTTGGGTTCCGTACTGGCGCGGCTGAAATGTTATTAGGTCACGTGAATATCGGTAGGGATTATAGGCATGAGAATGAGCACAATTGTTGGTTTTTAGTAGCTCTCACATTATATGAAAGCACATCTTATTTCCATGGAATTCAAGGAGCACTCGGCTGCAAGGGACTAAGAGATACATGTAGTAAAGCACCTTTAGTGTTCGTCGTGGGGTCAGTGGGTAGATATGCTCATTGTGCTGGATTCATAATTCTACCTTATGATATTATAAAGCTTACTGAATATATTTAGTACTTCTAAAGGATATAATAAAAAGAACCTAGCATGTAATATCCTGGTTGGTAATAATATAGGGGCAATCTCCCTTAATAGTTGCCGCTCCTTCTTACTCGCTAAACGAGCATAAGCCATGGCATGAATAAACCTACTATATACCAAAATTACAAAATTAGGACAAATAATCTGATCGTAATTCGATCACTCGTATTTATTGTAATAGTTCGTGTTTTTATATCGTGAGAATGAGAAGTAGCAAAATCAGTATCTTAGCAGACTAAGAGAGAAAACCTAGGAAAGGCTTTCTACTCCTCTATATATACTACTAATCACGTAGACCCCGCGATACCCTAAAGCCTAGAGAAAAACAACGAGTGAACCCCAAGAAGAGCCTCCTAATAGGCTTTGTGGACCGAGTCTCCTCGGAGACAATTATACTGGCTAATCCATCAACGCTATACCTTATTAGGTAGCCATATCCCAACAGTTCGAAATTCGGATGGGTTGGATGGGCCTATACTTGGTGGGGTAAAGGGAGATACTTGCCTAATATAGCAGTCCTCACAGCAAAAGTCATAACCCTAATCCTGATAACTGTCACTTAGATTTGTGACAGCTAGAGAAGTATTTAGGGCTCTTTTTGTTTCAGCCTTTTAGCATCATAATGAGTCTTGTCAGTTTATGCGGTACTTCACCCGTAATACGAGCCCTGATAAAGCCGAAAGCCACTACCTAGTGATGAAGCCTCCGTTCATGGCACTGATTTCTATTGGATCGCTTAATCTGCGCCTCAGCACCACAGATTTAAAGTTACGGCAGCCTAGGTATTCTTACAAAAGGGCCCACCACTTGGTCGTGGTACAGCCTCTGGTTAAAAAGATCGAGAAACGTGAGACTGAGATTTAGATTGTCTATTGGCCTTTCGGGCTTGTACTGGTTGTAGGGTCCTGCTTGGTGGCCCTTGTTTCTCGATCTTTCTCACCGGAGACTGTAGCACGGCAGTGTGCAGCTCTCCCAATTCTACACTACCCACTACCAACGTTTATTCCGCAACAGCGTGTTGGAAATAACTTTGCAAAAAATTTTACGACAGGGGAAGTTTTGGACCACACCATTCAGCTGCAAAAATTATTGGAAAAGAGAACCCGGGTGATAATCAATGATCCACACTGTGCAGTGGCTCCACAGGATTTGCAGGGTCTCTAAGTGCTTACTCGGAAGGAAATCCTTTGCACTTTGTGCCAAGACTGCCATCATTAGATTAGATTAGATCAGGCACCTCGAAAGGTTAGGGTTATTTATATCCTCTCCCTTTCGAATTATCAATGTTTAAATAAAAGATTGCTAAAGAGTATATTTGTTGTAAGTCTAGGTGGGTTCTCTATAAATACATAAATTATTGTAAGATCTTCCACACACTTAACTCACTATCACTCAACGCCTTGGCACCTAGGCGTGCGTTGGGCGGAGGGGTCCCGGGATGCAATAGTTAACTATACTCTATATTGGAATATATCAGGATATATCGGGATTTGGAAGCATTAGTTAAACTAACTGCTCTTCTAGGGTACTCATCCTACCAGACTCTTCTACTACCTGAACAATACATGCGAAAAGGCAAATGGTTAGAGGAATACCCCCGGAAAAACGGATAGAAACAGGAGTCTGATACCACATAGATCCTAGAAGATTTCAAGCAAAGCAACGGGGTAGCGGTTGTACAAACTTTTGCTCGAATTCAGCTAATGACTGCTTCCGTGCTTCATCAGTTTCATCTCGGCAACTCCCTAAGTCTCCTATCAAACAAGTGACAACAACCTCTCTATAAACAGCACCCACCCACTCATCGAGCTTTGGGGCAAGGTTGCCAATAAGATAGCTCTGGAGCTCAGAAGCGGAGAGCGATGCCTTCTTCATGGCTATTTGGCTAAAGGATGTCCATACTCCGACCTCCAACAGGACGAGACCAAGGCTATAATAATCATAGAACCTGTGAAATCTGCTTTTGTCTGAGGATCGATATTTGGGGTGTTGGTACTCGATATGCTTATTGAAAATATTCGGCCCCTCGGTAAGCGCTTTATCATCATCGGCCCGGCTGTGGTTGAACCCGGTCAGATATGAAAAGCATGATGAAACCATTGCACCTTCTCTAGGTGCAGAGATAATATTGTGAGCGGAGATGTTCTTGTGAAGCCACCCAATCGTGTGAATATCAAGAAGGCACCTCGAAATCATAGTGGCTAGCTTAAACTTCATCCCTAGCGGTGGACTAATCTTCAAAGATCTTTTTTGTGTGATCAAGTCGTGGAGAGATACGGGCACCTCAGGCATCTCATAGACAAATCCGAATCGGCATGCTTGTTCATCGTGTAGCCATCCGGTACAATTGAGTACTCGGAGGTACTCCCGCAGGTGTTTCTCAGGGTTGTGCAATAACTCTGCGACCTCACCAATCCGGTCATAAAGCTCCTTCCCCGCTTTACTCTTCCATTTACTATTGTAATCTTTCCACTCAACTAAAACGCGATACTTCGACGTACCGCTACCCCCTTCGTACCACCCTAGGCTATGCTCGCCAAAGTCAGAGGTTATGTCGACAGCCTTGTCGACGAATAGACCTTTGTCAACCCCGCTTTTTCGCTGATTCCGTAGCTGACCCATATATGTCATAGCTGCAGTAGGCTTTAACTTTATAAGAGTGGATTTTGAAGTTGTCGTAGTCGCAGCGATTGTAGGCTGCAAGCTATTTCCCAGGATATCTCTGCGTGGCCAAAGCTCCTCCATCCGAGTATGGCGTAAGGGTGAGAGGTGATTCTGTATCGTATCATTATAGGACTGGAGTTTGAGATGTAGTGCTCTAATTTGTAGGCCATTCCTGTCTCTTTCTACAGCAAGGGTTTGGCTGGTATAGATGGTATCTTTACTAACTTTAATTGCTTTCGACCCAAACGGTTAGTGCTATTTCATGGTTGCCAGTTCTTGGAGCACTTGCATCCTGTATAGCATCTTGGATCTTGACTATCTCCTCTTGCGATTCGGCAATACTCGCATCCAATTCACCCCCGATATCTCCAATTTTCGAATCACTTTGTGTGAAGCCGAGGACTTCGCCCCAGGCCCAAAACCGGCCGCGCTCATAATCAATCAACATTCGAGAGAAAGATCCGTCATATATCGTTTGATATATAGATGCGAGAGTATCATACCGGGTAATTATCGACTCGAATAAAGCGTTTACCGAGGATCCCGTGGCGGCAAAAGTGGGGACTTGTATAGAGAAAGATATTTGTTATAGAGATCTAAATGGCTTCTGCCCGACTTTATATATACATACTAGGGAAGACACTTCAAATGAGGCTCTGTAATGTATGCCTAGAACTTCATGGGGAGGGTACTCATGCGTTCCATCGAGCCTTCGGGAGAGATCCGCACTCTTAGGTAACTATAATGGTTGTGCGTATACGGCTGCCTATATTTAGCCGCTCCGGTGAGCCCAGGAACACGGCTGCTTAAGATAATGCCGTGTCACCAGGGCGAGAAACATACTCTCCCGCGCATTAGTATACTATGCACCAACACTATATGCTTTGGCGGTCATAATATTCTTGTATGGTCTACTGTAAGGTACGAATGGTGCTCGGGGCAGTCAACAAGTATCAGATAATGTGAAGAAATTTTATTTTAGGAAATTTCTGTAGTGGGCGAAGTAAACCTATGGTGAAATGAGACTTGCATTATTTGGCACTTACAGCTAGTTACGGTTGTGGTCTAGTGGTAGGCAGAGAGCTAACTTGGCGCGTACTATTGAAAGGTACCCAAAAAGGCTGCCTAAATAGATTCATGTTTTAGGACGTCAGCCAAAACACGGGAATAATTCCATTCCCTAATCTGTACTCATTCAGTGACGGTCCAGTACCCTCAATAGTCCTGCCCGTACCTGCCCGTACCCTATCGATAATCCAGTATCTATAGGTAGTCCGCGCTAAATCGGACCCCTGTCCGCTACCGACCGCATCCGCCCGGAAAGCCGCTTCTTTAGAGGGAGCCGCCCAAAGTCGGTGCAGGTACACTACTGTACCTACTAATTACTATATGCCATAATCAGTGTGTATTTCTAGAAGTACTGTATCATGTATGGCTACCGACTAACCCCTGTATCTGGAAACCCAGACCTACTTTAGGATAATACCATCATAGATTAGTAAATCAATAGAGAAAGGTCTAGGTGCAAATGTAAAGCTACGGGGACTAGAATCCGACAGTAATGAGAAACGTGCTGTGGAAAACCTATGCGTTCCTATGGCCACGTCTGTCTCTTTCTACCCCGGGCAAGCCGTATTTCTCAAAAATGTAGGTAGGTAGGTAGGTGACCACTATTTCGTGTATGAAGTTCATTTTCGTAAAAGGTGCTGATCACATGACCTAAAGTAAACACTTTCTCCCAGAAGGGTTGATACTGGAGAAGAATAGACGTTACAGGGTAAAAGTGGGGCTCTCCTTAATAGTTATTTATACACGGTATAATATATTGAATTTTTACAAGTACAACTTAAATTCGGCTTACAAATAAAAAAATACAAATAACAAATGACTCTTGTGAAACTTAAAGGTTAGGCCTGCTATACATGTAGAAAGAAATAAAGAAAAAGGAGCGAAAAAGTCATAGCTCATCAAATAAATTACTCAATCCTTGACCAAAAATCACTAGCCCTACCCTAAAGCCCGCCAGATCTTCTGGTGTCTCCCCAGCGTTATTCTTTGCCGTACTATCAGCTTTGTATTTCATAAGAACCTCTGCCACATCGGTCTCTTTCTTTTTCGTTGCAACATGCAATGGTGTATCCCCAATATTGTCCTTTGCTTCAATATTCGCTCCATGCTTTAGAAGCACTCCTGCCACCCCTTCATGCCCGAACCTGGCTGTATAATGCAATGCCGTACTCTCGCTACCGTTCTTCGCCTCAATATCCGCCCCATTCAATAAAAGTACTTGCGCCACTTTCTCATGCCCCTTCCAAGCTGCAAGGTGTAAGACCGGGTCTCCATCACTATCTTTTGTCTTGGTGTCTCCCCCATATAGCATAAGCACCTGTACCACATAGTCGTACCCGTCCCGAGTTGCGATTTGCAATGCCGTATAATGGTCTTTATCCGTAGTCGTTTTCGTGATATCCGCTCCGTTCTGTAGAAGAACTTCTGTCACCTTACTATGTCCGAAACGAGCTGTGAGGTGTAGAGCCGTGAATCCACAGTTATCTCTCGAGTTTATATTCGTCGCTTTCCGTAAAAGTGATTCTGCAACTTTTTCATGTCCGGACCTTGCTGCACAATGCAATGCTGTGTATCCATTGCTATCCTTGGCCTCGGTACTCGCTCCATGCTGCAAAAGCAGGTTGACTACCTTCTGATACCCCCCCGAAGCCGCGAGGCGCAATGGCGAATCCTTATCATTATCCTCTGCCTCGACTTCTGCCCCGTTCTCTAAAAGTACCTTTACCGCCTTGTCATGCCCATACTCAGCTGCAAGATGTAGTGGCATGCTCCTATGCCAATTCGAAGCTAAGACGTTCGCCCCAAGCTGTAAAAGGACTTCTACCACCTTTTCGTGTCCCTTCGAGGCTGCAACTTGCAACGCTGTAAACTTACGATTATTCGTTGCCGTCACCTCAATATCTATTCCATTCCGAATAAACACCTCTACGACTTCTTCATACCCCGCTTCAGCTGCAGAGTGTAGTGGCATGTATCCACTATTATTTGTCACCTTCATGGCTTCCCAGGTGTTTTTGCCGTTCTGCAGGATCGTTTCTACAACGTCGCGATAGCCTTTCGAAGCTGCGATGTGTAGAGCGCTTGAATTTTCCTTGTTATCTGTTGCTGCGATATTCGTCCCATGCTTTGCGAAGACTCCGGCAACTTTCAAATTCCTGTCTCTTGCTGCGTAGTGAAGTGCTGTGTACCCAACGTTATTCTTCGCCGCCATTGCCGCCGCTCTGGTTGCTTTGTTCCGTAGAAGTACTTCTGCCACTTCTTCATGATCCTTCCAAGCTGCGAGGTGTAGTGCAGTATCGCCATCTTTATCCTTTGCCTCAATATCAGCTCCCTTCTTTATAAGTACCTCTAGTACCTTGACATGCTCATAGTGGGCTGCGTAGTGCAGTGCAGTGTACTCGCCACTACCCGGCGCCGCGATACTCGTCCCGTGCTTCAGAAGCAACTCAACTACCTTCTCATGCCCCTTCCAAGCAGCTAGGTGAAGTGCCATATTCCCGTTCTGACCCGTCGCCTCAATCTTTGCCCACCTATTCAGAAGCACTTCTATCGCCTTCTCATGCCCGTTCTCGGCTGCAAGGTGAAGTGCAGTATTTCCGACATGGTTTACCGCATCAATGTTTGCACCTTTCCGCAGAAGTGCCGCTACCACCTTGTCGCACCCGTTCCAAGCTGCCAGGTGCAGAACCATATTTCCCACTGTGGTTACTGCCGCGATATCTGCCCCGTTCTTCAGAAGCGCATCGACCACTTCCTCATGCCCGTTTATGACTGCAACATGTATTGCCATATATCCATTATTATTTAGGGCTGTGATGTTCGTCGTAATATTTGCCCCGTTGCGTAGTAACACTTCCGTTGTTTTTTTGTGTCCTTTCCAAGCTGCAATGTGAAGTGGTGTGTCCTTGTCCTTGTCCTTTGCCTTGATGTCCGCCCCATTCTGGAGAAGGAGCCCTACTATCTCTTCTTGCCCGTATTGGACTGCGTAGTGAAGTGGTGTATACTCATCGTTATTTGTCGCCTCGATGGTTTCCTTGTTGCTTACCCCATGCTCCAGAAGAACCTCTACCACCTTTCTATATCCCTTCCAAGATGCAATATGGAGCGCTGTATCCCCCTTCGCATTCACCGCCAAAATGATTGCCTTATTTTTCAGAAGCACCGCTGTCACATTCTCATGCCCCCTCCAAGCTGCAAGGTGAAGCGCCGTATCGCCATCCTTATCCTTTACCGAGATGCTAGCCCCATGACGTAGGAGAAGTTCAAGAACCTTTACATGCCCGTAATGAGCTGCGGAGAGTAGTGCTGTGTATTCATGTTCATTCGTAGAAGCAATATTCACCCCATGATTCAGGAGCATCTCTTGCACCACTTTCTCATGTCCAAACTTAGCTGCGAGATGTAGTGGCATATTCCCTTCTCCATTCTTCGCCTCAATATTTGCTCCATTCACTAAAAGGATAGCCGCTATACCTTTATGCCCGGACTGAGCTGAGATGTGTAGCGCCGTATTTCCATCGTTATCCTTCGCTTCAATGGTTGCCCTGTTCTTTGCAAGTACATCTGCTACTTTTTCATGTCCAGACCGAGCAGCGAGGTGAAGTGCCATGTCTCCTTTGCCATCCGTGGCTGCGATGTCTGCACCGTACTGTATAAGAGCCTCCACTACCTTCACATGCCCAGAGCCAGATGCGAGATGGAGTGGCATACTCCCCGCATGGTTTTTTGCCGCGATATCCGCATTTTCCTGGAGAAGAATAACAACTACCTTCACATTTCCAGAGGTAGCTGCGAGGTGTAGTGTTGTGTCTCTTTTATGGTTCGTTGCCGCGATAGCTGCGCCGTTGTTGAGGAGGAATTTCACCATATTTTCATGGCCAGATTGAGCTGCGAGATGAAGTGGTGCATTTCCGACTTCATTGGTTGTAGAAATATCCGCGCCGTGGTGTAGAAGATACTCCGCTACCTTCACACGCCCGAACTCAGCTGCAGAGTGCAATGCCGTGTCACTGTTTTGGTTCGCCGCCGCGATGTCAGCACCATGCTGCAAAAGTACCTCCATGACCTTCTCACACCCGGATAGAGCTGCAAGTTGTAGAGCAGTATTTCCTTGGTAGGTAACCACAGTACTCGCTCCATGTCGGAGGAGAAAATCAACCACTTTCTCATGTCCTAGCTCAGTTGCACAGTGTAGGGCAGTGGCCCCTTTTTCATTCGTCGCCGTAGTGTCCGGGTTGTGATGTAGAAGGACCTCTACGACCTTCTCATGACCCGATATGGCAGCGAGATGCAATGCTGAATTTCCTTCACAGGTCGCAGTGATATCTGCCTGGTGATCTAGTAGTATCTTGACTACCCCTTCATTTCCCCTGCGAGCTGCTAAGAGTAATGGAGTATTACCCTTCGCGTCTGTTGCTTTAGTATCCGCTTGGTGGGCTAAGAGTATGGAGGTTATTTTTTCGTTCCCACTTTCGGCGGCCATGTGGAGAAGAGTTGTTGTATTTTCCCTATACCTCTCGTTCACATCCACAGGTATGATGTTGGCTTTGAAAATTCTTTCCAGAGCGCTGACATCACTATCCATCACACTACTATAAGGTGTGATAACAGACTTTATTATTCCTATAGTGCCCGCTTATTAGCTACAAGAATAATTAACATGGACCCGAAGTACTCGTACCGGCATCCATAATAAAGTTACCCAAATGCCTAACAACACTAGTATACGACGAATGCCGTCTATTATTGAACTTGACCATGGTTGAATGATCTCCTTCAGCGGGTAGAGACTCTTCAATTGATGATGGCAGCTGAAGTATAGATGACTCCCTTTTCACAGTCAAGGTGTACTCGCCACTCCGGGAGAATTGACCATCCGCACCCTGACAAGTGATTAGCTATGAGAACAACCCGGGGAAAGACTCTTGACATACCCGTTGCACCCTCTGGGTTTGACCCTTTTCATCGAAACTGACAATCTTGAGATTCACGGAAAGATTGATGAACCTATCCAACTCTCTTTCTAGAGCGTCTGATTGAGTATTAATTGACTTGACAAGGTCCTCTCTTGGTGAGTTCGGTGGGAGCATGCTAAGAATATCATCTATAATAAGGCCACGGTGTGGAGTGCCAAAAAATATTGTAGCACAAGTACTCGAGAATAGAGGAGCATGTACAGAACCCTGCTCGCTAGCCCTAACAAGAGACTATTTCAACAGTGGTCAGCGCCCGGTAGTATATTAGAACTAGAAATACGTACCTGAGCAATAATGATACCCCCAAAGCTGTGGCCAATGAATACTATTGGTCTTTTTTTTTCCTACAGAGCAACTTTAGATTCTAGGGGACTTTGTCATCTATATATTTATTGATTGGTAGAACTCACCTCTTCCGACTGCCTTGCCTTCGCTAACTCCTCCAAAAGTCCTTTTGTATAGTCGAGAATTGTGTGTGTAGAATTTTCTGTAAGCTTTGAATTGTACCCGTATATCATAGTCCTACAGTTTGGGAAGTCCCGGTAGAGGAAGTCACGAAGCCACATGTTCTGTAGATTTCCCTTCCCCCTCCACGATCCATATGCATGGCCATTAATCCCAGACACAGCTACAATGCTATAAAAAAAACATAAGCCTAGGTTAATAACGAGAATTTATTAAGACTTACTCTGCCTTTATTTCTCGTTCTGTAGGATAGAGCTGGGTAAGACCGTAAAAGTCCTTGTCGATGCTTATTGTGTCTCGGGTATTCTTGAACCGGATTTCGTAACTATCGTTGTTTGAAAGCTCATCCAAAGCATCTGGGGAGTGCGGTATGAATTGGACGAGAGCAGTTTGTGTTTTGTTATCATAACAGGATGGACATATCGTGGTCTGGCTGACATCAAGAGTGATCCCCCCATCAGAGAACTCCGAAGAGAGCACGGCCTCTAAATCATCAATTGTAGCCTCAAGAGGAATTTCTGTGACCCTGAAAACAGCCCCTTTGACTTTCTTCTTCGGCTTCGGAGCCGTCTCTTGTGCCTCCGGGGTTATCTCTTTCACCTCTGGAATTATCGTCTTTACCTCCGGAACGATCACTTTCGCTGTCTGGACTATCTCTTTCACCTCCGGGGATGGTTTCTTTGAGGAGGTGCGGAAGAACTGAAAGAAACTCATTGTATCTCTGGTTTAGAATGAAAATGTTTAGTGCTAACTTTAAAGTGGAAACGTATGAGGGAAGGGTAGGTATGGTCTGTTGGGATTACGAGGGAGGGAGGGGTGGAAGTGTTTAAATTAATAATAGATATAATATGGATAGCTTACAGTTTGTATAAAGCTTTGTGGGTTGTGAAAACCCACCGAGACTAGTCTTTCCCTTCACACACACTCTACACTATAAAAAACATCCTATAGAAGTGTTTTAGACTTGTGCATAGCCTAGTTTTGAATTGCTTCTCGAAAAAGAAACTAACCGATTCTATCATCATGAAATCTCAGATGCCATGGAGATGAGAACTGGGTGGTTGGTCTAAGCCAGGGTAGTGTACGATCACCACCAGGCTCTCCCAATTCACACTGCCGCCCATAGACCTCCTAGAGAAACAAAAGAACACCTCCGCTACGTTGAGACTGATGCATCATCAATTATAGTGACAGGGCATATTTTCCCAATGTGAGATATTACCCCGCAAAGATTGTGAGGTTCTGCCTTACATTGGGCTTAGACCATATGCACGTATGTGCAGCCGAGTGGAAACTTCCGCCGACTGCGCACCTCCAGCACCCTGCCAAGGATGTTCCCTGGCCAGTGCTCTGCCTGGAAGTTCCAAAGAGCCACAACCAAAGTGACACGATAGTTGCTGGTATTCCAACTTTATGACGAGCTGAGGCTGAGATGGACACAGACCCTTCTAGAGATGGTCATTCACAATGTTGCAAGCGCCGGTTCTATTGAATTGACGTGTCAGATAGCTTCTGCTTTTTTTCTTAGGAGAATCTCACCAAATAGCCCACGTCACTACAGAGGATTTGTTTGATCGGCACTGAGTGCGCTGGTAGAGAACACAGCCGTAAGAGTTTCTGAACAAGGGGTGCAGTGTGTAGGGTGGGGTGGGTTCAAGTGAGGTGAAGTAGAGTAGATCCCAGTTGCAGTTGCATTGAGTTGAGCCTCACCCTGACGGCAAGCCCCAGTGACCTTCATCCACAGAGCCTCAATCCCACCAGCACCTAAGCGAGAAGCTTGGCATGGTGATCTCCGGTTAGTGGAAGTGTATGAATCTGATCTCATCTCACGTATCCGGTGAAATAGAGTTAGTCCATTTGATGTCTACAGTATATTATAGTCTGATTTAGATTGCGCCTCTTTCGGTACTTTACATACCCTAGGTGATATATTAAAGTAGCCCGCTCGGTCTTGTGCCTACTCCCCCCAATAGGTTATTTTGTTCTGATATTTTCTAGCTAGGGGTTTTTTTTTTAAAAATAGGCTAGGTCATATCAACCTGTATTTCTACAGCAATAATTCTTACAGGAATTCTTCAGATATTGTTGTAGTTCTCATCTAATGGATATCGCGTAATACGTCTAACATTATATATTCAGCCACCCTAAGAAAGAAAGAAAGAATCTCGCCTGCAAGTACAATAGATACTAAGAAAACTAAACTAGTCCACCTGTCGGTATCGGTGATCCTCCCCCCCCCCCTGCGTTTCCCGGGATCCATTCATGCACGGAAACCCCGTTGCCTTGAGAGTAGAGGCGGATATCGGAATCCCCCCAACAAACTCCAGTGAGTCTGCTTTTTGGGTAAATTTTAGTAATCTTCTCCGAGTCTTCCCACTGATCTCGCCAGATAACCTCGACAAGCTCATTAGAGTTATTTTGCCAATAAACCCTTATACTAAGTGGTCTATGCCAACAGACTGTAGTTAGTGAGGTTCCGGGTAAGGCTTCGTGATCGAATCCGCCTGTCGTTGTTCAGTGTCAACAATAATACTAACGCTTGAATTTGTTAAAGATTGGTTATTGCTTACTCAGAGCCCACTCCCCATCATACATCAGCTCGCAAATATGATTTTCAAGGTTCTGATAGTAGAGTCGAAGGTAGCCATCGCAGTAAGCTACGGCCATGTTGGAGCCAATGCAAGCGTCGGCGTCGAGGTTCGCACCCTCACCCCACCCGGAATCTGGAGTGCAGCAGTGTTCTTGAATAGCAGTATCATTCGGACGTTGGTAGTAAAGACGGATATTAGGCCCACTCCACGCCACAGCAGCAAGTTTCGAGTCTGGGGCTGCAACTATGCAAAATTGACCTAAAGATCCCAAGGTCCAACCATTCCCCCCCCAGCAATACTCTTGGATAACGTTATCTTTATCCAAGCAGTAAACACGTATCTAGTCTACATTAGCCACATTTTATAAATTGAACAGTGCCAAAGAGCTACTGACCTGTGTCCCGTTGTTATATTGAATAGCGGCCAAAGGTGAGGACATTTTCGCAGTACCAACAATGTTCCTTTCAGTGCCCCCACTCCATCTTCCTTCCCACGTTGTCTCACGAATCCGACCAAGGTCGTCCTGCCAGTAGAGGCGGATACGCGCCCCACCCCAGCAAATAGACGTAACACCCGGGGAGTGGAGGCTTTGTATACTGGCCTGTGCAGATTTTGCACCGTGCGTCACTTTCAAACCTCTCGTAATGCTATTTGGGTTGCGTTCTCGTAATAATTTTGCTATATCGTTGTGCTTATTGAGAGTTGCTAGGTAAAACGCAGTAGATCCGTCTTCGGTTTTCGCATTAATGTCTGAGCCGTGCTCTAGAAGTATTTTGACAACACTCATATGGCCCTTATTAGCTGCCCCGTGTAGTACCGTCCACCCTGCACCTGTCTTTGTAGTTACATCTGCTTTATGCTTCAGAAGTAATTCAACTATATCTCCACGTCCGGTAACTGCCGCCCGATACAATGCTGTAGCGCCCGTCGAGGTTTCCGCTGTGATATCTGCTCCCATATCCAAAAGAAGTTTGACAGTATCCTCGTATCCGCCATCAACCGCTATGTGTAACGCAGTAGATCCGTCTTTCGTAGTCGAAGAAATCTTTGCGCTGTGCTCTAGTAGCATTCTCACCACACTCGTGTGTCCCTTGAAGGCTGCCCCGTGTAGTACTGTCCAACCTTTGGGGTCGCACATTGTGATGTCTGCTTTCTTTTCCAAGAGTAGCTGAACCAGATCATCACGTCCGTTTAGAGCCGCCAAGTCCAATGCCGTTCTTTCGTTGTAGTCCTTTGCCGCTACATCTGCTCCCTTTTCGAGGAGCATCATCATCATCTCTTTGCTGTCACTCCCGGCTTCGGCAGCCATGTGAAGTAATGTAGTACCACCAGCCTGCCTTAAATTGACGTTATTTGAATTTAATAGATTCGTACTACATAGTCTTTTTAGGTCTCCTAATCGTCCACGAACTATCGCATCATATGCAGTATTCCTGTCAAAACTGGGTGGTGTCATTGCCGGTCGTGTAAGGCCTGTACCCCAGGCGGCGGGATTCGGCGAGGGAACCCTAAATCCAGCTATACAAAATTAACCCTTAATCAATATGAGTTTGGGTCTATTTACCAAGTCTTTGCAGGAAAAATCCTGGAGCTTCTTTTTCAAACTCCTGTAGATAACAACGAGTGCTCCAGTATGCTTCATCGTCCCGACTGTCGAACTTGACGATCTGCGTGTGATCGGCGTCAACGGGTATTTTTTTTTCGACGGCTGTACCAAGATTGAGTAACGCCGAGTCCGAGTAGACCGAGGTCACGTATTCCCCGGTCCTAGCGTAACCGTCATCGCCCTAGGATATAATGAGCTTTTGTAAATATAGGGGGTTGTTTGATTCTTACCAGTACCGGCCTCTTACTCTGGAGCCGTTCGTAAAAGCTTATGATTTTTAATCGCATCGCAAGATTAACAAATCTCTCGAGTTCCGGTCGGAGTAGGTCGGAGTTTGTGTTGATTGATTTGACAAGCTTGACTCTTTCCGCATCTACTTTTGGGTCGAGCATATCGACGATGTCATCAACCAAAAGCCCACGGTGCGGGGTGCCAAAGAAAATCACAGCATAGGTTGCTTCGAATATAGCGTGTATTGCAGGGTCATCGTTTTCGTCACACTCTTTACTCCTGACAAGAGACTTCACCGGTATATCAGTCCTGCTTTCACATTTTTTAAGAGCGGGGTTGTCATTAAGTGGACCTCCGTGTGCTAGAGGATACGCACATAGTGAACTAAGTGGCGAAACCCCGTCCCTAACTCGGCTAGTGGAAGTATATAGAAAAAGATTATCGATTACCTGAGCAATGATTATGCCTCCAAAACTATGGCCGATAAATACTATTGGCCTTGTTCTCTCCTAAAAGCGAAATCATCAGTGACTCTATTCCGTATACGCGGCTAAGAAAACTTGAATAAAAAGAGACGTAGATAAAAGGCGAGAGGTCCATATCACCATCGGAGATGGAGTTCAAATTAAGCCCCCATAGTCTCTCATTAAATACAGGTGCGGGCGGAAAGTTTTATTAGATGTAAAGGCTTGTCCCTCTTATGTGGGGTGCGTCCCTTACAAACAATAGCTGTCCCCACAATTTCCTCTAAAACAAAAAATAACACGATAACTTCACAGAAGGAAATAAATGACTTACTTCATTTGATGCCCTTGCCTTCTTCAATTCCTCAAGAAATGCACGGTTGTAATCTAGAATCTCATGTACTCCGGCGCTGTGGAGTTTTGAATCATAACCATAAGTCATAGTTCTGCAATTTGGTAGGTCTACAGGAAGGAAATCCCGAAGCCACATCCTCCCTAACGCGCCCTTCCCCCTCCATGAACCGAAGGCATGGCCAGCAAGCCCTGTTACCGCCACGATGCTACGTAATACATCAGCACCCACAGCACTTCACCCAGCATCGGAATTTAAATATCATACTCTACCGTGATTTCGGAATTCTTCGGTGTGGGATAGAGCTGGGTAAGGCCGTAGAAATCCTTATCGATAGTTATATCGAAGAACGAATCACCCACTTCGATCTCCATTTGGTAAAACTTGGACGTGCCGGTAGAAACATCATTCAAGCAGGGCGGGTGGCTAGATTCGAACTGTACAACGGCGGTTTGCCTTTGGTTATCGTAACAGGAAGGAGATATGGTCGCCCTGATTTTGATCCCCTCATCCTCATAGCAAAGGGTTTTTCTCAGGTCACTAGTAGTAGCTTCGAGAGGAAGACCTCGGACTCGGAAAACGTGCTTGGAAGGCATAGCTAGGCAGAATGAGGGCCGTGAGTACTAACAAAAAACGGGTTAAGGCTGTCCCCAAGTTAAAAATCTTGATGGGAATAATGAAGGATATAAGTCTCGTCAACCCCGACCTAATCGGTAGATGACGTTAATCTTCCCCGCAGATCTTAATAGTCTTTATTAGGGGTGGGGTAGCTTAGCTGTGTTCGACCCTGAAATCCAACCGATCCTTGGGTAGATCTATCTATACGGCGTAGACCTTTGCTGGGGTCATTTATGATTCCTGTTTATACTGCCTATCAAATACCTACATGTAGCTGCGTCTCACCAATAACCTTGAATCACGATGCAGTAAAACCTGCAGCCTAGTCTTTCAAGCTTAGATTTGCATGCTCAGCTCTGAATTCGATTAAAGTAGAGTAGCTATTTGTTTATTTGGGA
This sequence comes from Verpa bohemica, assembly GCA_033030345.1. Classification (NCBI taxonomy): domain Eukaryota; kingdom Fungi; phylum Ascomycota; class Pezizomycetes; order Pezizales; family Morchellaceae; genus Verpa; species Verpa bohemica. The sequence goes on along the minus strand of JAUFSE010000008.1, from coordinate 1,657,047 downwards.
ATCGGCCTCATTATATTTCCTGCAAGGCTACATGCAGGTATTACACAAAGTAACAGCTGCGTCAATTTATTACCAATCAGAGTAAACCGATACACGTGCGTCATTTAATGAATCTGTGCCGCACGTACGGGTGATCGAGTTCGGCTCGGGCCTTCCCGCAGAAGTAACCACACAACTGGGTTGCTATACCGTCATATCTCACATATCACTTGGGGATCTTCTGAAATGCTACTGTCTTGGAGGTTTGAGGGGAATCACTGGTGAGTGCTGTAGACGACAGTACTTAGAGTAGATATAGTCTGTGAGAGCAACGGAGGTAACAGAGCTGTAGTCTTAAACACTAATGTACATCTAACCTATTCTGACTAAGACTTGATAGAAATTCTACCAGAAACCCTTACCAATTATTTCAAAGATAAGATACTTAAACACGATTATATGACCTAGATATGAAGCTAATTGCTAGGACAAGGTTACCTAATAAGGTATAGTGTTGTGAGAATACAGGGCTTAGGGTATCGTAGGATTGGCTACGATATATATATATATAGGAGTAGAAATAATAATAATAATAATAATAAATTTCATCAAAATACATGCAGCCTTCTAGGCTATGGTACTCTCAAGCACATATAGGAGCAGAAAGCCTTTGCTAGGCTTTCTCTCCTACTCTGCTAAGATACTGAGAATACGTTAATCAACGACCTCTTACTCTATTCATAATCTTAACACTAATCTAAAGAAGTACTGAGTGATATTATATGTTATAGTAAACCATGAGCATTACGTAGTTAGAACAGCTACGAGGTAATGATTTAGTACACTTCATAGAAGCTGGAGCGGGATAAGTGGGGGCCCACCACTTTCCCTACTTTTTAATTAAGGCTAGTATATTTACCTATGCCATATTTAACGTAAAAACAAGTGTTTGTCTTCCGGTTGCTAGACAAAGCTATAACTGGATCCGGCTGAGACAGATTGTTAATTGGTTGTATTTTGATCAATAGAAAACATATATTTATTAGAGAAAAATAAGAGAGTCGTGTTGCCTTGTGTTAGAGAAATAGAAACGGATCTTTCCTAGAAACCTGAGATCGCTAAAGTCCCACCCCTCCCACCCAAAATCATCTCCCCAAAGTCTCCACCTCAAGCCCCTCTGAGTCACGTAGCTCATGAACGAAACAGAAAAAAAGAAAACCAAAGAAGCCACCCACCTCCGTTCGCGATTCACTCTGTGAACGCTCTAAACTCCTGTAAGATAGCCCGTACCTGTATACGCGTAATGGGAAAAGTAGAACAAGCGAAATAGCGAGGTATAAAGATAAAACACAAGAAAAAAACATAGAAATGGAAAAGGAAATGAAGAAGAAAACGAAGAAAATAGAAGAAAATACAAAAGAAGCTTTAATCCTTGTACTAATTTCTCCCCAAAGCCCGCAGGTTTGTTCTGGTATATCTTCCACCTCCTGTATTCTTGACCTTCCTTCGCGGTACACTTGAATCAACTCTCGGGCTAACATAGTATCGGAATGACTTTCTCCTCTCGTCCTCACAAGTACTTTAAGTACTTCTTCCTGTAGCTTCTCCGCATCTTCGTATCGATCCTTGCTTGCGTACGTCGCCGCAAGATTACTGATAGCTCTTAGGGTGCCTGGATTCTCATTGCCTAGGATTTTCCGCCTTCCTTCCACTACTCTCAACTCTATTTTCTCTGCCTTCTCCAAATCCCCTTGGTACCAGTGATTTGTTGCTAGGCTGGCCATTGCTGATAGCGTTCTTGGATGCTCCTTGCCTAAATTCCGCGCCATCGTCCTCACCACCTGTAGGGTCAACTCTTCCGTCTCTTTCCACCTTTCTTGGTTTTTGTAGGTCTCCGCTAGGCTCATCATGGCTTCGAGAGTATCTGAATGTTCGTTTCCTAGTGCCCTCTGCAACGCCTCCATTACTTGCCTCTGCAGTGCTTCCGCTTCTTCAAATCTTCCTTGGTCCCCGTAGGTCGCTGCCAAGTTGTTCATAACTAACAAAGTACTTTGATGTTTATTACCTAAGACCTTCTGCCTAAACTTCATTACTTGTAGCTCTAGCTTCTCAGATTCTTCCAATTTCCCTAGGTCCCAGTATGTTGCTGCTTGGTTGGCTATAATCTTTAGAGTATCCGAATGTTTGTTGCCTGATTTCCTCCCTCCCTCCCTACTGGCCTCCCCTGTGTTGTCCTGATGAAGGCTCATTGCCATAGCTCTCTGGAGCATCTCTTCTTCTGTTTCCTGTGTTTCTCCAGTGCTCCCTACCTCTTCCTTCCATCGTCCTTGCTTCCACCGGATTACCTGCAGTTGTTTAGTAGCTTGACGGGTGTTTGGATGGTCCTCGCCTAGCGTACACTTCATCGCTTGAACTACTTGTAGTTGCAACTCTTCCGCTTCATTTAGTCGCCCCTGCTTAATGTAGGTTACTGCTAAATTGAACATGGCTTGTAGAGTGGCTGGGTTCTCTTTGCCTAAGGTGTTCTGGGTAGCATCCACTAATCGCAGCCCAAGCGTCTCTGCCTGTTTCCACATTCCACGGTTCGAGAAGTCTATCGATAGGCCTAGCATAGCTAAGAGGGTTTCAGGGTTCCCTTCGCCTAGAGCTTGAGCTAGGTAGTCCACGGCTGCTAAGGCGTTTAGATCATCTTCTCTTAACTCCTCGCCCTCCCCACCACTATACTCACAAGACTTATCCTGCTGGAGGTTCATCTCGATAACATTCGGCAAGCTTCTTTGCGCATATTTATCGGCAATCTGCTTCACCAGACCTATTGCCTCCTCGTCGCGCCCGTTTCTAAAGTGTTCAAATGAAATTTGGAGCTCAGGACCTAGATCCTCAGCACCAGGTACCTTCATGAGATTTAGGAGTTGACACTCGGCAGTGTTAATGCGGTTTCCTGCCCTTTTTATAGCATCTAGGTTATGCATAGCTGTAATGATGCCTGTGCTATCCTTGCATAGGGTAGACTGCATCGTTTCCAGCACTTGGGTCTGCAAATCCTCCGCCTCCTTCTGCCGTCCTTGCGCGAAGTAGGTAGCCGCTAGATTGCCCATGCACCTGACAGTGTTTTTGTTCTCCTTTCCTAGGACACTCTTACTCACTTCCAGAACTTTGGTACGCAACTCCTCGGACTCCTTGTACTGTCTTTGCTTAAAGTAGGCCAGTGCTATATATTCCATGGATGCGAGAATATCTATGTGCTCTTCGCCCGAAGCAGTACCCTTCATCACTTCCAGCGCTTGGATATGTATCTCCGCCTCTTCCTTGTACCTTTCTTGCTTGGAATAGATATCCCCTAGTTTTCTCATCATCTTGAGAGTTTTCGGGTGCTCCTTGCCTAGGATACCTTTACTCGCTTCTAGTACTTGGATCCCCAACTCCTCTGCCTCCTCGTACCGTTCTTGCATAGAGTAGGTTGACACTAGATTGCTCATGACTGCGAGAGTGTCTGGGTGCTCCTTGTCTAGGTTACCCTTCATAGCTTCCAGCACTTGGGTATGTGACTCCTCTACCTCACGGGGCCGCCCTTGCTGGGGGAGTACTGGCGCTAGATTTCCCATGCGTATGAGGGTTTCTTGGTGCTCTTTTCCTATGGTACTCTTTCTCGCTTCCAGAATTTGGTTCTGCAACTCCTCCGCTTCCTTGTGCCGTTTTTGGGCCAAGTAGGTTGTCGCTAGGTTATTCATGCATCTGGTAGTTTCTGGGTGTTCCTTGCCTAGGACACTCCTGCTCGCCTCCAATACTTGGGTCTGTAGCTTCTCCGCCTCATCGTACCGTTTTTGCAGGTGGTAGGTTGCCGCTAGGTTGTCCATGGATATAAAAGTTTCTTGGTGGTTCTTGCCTTGGACAATTTTACTCGCTTCCAACACTTGGGTCTGCAACTCCTCGGCCTTCTCATACCGTCCTTGTTGAGCGTAGATAAACCCTAGATTACTCATCGCTGTGAGGGTGGCTGAGTGCTTCTTGCCTAGGGTACTCTCCCTCGCTTCTAGAAGTCTCTGTGCCAACAGCTCTGCCTTTTCTAGATATCCTCTGTTAACGAAAACATTTGCTATTTGATTGATCCCATCACCCGTAAAGCAATCGATTAATTTAGTCCCCAAGTATTTCTTAATATTCTTTCCCGCAGTAAGTATGTGCGGTAAGATTTTACCTTCATATTCCCAACGAGCTAGGGTTTTAGATCTTTCATAATAAATTGCATTTTTGATTAGTTGTACGACTTCTTTTGTTTTCTTTATACAATCGGATTCGTCAAGACGCTTGTGAGCCCATAAATGAACCAACGGATGGATATAGAAACTATCGTATAGGCCTTTACGCTGGGCTAAGGAATACGAAAAGAGTAGTCCTAGAATATGATCTAATGTAAGATCTATTGAAAGGTTTCATCAGTATATACTTGTACACCTTCATCTTTAATTGAGACGTAAACTTACCATACTGTCCCAGTTGCTTACCACGGCGTAACATATCGTCCCGGATATTTTCATTAGATATAAATGAACATAACGATAATAGTTCAGCTGCTTTTTCGTTGACCTCTTTTATCGCCTTAAATGATATCTCCCACGTTGTCCGGACGGTTTCCTCGTAGTTCCAAGTTCCTTCAGGTGGTTTCTTTCCGAATACATCATTGAAGCATTTCTCGTAGATCTCTAGGTATCTTTTAAACGTCATTTTTTGAACCGCAACATATGCCCCCGCTTGAACGACAGCAAGAGGCAATCGTCCAAGTCTTCTAACAACTTCTCCGGAATCAGGATCATCTGTATACATCATTAGAAAGGATACTTTATTTTTATCATATAATAATAAGATAGTGATATAATAACAAGATATTAATATAGCAGTAAGATATTAATATAGCAGTGAGACATCAAGATAGCAGTAAGCTTAAAGGCCATAGGAAACGCTGGAATAACATACTGCTTAACGCTGCACTCTTTAGAAGCAAAGACTCCCCTTCCTCTCCATCCATTGTTTCTACTTCCAAACCAATGATGAAAGAAACCCAATCAGTCCTTCTGCTTGTCATAATTATTGTACCGTGAGCGGCCGCTGGGCTAAACGTCTTAATCGATAGTTTTTCGGGGTCGTCAAAGTTATCGATAATAAGGAGCCAGCTGTTGTTCTCTTTCTTTGCAAGCCAAAGCTTCACCCCCGTGATTATAGATTCGATATGACTCTCGTGTTCAGAAATAGAGCCATTTTCATCCACCGCACCAACCATACCGAGCCTCTGTGCTATCAGAGCGTAGTTGGGCTTTTGATCATATGAAATGTTTGCATGCTCTCTGACCAATCGCTGGGCCGCCTTTCTGAAACCAATCTCCACCGATTCTCTACTTGCTGCATTGATCCAGAAGATCGATTTATATTCCTCTTGGTAAGCATGGGCGTACTCGGAAGCTACTTGCGTTTTCCCAACGCCCCCAATACCGTAAAGGGCAACAGTAACTGGTTTAGACTGGGCTCCCTGAGTTGTTTGGTGGAGCTTATCCAATATATCCTGCCTTCCGGTAAAGTTCTGGTTTCTTGGGTACTCCGGCTCGTGGGGGATCTCAAAGGTTGTTTGTATGCCATTACCATTAGCAGCTTAGCCAAAACCCCAGTTAGCACTTGAATAGTCTAGTAGAATATCTGGCTTTAGGCTTTTAGGCGGAATTGTAGTTAGGCCCATGTTACCTTTGATCCTCTTCCATTGCTGCCAGTTCTGCGAGACCTTTTCTGGGGCATCAGCCACCATCAAATGAAGGCATAAAGAAACCTTCTTGAAACCTTCATCCTTCTGTGATTTATATCTAACCATCCCTTGGTGGTCACTATGAATCGGGAAGACTTCTATATTCGTAGCACCGGGGATCCTTGCGGAGTCTGGCGTTACAGCCTTTATAGTTAAGAGGTTAGCGTCTTGTATCCATGTTAGAGCAATGTTACTCTTAGAAAACGTACAATACTCTGGCGGGATCGGGAAGTAGATCTATACGTCTCGTAAAAGCATTTCGTAACAAACTGGCTGCTAATATGGTTATACTGCCCAATTTGCTTTTGGAGAAGTTCTGAATCTCTCTCTAGGTTCTTGAGAATATCTTGGTTCTTGTTCTTGAGAGACACGGCGGCAGCAAGGTCCCGTGTGAATGTGCGAATATCTGACCCTTGATGTGGTGTGCCAAAAAAGAGGATGCCGTAGGTAGAGGTCTTGATTGAGTTGTGAGACTCTAAATTGCTCTCATTGGCGGAATTTGAATGAATGAGTGCCTATAACATCGGATTATTAGGGTATTCTTAAGACACCAATTAATAGTATCACGTGACACAATTGCTTTGAAATTTTCAAAAGGATATGTAGTTAGGTATTGATATTACATCTTTAACAATAATTCCGCCTGAACAATGCGCAATAAAGATAATCGGCCGTTGGGTAGTCTAGATAAATTGTAAGTATAGTTCATTCTAAAAAATTTGTGAAAACTTACTTCTGTAGTTTTTCTATAAAGGTTCAATTCTGTGATCAAACTGGTCGCGTGGTCATGTAGTTTTTGACAACTTAGTGGCGAAGAGCTAGAGGTCCTGCTATCATAGCCAAAAGCCAAAATACGAGCATTTGGGATTTCCTTAGGGAGAAAATCACGGAGCCATAAGGCCCCACCGTCTGCTAACCAGGTATTCTCTTGGTGGCCGTCAACGCCATGCACTGCTACCAAGCTGGAAAAATATATTGATAAGCATAACTCGGTTAATGGTAAGAGAGTACATACTCAATAGCGGGGTCAACTCCTTCAACTAAAATCTTTACTCCGTACGGCTGATCGTCTACAGAGGCCATCCTTCGGGGTATTTTGGGCTCGATAAGTTCTGTAGGTGATGATGATAAAATTCAATAACGAAGTTCTATAGGTGGGAAGGGAGTAAAAGCACGACTATAGATAAATAGGAACTAAAAGAGGACTTAGTGCGTAAAGGAATATGAAGCTAGGTGGTGGTGAGAGTAGATGGGGTTTAAATGATATTGGGATCAGTAGCTAGCTTTCACAGAGAAATCTATAGTAATTTATAGTTGACCTAAGCCTCAAAATGTTGAACGCCCTATCAGTGAGCCGTGCCTTTAGCAAGCAAAACTTTTAACACCTGCATACGCAACCCAAGATCTATACCGCGGCGCTATTAAAACATACTCTAGCTACGTAGGTGTAGATGCAATCGTAATAAGTTGCATCTGCATATGCAGGGGGTTTCTAGTTGCATCATTCGCGACCAATCAATAGCGGTAGATGCAGCTCCTACAAGAAAGACGAAGAAACAAGGGCCAGTTAATTACCAGGGTCCTACAACTAAGTAGAACTTTTGCTAAAGAAAGACCAAACCTGAGCCCCAAGTTTCCCGATCTTCTCTGCCAGACGCTGTAGTTTCCATAAATATTATCTATAGAAAACTATGGGATGACATATAAGTCTAGAGAGCTTTTTTCAATAGAATTATATTTCTCATAGTAATGTAATTAGAACTACAGACTTGCAAAAAAAAATAAATGATGGTGTTGGGGTTTGCCTTGGTAGCAGCCACTAGATTTAGCTGTTCAACTACGCAACACAGCACTATGCTATGCGACTACACTTGGTACAATTCTGCTATAAAGCATTTTTAGCATTTCTTAATCACCAATAATCCCAATTGCAGGTCAGGCTACCTATCTCGGCGTTGTTTTGCTCTGAGCTTTTTTGAGGAGGTGATCTCTAGAACCACCAAAACTCGGGTGCATAATAAGTCACATATAGGTACTAGCACAGGTAAAACACTTCCCGCAGTTCCTATTGCAACCACGTCAGAACTAGACTACCGAAACATGAGGCTGTGCACCTCCGCTCAGGGTCTAGGACACTGTAACTCTTGCTTGTATTTATAGCCTCTGGTGAAAAGATTTAGAAGTGTAGGGTTCATATCTAGGAATTCTATTCGCCTTTTTGACTTGTGGTAAAGGCTCTAGCGATTGTACTGGTTGTACTCGTACATCTCTACCAAGAATTCTCTTGTGACCGGATCCAACCAATTGAAATATCCTCAAGTCCTATTTCTCCCCTCACGTGAAGATTCTTGGCGGAGACGCATGAGTAGGACCCCTGTTCGCTAACCCTTGTTTCTCGATCTTTCTTACCAAAGGAAGTAACCTTTTTTAATGCAAATTGCACCTATGAATGAGAATTATATCTTGCTATAGGACGAGTTCCAAGTGTGGAACCCAGCGTTGGCGCTCTGCAAAGAGGCTTAAGTAGATCTTCCCTGGGCCACAGCCACTAAGCTGGGCTGTGTCACATGTCTCAAGGTATGTCTCAAGGTGTGGGAACAGGAGCGAGGCAGAATTGCTATGGAAGTACTACGGGTGTTAGGGAAAGTCTGGAGACCTGGCGGTGGTGGCTACGAGGCTGCGCGCCAAGAACGCCAAGACCTCGAGATCGGTTACCTGCTTTTTGCGTTTCTCCCACAAAGAGATAAGCTAGAAGCAACAATGAAGGTGAAAGGGACACGCAAAGATCACTATGATGACGATACCAAAGGTAGAGAAACTACTCGAGATGAGCGGGTGAGAATAATTGCTTTGCGCAACCACTCTAAACCACAAATGTCATGGACCGCTATTGGAAAAGAAGTATGTTGGAAGTACGCTAATAAGAGGAAATCAATGTAATAATTTCAATTAGGTAGGACTTGACCGCCGGCTCTCAGAAAATTTACCCTCGTGCAGACCTATATGGTACTCCATCAAACCGGAAGCGTACAGGCCGGCCACCAGTATTCAATGAAGAACGTAAAGAGCAACTACGGATGTTCGTTAGACGAGATAGAGAAACACGGCGTTTGAGCTGGGAAGAGATTGCAGAGTGGGTTACTAAAGCTATGGGAGTATCATATTTGGCGGATTTAGCAAGAAAGACCTTGGCTTCTATCGGGTACCATAAACGCATGCCTCGACAGAAATTTAAAGTACGGCCAGATAATCGACCCTTACGAGTAGAATGGTGCCGGCAAAGACTACATTGGACATATGAAGAGTGGCTACGAATAGTATTTTCTGATGAGTCTTTTTATTCTACTCAAGGCTTCCATCATCGCCGGCAAGTTATACGTAATTCAGCAGAGGAGGACCATCCTGATTATATTGATTACAGAGAAAGATCTGGTAGGCAAGGAGTGATGGTATGGGGTGCATTTTGTGGTACAATAAAGTCAAAACTTGTTTTTGTACCCGGAAAGGTTTCTATTGATTCAGCAGTATATAAAGAGTATATACTAGACCCTTATCCGATTCCTTTTTGGCATCAATGTTGTGAAAAGTATGGTTGGACAAAAATTGTGGAAGATAATGCATCAGGGCATAAAAAATACGCTACAAAATGTAGAGAATTTAATGAGGTGGACACAGTTCCATGGCCAGCTCAATTACCAGATCTTAATCTTATTGAGGCAGTACGGGCATATATGGAATGTGAATTTGGAGAAACATGGGGTAGAATTGAGGATATAGAAGAGATGAAGATTGCTGTAGATATTTTTTGGAGTAGTATTCCCCAGTCTTTTCTAGAGGGTTTAATTAGGAGTATGCCAACTAGGCTACAGGCTGTAATTGATGCTGAAGGAGGGTCTACCCGCTATTAATTACGTATATAAAAAGTAGTTCTTTGCGTCTCTAAACCTCAAAGTCCCGGCGGTCTTGGCACACAGCCACCACCGCCAGGTATCGCCAGACTTTCCCTAACACCCGTAGTACACAAATTCTTGATACTTCTATCGGACAGAGTCCCGTTTTATGGGCTAGCCATAAGAACGAAAGGCACCTACCCCCGGAATATGGAATACCTCAAGGAGGTTAAGTCCTAGACGGATTCCACCGGACCATTATAGAGCACTTACTAGTCTACATAATTATCTAAAGAAACATTTGTCAAAGCTAGATCGCATATTCTTATAAAGTAATATGCTATGCTCTTAACTGTAACTATGTATATAGAGGTCCGTGTTATAGTAATTGCGATATGGTAGAGAATTAAAGGTAGACTTGGTCCTAGGGGTGTAATACACTGGTGAGGTATTTACGTAGCCTATAGTAAAAAGTCGAAATGTCGGCACACTAAACGTAGTCAATAAACTACCAAAATAATTACAGCAAGACTACACTTGGAGAATGAGAGGTCCTAGGAATAGATTTCCTCCGCCCTGCTTTACATAGCCATAACTTTCTATGAATATCTGTAAACGAGGGTACATATAGTCGATTTTATAGTTTTGGCAGGGCACGATCGTTAGTAAAATAGCCTACTCCACTCGGATTATGATTAGGTGATCCGTATCAACATTAAAATTATCGCGGGAATTTTAACCTTTAGTACTACTAAAAATCCATACTAGTGGACGTAGTACCAGTTATTTTATTAATGCCCTTCAACTTAACGAACCGGGTAGACCCTATTCTTAATTTCTCCGGTTTTCAGCCAGGAATTGTACCTAATACCTTTCCCTGTCTCTATAGTAATACCTAGTTCCTTGATAACGTGCCCAGAAAGTCTCAGGCTCAACACCGATAGACTTATACTACTTCAAATCGATAATTTAGCAGAAGTCGCTGGGCAGCCAGTCATGCTAGAAAGTTATGATTTACTCACCATTTACCAGTGGGGCAACTGCCTTGTCATGTGCTTACCACAGTAACCCGAGTAGAATAACGTAGTATTTGTGATCTGGGATGAAACATGTCTTAAATGACGAAATATGCCGCATAGCGGGGTAATACTAGGTAATTAAGATGAGTGGACATAAATGGTTACATACTACGATTAGTAATTTAGAAGAGGAGTGCTGCCCACTCTTTTTCTCCTTTTTTTAGCCCCACATGGGTGGGCAGCATTTCCCACCAGACTAAGGATACGAACTAGGTAGTTCTTTATCTTTGTGGAGTTGTCTCTCAACCTAGATAAAGCTAGCGGTATTTGCGTACCAAATACCATTATATTTTTAGGTTGGTTCCAAAGTAAGTATTTAGTGGAAATACCATTTAGCTGGCAGTGTGGCTAAATGGCTGAAGAAAAAAATCTAATGTGCAGAAACATTAAGCAGCTGCAGAGTTACCATAATTTCTGTGTAAGAATGTGAAAGTGGAGACAAAAAAAAACACATTCCACAGGAGTGTTTGAATATGCAGCTAAGCCGCTTCACTCAGAGATATTTTTCTTGCCAATTATAAGGATCCTACAGTCTCCGGAAAGAAAGATCGAGAAACAAGGGTCAGCAAGCAGAGGCCCTACAGCCAGTACAGTTGCTAGAATATTTACCACAAGCCTGAAAGACTAATAGAGGATCCAAACCTCAGTCTCACGTTTTCTCGATCTTTTTTACCAGAGGCTGTAGTGGCAATGAGAGATGCTGTCGATCCATTACAGGGTTAAGTGACACGCAGCTTGACAAGGCTTGGCATGTAATTGGTCTATACAGTCGAGTGTCTCAGAGACAGCGAATATCTTGCGATGGGTGGGGCTGGCTGGCAGCTTCGCCACCAAATCCATTCGCTAACAGCACCTAGCCATCTGTATTCATGGAAATTTACTCCGAGAGATCGGAGCCTTTCGTATCGATCAGTTGCCCCCGGATTCGTGAAGTTACCCTTTGGAGAACAAACCTCTCGAGGTGACAAACCATATTCCCCCACCAAACCTGACACCACATCAACCACTGTTACAACCACGAGTCACCATGGCCAAAGGGCAATTAAAAAAAGGGTAGTGTAAACTTGATAAGAAAAGTGCAGGTTTGACTAGTGGCTTTTCTTGTACTCATTCCTTTTCACCATATCTATTTGGTAGGGTTTTGTTGCAACTGCGATGGGAATTATATACTTAATTTCGCTACGAGTACTCGTATGTGTTAGTAATTATCTCAAATGAACAGCAAGAGATTCAAGGAGGCAATGTCGATTTCACTAGGTGATAGTGAATTATAAAAGCAATTCGGTCTTTGGCTACTGTGAAGATAAGAGCCTGTATGTTGGTGCGTCTACATCTCAACTAGTAGATATCACCAAGTATATTGTCTACACCCGGAATCTCCGCCGGGTTAAAGTGCTACTAAGTACCAAATTTGGTGAATGCTGTACTCACGCTGAGAAATATCAAGCCGTGGTAAAAATAACAACTGATCTTCGAAGTCATCAAGCATTTCCGGGATACGGTAGTGGGAGAGCACCATGTCTTTCCTTCTAAAGTATGCCAATATACCTGAATACTGTTCCGTAACAAGGGAAAATTCTCCTGGCTAGATACGCTATATATATAGCTAGCATAAAAAAAACTACAGATTCCACCCAGTCCATGTAGCATTCTACATGTATCCTATGTAATTTTATAAATGACCCAAATCAGAGAAGCTTCATCCTACAGAAGCCAGAAATGTCTTTTTATTTTCATTGTGTAACCTAGATTTTGTTTTTCCTACTTGGGGAATACCGTACGTGGGCCCTGGTACGTACCGTACCCTAAGTGCCATATCACTTTTTATGTCATCCTTAGATAATACAAATAAGAAAGTTTAGTATATAAGTCGCTACTATATATATCTATAGGTAGTATTAACACTATAAACACATGCTCATGTCCTCGAATGACTTGTTCATGTTAGTACCTTTTACTCTTACCCAATTATATGGGGTTAATGAATAGAACGATAGTTCTGTTTCCTTAGTCAAGAGTCCTGGAAAAATTAATCTTAGATATCTCCGTAGGTGATAATCGTCTCCTACTATGTGGATGCCTGAGAAGACTAAGCTTTCGGAATCGTAGTAGAGATCTTATTTCTAAATTCTATAAAAGCTGAAACTCTAGACTGGTTTTAGTCTCTGTTTAGGGGTTTATGGCCTTTACAGTAGGTACCAGTAATCCGAACCCAATTATTTACACATGCGATTACATGTAGTACTTATCTCTCAAGGCCCGCTATGAGATATAACCGGAAACAATATTCATGGATTATCATAGCACGGATTGTATTTTGTTAGCAGTGCTTCCTCTTCCGATTTTCCAGACCCTGAGGATCTAGTAACTGAAGACTGTTTAATTGACTCCACCGTAGTGGAGCATAGTCCTGTGGGCGAAGCTGATAACAATTCACTTGCTGTTGTTGAGTTTGTTGAGTAAAATATTATATATCATAGTAGCGCACAGATAGATAATTTTAACTTAGATTAATTTAGTACTGAATACTAAGTCATCATCTTTCTGTTTTAATCGCTAGGAGTTCTACCACCTTCTTATGCCTACGGAGGCCTATATGACCCAAACCGCAATGTTATTGATAATTGCAATTTTGAGGTTGCAACTAAGCGAAAATGCATAAGTGAAAAATCAATAAAGTGAACTCCACACAGAGAGGCTCCGCAGAGAGACCCTAAACTCCCATATAAACCCCCAAATGACATAGCTGCAGCCTGGGGCCTAGTATTCTCTATATATAAACCCTTAGAAAGCGTAATTGATTAAGTCTACTTAGCACTTTTTATTTTTTGCTTTTATTCCTTTAATTTATTCCTTTATTATCCTTTATGCTTAACTCATTAAGCACTTAGTAAAATTATGAATATATAATAACCCTAAATCATTCATTGCTTACCATATACACCCAATGATTTTTAAACTATTGTGCATTCATAGTGGTAATAAATGGACCTACAATATTTCATAGAATATATATCAGGGCCTAGGCTGTATCTGTGTTATTTGGGAATTAATATAGGAGATCGAGACCCCCCTATAAGATCTCTATAGGGTCTCTCTCTCTGTGGGGCCTTTTTTTATGGGGCCTCTCTGTTGGTGCTTTCTCTGTTGGTGCTTTCTCTGTGGAGGCTCTCTCTGTGGAGGCTCTCTCTGGATCGGAGTTCACTTTATTGATTTTTCACTTTACACAGTTTCACTTATATTTTAGTGACAATATCAAAATCCTAATTACTAATAACGTTGCGGTTCGGGTCATATAGGCCTCCGTATTATGCCCCCCTGAGCGTGCAAGGTCTAATGCCGTTTGCCCTTGATTATCTATCATCTCAATGTTCGTACCACCTCTTAAGAGCACTCTTACAGTCCTTTCATCCCCGATCAAAGCTGCAAAGTGTAATGGCGTATAGCAATCGCAACCTGACTCTGAAGTACTCGCCCCATTCTCCAAAAGTATCTCTGTCACTTTTAGATATCTACTGAATGCAGAGAAGTGTAATGCCGTACTACCATAGGTATTCTTCGCGTTGATTCTCGCTCCAAGGTCCAAAAGTGCCTCTATGACTTTTCCTTGCCCGTTTCGAGCTGCGGGTTGTAGTGCCGTATCCCTTTTGTTATCCGTCGCCTCAATGTCCGCTCCGCCTTTTAAAAGTATGCATACCGTTTCTTTATCCCCTGCTATAGCTGCAAGATGCAGAGGCGTGTACCAATCGCAACCTGAATATTCGGTGTTCGCGTTGTTATCTAAAAGTACCTCTGTCGCCTTTAGATAGTGACGTAGAGCCGTGAAGTGCAATGCCGTACTACCATAAGTATTCTTCGCATTGATATTCGCCCCGTAGCGCAATAGCACCTCAGTAACCTTTTTATGGCCCCTCTGGGCTGCGAGGTGTAGTGCCGTATCCCCTAGTTTGTCCTCCGCCGCTTCCACATCGGCCCCTTTTTGTAGAAGCAATTCCACGACTCTATAATTCCTAGTCTCGGCTAAAATTTGCAGCAGTGTCTTCCCTTCCCAAATCTTGTTAACATCTACAACTTCTCTAAGTAGCTTCTCTGTCGTTATTTCGTCCCCTCTAGAAACTGCTTTGTGAAGGGCTACATTTCTCTCCTCGATTTCTACCCTTGTATCTGCTTCGTTTGTCGGGGGTAGTATAGGAGTGGTTATTTCATCACCCTTAATCGAGACTCTGCTTGACCAGGTGCTTAGTTGGTTGGTTGTATACTTCGGGTGTGTTGCTATTATATCATTGTTATCTTAGTAATAGACTTATAGAGATGTGCCTAGAATATTCGTGCTTACCAGCCTGGATCGGATTTGACGTAAAGATTCTCAAGTATCTAATGACACTAGTGTACGTTATTGATCGGGCTTTGTGGTTGAACTTGACCATATCGGAATGATCCCCTTCGGTAGGTAGGGTTTCTTCAATCGCCCCCGGTATCTGGAGAATTGATGATTCCCTTTCTACAGACGTAAAATAGGCACCACTCCTTGACCATCTACCATTCTCATCCTTGAACACTTTTAGCTACTAAAATAATGGCAGATCATACATATTGTGAGAAATATTTGCTATCAAAGGCCGACATACTGGCCGGACGCCTCAAAATACAAATATTTCTCCCTAAACGAAGATTTATGACGTACCTGCTTTAACTTCTGTGTTTGGCTAGTCTGATGGAAGCTCACTACCTTGAAGCTCGGACAATAGAGGATGAATTTATCTAATTCATTTTTTAGATTCTCTGATTTGAGTTCGATCGATCTAACAAGGTCTTCTCTCGGCGAACCCTCTCCAAGCATGGCAAGGATATCATCCACCAATAGGCCACGGTGGGGAGTACCAAAGAATATTGTCGCACGGATACTCTCGAACAGTGAGTGTAGAAAATCTGTATCATCATCTTCTCTACACTTCACAATTGACTAGATGACGGAGGTTAGTATCCGGTAATATCAAGTTGGAAATCTGCAGTATCTATAATTCTGAACTGAAATGTACCTGTGCGATGATGTACCATAGCCTAGGCTCTACGTACAAATGAATTCATCATCATCATCACCTGTGCGATGATAATACCCCCAAAACTATGGCCAATAAATATTATTGGTCTTTTCTTTTCCTAAATGGGTAGTTAGATCGCCTTAATCATGTATAATTGATGCTAATTGCTAATAAGATTTATCTACCTGTTCTAGTCTCCTTGTCTTCCGCAGTTCCTCTAGGAAATTCACAGTGTAGTCTAGGGTCGTGTGAGTTGCATTACTTCCGAGCTTCGAGTTGTATCCGTATATCATGGTCCTACAATCCGGGAGGTCCTGAGAAAGGAAATGGCGGAGCCACATCCTCCTCAGACCCCCCCTCCCTCTCCATGATCCATATGCATGGCCGTTGAGCCCAGGTACAGCTACAATACTGTAAAATAAAAGTAAGCCGATATTACCCAAACCCAGTGGGGTATACAGAATTCAGCTATAAATACTAGGAGATAATGGTTCTTGGGTAAGGATCCATGTCTAGTATAGGTTGCAGGGGTTTCTGGTCTTTGTCGGGCACTGTAGTTGGTGTAGCTTACTCTGCTTTTATACTTCCGGTTGTAGGGTATAATTGAGTGAGGCCATAAAAGTCCTTATCAATGCTAATATCGTAACCATTATACTCGATTTCGTAACCCTCGCCATTAGAAAGAATATCTAAATCTCTTGGGGAATGCGGCTTGAACTGAACAAGAGCAGTTTGGGTCCCATCACCGTAACAGGATGCAAGTAAAGTGGTTTGTTTAGTATCAAGTGCGCTATTCTCACTCAAAAGCTCTGAGAGTGCAGTGCTCAAATCGTCTACTGTAGCTTCAGGTGGGAGTCCCGTGACCCTGAACACTGAACCCCCCGTCGGTAGTTTCTGATTAGACATCGAAAGTCCACAAGTACTATAGAGGTAATCAGTTGTGAGGATAGATGGGACTAAAACTATCGTATCTCAATGTACCGGTAAGTGTATGTAGCTTAATTGGTGCGGGGTTGAGGCGAATTAGACTGTACTCTACGCTGGCGATCCGAAGTTTTAGGGGAAACAAAAGAGGTCCCGTGATCTACTGCCAAGCCGATAGACAAACTGGTTCCTGTAGAGTAGCACCGGATAGGTTCACATAGTTTTATACGTCCCGACATCCAACGTAATGTTTCAGCTAATAAGAATACATAAAAATATATGGGAAAAATAACTGAATACATACTAACGCTTCGTGCAGCATCCAACTGTGTCAGGTTACGCGAGTGTCCTACAATATTATTAGTCCGGAGTAAGAACAGGTGATAGCAGAGAATTTAACCTACAGAGACACTATAGGGCTAGGGTTGGAAATATGGATGATTGGTGTCATACGCGAATGTCTCGGCACGCGTAGAGGAATTAGAGATCTAAGGAGACAACGCTTATTCGACTAGGTGATGGCGGATTATAAAAACTATTCCGTCTTTGGCTATCGCGAAGATAATTGGTATTGCCTACATTTCATTGTGCGTCTATACTTCATCTAACAGATAATCATACTCGGGTGGGTGACTAACCGCTTGGAATCATAACGCAAACCATTAGATTGGTGGGAAAAGTGTGATTAAATGAGGAATTATGGGATAAGGGTTAGGTCCACTAGAAGCTTTGGCATGCTAAGTTTGTTGTATTGAGGCTCATTATGGTAACACTTGAGCTCATCCTAGCTAGGTGTTGTAACACTGACACCCAGACAGCGGCTAAGGTTGAAATATAGAACAGTCCTTTTCCCTACAATAGTGTTCTCCTACACATAAGGTACTTTCTACGGGATTTCTTAAAATAGATCCATATGTACGCCCTTGTGTCAAATTTGGTATACTCTAGTTTAGAATCAATCTATGTAGGCTTACCTTTCCGGATAAGATCGAGGAAATATGTTTAAACCTATAATCTCCTAAATGATATATCATTTTCACTTTAAATGCACTCAGTGCAGATCATCTCTCATAGGTTGTGTGCTGGTTTATCCAGTAAGGGGGGGGGGGGTGTAGCCAAATATGGGCTTTTATGCGCCCATCTCGCCCATCTAACTATATAATTAACCATATCGCCCCGCGGACTTACTATTCAAGGTAATACTCAGGTCGTAAGCCTTAGGGATTCTTTGTTGTTATTCTATATCAGGTCAACCAGCTGACCCAAATACTTGAAATCGTCCTTTTCCTTAAATTTATTACCTATACTCCTGGCTAGTATTCTCCAGCAGCTCTAGCGAGAACATTGGGACAACATTAGATACCCCCCCCAAAAAAAACCCCCTTTCCTGCACTACAAGGATGTGGTAAGTAATTCCACCACTCAGTGTGCAGGTCCCGGTGTACTAAGCTCGAGATAGGATCCGATAGTCAATCCTTAACTCGCTTAATAAAGTAACTACTTTCTACATTGCGTTTAACCAAAGTTCAGTGGCTTATGGTGTTGTTGCCTTTGTGATATATAGGAACTACCACTCTCTTCAAGCCCACTCATGTGGGCAATGACTACATATATTAATATACTACCCAGCTGCAGGTTCACTATCGAGCGTATCCCCCAAATCTATCTGAGGATACCATATTCATGGAACGCCGTTGCCTGGGTTATCATTTTAATGATACGGAATGTTTCTGCTTATGAATACTATGATGACGACGATTTCAGGAATTCCGCCTCATATAACCTCACAAATGATGCTGAGAATCCCGGGGATCCCCTTACTGGGATATTCGGAATTGGGATTCCGGTAAACTGTCGGCCGTATTATAACTATCAATTAAACGGCACTTCAGAATTCGACAAAGTGGGATCTGCGGTGGCTTCTACTATAATGACCTTGGTTCCAGCTCTTCTGAGCTTTGCGCCTTTGCCAACAGCAAGAATAGGATCCTTAATCCTCCTTAACACTGAGCTAGCATTATTCACGGCTGCAATGACATTAGGGTTATACAATCGGGGTGTTCTCACCTTACCAAAAAGAAACCTTTTGGCCGTGAGAGACCTACGTATTCCCGAGAAGGTTATATCATTTTATGGTAAGATATTATCATAACTGAACGTTTTGTGGGCCGGGGGCGTTTCAGTCATTTTAGGCATTATAAGCTAATAATAGTGGGTAAATTAGGAAGCTCTAGTCCACCAGATGCGGATAAAGTTCCAGAAATCACCGAGCTCTATAAATTTTATGACTCCGTGGAACCTACATCTAGGATTACGCTTGAAAAAATCAATGAGATGGCTATTGAGGGCGTTGATCAACGACCTAAAAGAATTACGATTATTGCTATCATAATTACCTTTAGTATTTTACAATGCGCCCTTTTTGCGATACTTGTCCGTCTCTTACCACTAGTTGATGATATCCATTTCATTTGGTCATGTCTTGGGATTGGCGAGAACTACTTTACTTGGTGGCTTGGAGGGGCAGCCTTACTTTCAGGCATAGTTCGGACATTGGCCACATCACGTTTTTTTGCTACAAACGAAGTCTTTCACATAAGTCCGTTACCTGGCTTGCCAAATCAGCCTAGCTTACCTAGCCAGTATGGGTGCAAAAGCTGCTCAGTAGTCAGTTTAGAGCACTGGAACCTTCCCTATCGAACACCCCGAGACCACAGGAGTTTGAAGAATATGCGTTGCTTTATTGAGGACATAAGAGTTTTATTTAGGTATTTTTGTATCTAACGAAACAATTAATCTGACTTAAAGCTAACTAATGGAAGCACCGATTATCCGAGCGGAATTACCACTAGACTCAATAAACATCTACGTATAGTATTAAGAAGATTATTCTCTCCACGTGCGATGGTTGTTGTAGTTCGGCTTATCGAGGAAAATCCACCGCACCCTCTTTTGCTGGCATTCCTTGGTTATATTCAAGCATTAACATTAGTCTTCCTAACATTCCTCTTTGGGAGTGTGTGGGGCGGGACATTGTTTCTTACGCTTGGTTTTGTGGTTGCCTTTTTCTCGACAATAGTGGTATCGAGATTGCTAAGCATGTGGTTGGGCTTTTGGATGGAAAAAGGCCTCGGTGTTATTATTATCGAATGCGAGAACAACACAGAACGGACAGCAATTACGAGAATCCTGCTGGCGATGCCTAATGTATTGGTAGAAAGCATAACCAACGACTACAAGTACTCAGAGGGGTATAGATTTGATACCAGATGTGGCGATAATCACGGCACCTTTCCACCCGCAGACCTACTGGATATAGAATCCTCTTTGTGGAGGGCTACTGGTCTTGTTCTTGGTTTCATATTTGGCTCAATGGTATGGGGTTTGGTAGGACTTGTGATTTATATCTCTACTATACCCCCGTACAATCCCTTCTTTCCATTAGGATACTACTATTATGCCCCACTTGCGATAGGGCTATTTGTAGGCTTGGTTTTTGGTGTTATTTTTGGCTTAAAGATCAGGTCAGAGTTTGGTGCACTAAGTCTTGATGACATGGGAGAACAGCAGCATATACATACAGGTCCATGATATCTTTCTTTCTATCTTGGTGAATTTTGTAGCATTTCCATAACTGGTTTATTTTATAGTTTATTTTACTCTGGAATTCATCTTATGTTATTAAAATACCTTATCAACGTGTACATCTCTCTCTGTCTTGTATACTCTAAGTCTAGTGACTTAGTACATAGTAGGAAGGGCGTGTCTAGTAGCACTGCTGCAATAGAGATAGCATCAGGGCTAGCTTATGAAGGTTGATAGTCGCATCTATCCCATGACCTGGTGGAAAATGCTGACCCCCCAAAGTGGCAGTGACTCAACGTATATTAGCCTATGAGAATAGTAGAAGCCTGAATCTAGCCACAGAAATTTGGCCCCCACAGAATAGGGTCCACTTCACCTGGTTATTGGATAGAGCTATCTCTTGGTGATAATTTAGGAGATTAATATATTGTTTATGTTTAATAAAAGTATCATCAAGGGCAAGTATACTCAACATGTTTGGTGTCTAGAGAGTGCCTTGAGCATGATACCTCTCTCTTACTCATATCTTTAAGAACAAGGCCTACATAACCTTCCCCTATCTTGTGTAGGTTTTGTCTCTACTGAAACTTCTACTTTTACTGCCAACCAATAGTTCGATAGGACCATACCTACCCTGAAAGTTAACACTGCATGCTTTAGGTGCCTTTGATGGCTAGGTGGTGGCAAAAGACCCCCCCCCCTCGCTCAGTAGTCGAGGTATTGTAAAGCCTTTCAAGAGCTATCTCAAGGGCTAAAAGATTCTCCGTGGAAAATTTATCCCTACGATTTGTTGTAGATAAGAGTGAGGTTACTCAACCGAGAATATCTATGATTTGTGTAATGAACTTAGCATTTCTTTCAATACATAGTAAAAACTCGTAGAGTAGCTCACCTCAGCCTTGCGAAACACATTCACCAGTTTTCGAGCGATTTTCATACTTCACATGTTTAGCCAGTAGGCTCCAGCCCGTAACCCAATAGGCTATGTTTGGATGACGTCTTTAGTAGTTATTCTAGATCGGTGTCTTTGTAGAGATCGCTAGATTCTATACCACTCCGAAAGGCAAATCATGGTCCTCGTCCTAAATCCCCTTGGAATACAAGGCGCCGCGAAAAAGTGAAAAGCGTTTACGTTACCGGTTCTTGTTTGCTAGGATTCTATTTGAATAAGTATACCCCTATTTCACCTAGATACATAACAAACCTTGTTCAATATATACTACAAAAAGAATTAAGATGGGCCAGATATTGATTGTGATGATATAAGATAAGGAGAGAGGGGCGGAAATACTCCTAAATAAAGGGTTAGGCTTACAAATATAATATAATATACTAATATTCAAGGTTCCGATGCGTAACCTACTTAACTGGCACGGCAAAGTTAACTGCACATGGAGTTCAGCTGGTTCCCCTACCTTGTAGTCGGCTTCCAATATGAGTATTCCCTTAAATTATAAGATCTGCGCGCCGAGTTAGGCTCGACCTCCCAGCGAATAGGAATTCTCTGTCATATGCATGAGGCAAAAAAATAAAAGTACCTATCATTTTTTCAAGATTTATGCAAAGAATCGAGCTGCGAGGTAAATATATTGATAAGTTACAAAACCCGGTTGGTATGTAGTTGCACAAACTGGACAAATACTCTTGGGATGTTTACACAAAAGACACCTTGCTCTAAAGGACTCATATATGTTATAGACCACATTACCCTGTAGTAAAATAGTCAAGAAAAGGCTCAGGCAGTAAGACCAGGTAAGTTCCTTTATTCTTATTCTATATAGTTACATTATATGAGAATTAATTTTTTTTCCTGGTTATATAAATGCAGTGAACTATTTAGCAACCCCATCACCTTTCCCTACTTTCCATACGATGAGCATGTGGTACGTGATAAAAATCTCTCCAAATGAAAGCAGCTATGCATACTAAACTACTGAAATAGGACCTCATTCCTTATCCCTAGATCACTTAAAAATGTAATTGTTTAATGCTATATGTCTTTAACAAAGATTCGAAAGAGCTTCTGATCTCATGGTATTTGTGATAGGTACCGGTAGCCTCTTCAAGCTCAAGCGCATTCCCAGCGGCTATACCAAATACCCGACCGCTTAGGTTCATAAAGGATTTTTCGTCAAAGATATACCTACAGACACTATATTCATGGGGCTTCGTACTATGGACCATTCTTTTCATGGTTGGGGGTGTTACCGCTTCAAGTGATAATGACGATCTTAGCTTGAATATCTCAAAAAACACCATCACAAACAGCGCCAATAACCCTGAGGATCCCTACTATGGTGGAATACTTGGAATTGGATTCTCCGTAAATTGCCGACCCGATTACAATAATCTATTAACCAACACTTCGGAGTTCGACAAATTGGGGGCAGCAGTAGCATCCACCCTGATGACTTTAGTCCCAGCACTACTAAGCTTTGCGCCTTTGCCAACAGCAAGAATAAGGTCCTTAATCCACATGAGCATGGAGGTAGCTTATTTACAGCTGCCATGACATTAGGGTTATATAGCAAAGGTATGACCACTTTGGCTAAAAGTAACCATGTAACCGCGAAAGATCTGTGTATAGAAGAAACAATACTGTTATACGGTAGGTTCCCTTATCTAATTATCAAGTTCTTATGGATCCCGTATTGATACAAGTGGGCTAGGGGACTCTTTGGCTCCAGCCACAGACGAAGCACTATTAATTTCTGGAGTTCAAGAATTGTATGAGCCCCGGAGGCCCTCTACTGGGTTGACATTTGCAAGAATCAGGCAGACAGCTCAAGAAAATCATGACCAACGACCCGCGAGATATCAAATACTCCTTATAGTGGTCGGATTCAGCACCTTTCAATGTGGTTTATTTGGAATGCTCACTCGTTTTTTATCACGGATCGAGCAAATCCTATCTATCTGGTTGTGCTTTGGCGACTTGGCCTTCTACGCATGGCTTGTAGGAGCAGCATTTCTTTCAGGCATCATTCGGACGTTGGTCGCATCCTGGTTTTTTGCCAAAGACGAAGTTTTTCACTTTACACCGCTGCCTCCGTCTTATAATCTGATTTCTTGCACAAAATGCTCAGTATTTACGGCGGAGTGCTGGAAGCTTCCCATTAGGACACCACAAGAACATCGGAGCTTGAAGAACATGTATTGCTTCGTTGAAGACTTACGAAATTTACGAAGGTATTTGCCTTTAGTCTTTGACTATAAAAGACAAACTAACCCAAATATTCTGTAGAATGACCAAGAGCCGAAAGGGGGGCCTGAGAAGATTATGCCCCAGCCACGAAAATACAGTGTTTAGGGAGGCACGCTCCCCGCACCCGATGGTTATCATTGTCCGACTTACCGAAGGGTCTCAGCCCCACCCGGTTACCGTAGGGTGTCTTGGATACTTTCAAGCATTGATGTTAGTGTTCCTTACATTCCTATTTGGTAGTTTGTGGTGTGGAACACTATTCTTGACACTCGGCTTTGTGGTTGCATTCCTGACCATAATAGCCGTATCAAGAGTAGTCAGTTTATGGGTAGGTTCCTGGATGGAAAAGAGGCTTGATGTTGTCATTAATTGTGAAAACGAAACTGAGCGATCGGCAATTACGAGAATCTTACTCGCTATGCCCAAGGTTCTGGCAGAAAGTGTAACAAATGACTACAAGTACTCAGAGGGGTACAGGCTCGATCATGATTCTCGACAATCTACAGGTGAAGTCACAGGGTTCCAATTGCGGAGAGCTATCGGACTCCTCTGTGGTTTTATTGGGAGCCTGGGAGTATGGTGCTTGGCGCTTTTAGGGATTTATTATTTTGTCCTGCCCTCACACTCATTATTTCTTCCATCCTGGACTTCTGTGATATCGATTTCATTAGCGAATGTTGTAGGTTGTATTTTTGGGGTTATCTTTGGCTTGAAGATAAGGTCGGAATTTGGTGTACTAACTCTTGATGATATGGGAGATGCGTAGTACACCTAGGCCTACACTCGTGACATATACCATGATAAGTTCTATACCATTTCTATATAACATGTATCTAGTTAATGGTTTAGTTATACCTAGTAGTATTTATTTATTTACCAGACTACAATTTACCTCGATTTGCGTGTCGGTAGAGAATTGGAAGTAAGGTAGAAGACAGGGAGGATGGGGGAATACATCAATTATCGGTACGCACTTACATACGGTAAGGCCCCTTTGGACCTCGTAATAGACTGGTAGTAATTCACCAATCCCATTACCTCTTTTGTGAGTACTAACTTCTCTAGGTGAGTATTCAGGCTATGCGCAGATATTCTATTTGGATACATATCTTGAGACGAATCCCACCGGATTATTTGTTTTTACCCTAATCTTGACTACCATGATGACCCCAGAGTACCACAATGAGACTGGTCCTGTTAGAACCTTCTCAGTCGTTCTCTATTTCCCCAAGCTAGAAGCGCCCGCTGTTGAAGAGCCATGCTTAACGAAACTTCGATCTGAACCCTAACCCTACTACACATATCTACGTTTTCCATAATATATAAATATGAAAGCTAGCACCTGATATTAAATCATCAAATGACATATAGTACTACTAATCTGCCTACAGATATATGTACCAACTATAGCGGAATTGGTTGATACCCGCTAAACACCCCCTCTGGATCATACTTCTTCTTCAAACCCTTCAACCTCGCCTGCCTCCACTCCTCATACCCATACAACGCACCAAACCCTTCAATCCCCTGGGCATAATTCATATACACCGCCGGCCTCTCAAACCCTCCACTCGCATGTAGGATCCCCGTCGTATTCACAATCCACTTCTGCGCCGCATCATCCAAAGTCGCGTTTGGATACCCAACCATCATAAGTCTACTCTCTGTCAGCTATACTCACAAAACACTATAGATAAGATACTCACACAACATGTCTCTCATCACGATGCGGATACGCCGTATCTTCTGCCGGAACAGCTTGTACACCCTTAACCGAGTACGTTTCAAACAGCATCATACTTGAGGTAGCACTCGGGTTCGCGGTTAGGAATTCTACAAAGTTGTCGTACACCTTTCGTATGGCCGGGATCTCATAGTGGCGCATAGAAGCGCCTGATGCGTCGCGGCGGGCATCACCCACGCATGCAGATCTCCCGAGACCTAAGACACCGACCGTGTTTACGCCGGCCCATGGGATCATGGATTGGTTTCTGGAGACGTATGGTATATGACCAAAGACGCTGTCGAGTTGCGGGATTGCAACTTCGGCTGGTGATGAAGAGACGAAGCTGAGGCCTATGATGGGCTGTGAGGTGTGTTAGTTTGTTTTTGGCAGAGGGAGAGAAGGGGGATTACGGTGTTGGATGGTCGTGCGACGAAGGCGATTAATGCGCTTGATTCGGCGGGGGGGTCGAATGCATCAATGGCGGTGAAGAGGGCTTCGATTTGCTCGGGTGCGTACCATATGTTGGCGTTGAATTGGAGACCGTTGTTGGTTTGGTTGTATACTTTGTATACGGCTTCAGTTACTATTCCAAAGTTGTGGCCAGCGCCCCGAAGTGCCCAGAATAGGTCTGGGTGGGATGTGCTGGATACTGTGATGTGGTCTCCGGTGGCTGTGGCAAGTCGGACTGAGAGGAGGTTGTCGACCATTAGGCCGTGAAGACCTTGTAGTCGCCCGTGACCGCCGCCGAGAGTTGCCCCTAGAAGGCCGACACAGTCGCAGATTCCGGTAGCTGTGGGTAGTGTTAATACCTGGGCTTTGATGCTTTTTCATTGTAATAGCACCCCCTCCCGCCCATAGATCATGGAGTCGGTAGAAAATATGACAAGAACGAGAATACTAACCAGCTTCCTTTCCAGCGGCTTGTACGGTAGCCATTACATCCCCGATCTTAACACCACCTCCGACGGTCATGGTATTACTAGAACCATCCACCGTGATTTGTGATAGTGTTGCGATATCGATCATGATAGCATCACGAATATTGTTTAACGACAGACCCCATCCGTGTCGACCACTCCCGGCGAGAAAAGCGCGATTCTTTCGTCTCGCGTACTTGATCTATTTACGAAGATTAGAGAGGATAGCTAGAATAGAGCTTGTGTAAATCCCACGCACAATCTTAGGAACGTCGTCTCCTGAGCCTACTCTTACTATAGCAGTAATCTCAGGATGAACATACTGAACGTATCGCTTCGCGAGCTCCGCAAACAGGGTCGCGTTGCCCGTCGGCAAAACAATCGACGCCCCGGGAGAAAGGTATGGACCTAGCTCACTGAGGATGTCTGCCCTCTTGAGTAGCTTGAAATCGTGGTCATCGGCGAGGAGAGCACTGGCTACTGCGGAGAAAGCGACGAGAGCTGTAAGGATCTTCATGGCGTGAGAGTATGAGAGAAAGATACTTCTTCTTCTTCTTCTTCTTCATGGGCTGTGGGAAGTAGAGTCATAGATATAATAACCCTCACCGCAGCCCGAATCCCATGAGGAGCTCCGAGCTAATGAGAAGCAATACGTGGATATTGGTACACAAGCTAGGATCTAGAGCTAAGGCAACTTTGTACCATGGCATGGTATCTGTGGGCACTCTACCGGCGAGAAAAGTGGGGAATAAATTAACCGAAAGCAGGGGACCTGGTAATGAATGACCCTGGCTCGAGGAACCCCACACCCAGCAATGACCAATTATTTTAGAGTAGCTACCCGATTTTGCACTCTGTACCCCACTCTACAGTTATAAATCGGCTGCAGAGTACGGCAAGTCGCAGGTTCAAGTAATCAGATTATTAGGCCATATTTGGATAGAGTAGAGAGTTATAAGCGATGTGCAGGACGAAGGGGTGGGGTAGTGATAGTACTAAGCCACATTCTAGCTCAAGTGCCCCCAGTTCTACTGCTGATATTTACTACAGCAGGGTTAATAGTGACTGCAGTTACTATTGCGGTAAAGATTAGAGTATTTTTATTTGTAGAATACACTAGTACCCTCCCTACCCACCCCCACTCAAGCCACATTGCCTTGGCATTCCTAGTCATTACACTACACGCCCCGTTAACGCTACCCAGCGCCGCTTGACAGCATACTCTACTACAATGAGGTTCTAGGCCAACGTTCAAGACAATAACAAGGTCGCTAGCCACCCTTTACAGGAGTAAGCCACTACCGTTGTAAGTGTACAAGTAAACCACTAGTCTACTTGAGTTAAGTCATGAATGGTCACTCGTTCAAATGTCTCACTAGTGTACTCTACAAGTACATATACGCTGCACCGTATTAATCGTGAGAACTGCAGTTGAATGTCCAAAGAAAGTGTGGCTGCAAGGCCTTTCCACAAGTATTTTAGTACCCGCGTTTTTCCACTACTTGATACATTGAGAAGACATTTTGCTCGGTTTTGTTTGC
Organism: Verpa bohemica; assembly: GCA_033030345.1. NCBI lineage: Eukaryota > Fungi > Ascomycota > Pezizomycetes > Pezizales > Morchellaceae > Verpa > Verpa bohemica. Next base: position 1,629,368 of record JAUFSE010000008.1, on the reverse strand, counting down.
TGTATCAGGGATCGAGGCAGCCTTTATAAGCTAGATCATATTTTGGTTTTTTTCGTCACTTCTTATTTCAACCATCAAGTGCAGTTCTCGTTCGCCAACTAATACGGTACATGATATCGAATAGGCAAGACACGGGTACAAACGGATTTCCGGTCTATGATGTAGGAGGCTTGCCCCGTCACGGAGCCTTCTTCTATCTGTGATAAGGATTTATAACCCTAACCCTATACATCTTCGCCTCGCTTATCAACAACACTCTGCACTCCTGTATCAGCCTTGCCAACGATTACTTTACAACTCACTTCTCCCTCGGTAATGTAAGAAGCCTCCATTACTATGGCTGACCCTCTATCAATCGCCGCATCCATCGCGGGCCTAATCGCCCTTGGCCTCCACGTCTCACATGCCCTCTCCCAAGTAATAAGTAATACACGGTCAGCACCGGATGCTATCAAGTCCCTCAACCTGCAACTTGTTTGTCTATGCAAGGCTCTTGGTGGGTTTAGTACCTTCTTGGAAAGCGAGCCGTTAGAGTCCATCCCGGGTTTTCCGATCGGTGATCTTTCTGAACTGTTGGAAAATATTATGCGCGACTTTGAGCATCTTCAGAGCATAGTCAATGGGTATAAAGTGGACCTAGCAGACGGCACTATTCGCCAGCGCTGGAAGCAGTTCCTCTCAGGGCTTCAGCAGGGCAATATCGATACCCTAGCAAAGAATATTGAGGCCTATAAAGCAACATTATCCCTAACGATGAGTTTCGCGGTAGTGCAAGTCTTATCCCATCCCAAAAATGGGAAAATCGGTACCTTGTAAACTAATGTTCGTGATGAATTATAGCTCTATAATCTCCCATCTAAACGAAACAACTGAACAGATTCGTAATCAGATGACAGAAGTTGGCAAAGAAATGCGAGAAGTACGGTCGTTATGCCAACAACTCAGGGATGGTTTTGCATTCCCAGCAGCACCTCTCCGGGAAATTGCTCGTGATATCGCCATGCCAATGTTTCAAGCATCTACTAATAATAGCAGTGTCAGCAATAATACTGCTGCTTCATCGTACCGTGCAGCATCGATTATTGACTGCTATTGCGATGGAATCGAGTCTCTTTATAACAGACCTGAAATGCCGTCAACAAGCGTAACCAGGGGGATACGTGCGAATGCAAACGAGCTGCTACTTCCGACCCTAGATCAAGCTCAGAAGACCTATAGATTGTAAGAAATGACTAATTATAAGTTTTATATCCTTTAACGTTCAACTAAAGGGATAAAGTTAATACAGGAACTAGGTCTAGTAGTACTTATAGGCACATTGCAGATACAAAACTTGGTTATTTTGTTATTACTGGGTACATGGGAACAAGTTTCATAGACCTGCCCCATAAACCCAGTATAATGGAGCTTTGCGGTGCTATACAGTACAACTTTAAATCAACTTACTTGATGAGTAATCAAATAATCAACCGCCGCACTCCCGGTGCTGCCCCACTCGAAGACAAATGGGCTAATCTAACCGCATCGGTGGCTACAACCTACAACCTCAAGAACCCTGAGGCCTGGCTCGAAAAAGCACGGACTTTACCGGTAGCGCGTGGTGGGCTTAAATATAATGTTAGCCAGAGGCTAGGTGTACGTTTAATAGTTGGTCTCCGTGTCCTTCAAGATGCAAAGCTTCGTAAAGCTACTGTAACTCCAGGGGGTACACGTGCAGCTACGGTTGACAGTGGGCCGGTAGGTATCGTGCGGCCACTGAGACTACAATTAGTTACTGACATTAGGATCAGATCATCTGGGAGAAGCCGGGTATGAAACTATTTGCGGTACAGTACCAAATGGTCAAGGTTAGACCACCTCCTAGCGAAGGCATATCTCTCGAACCAAGTTACTGGGTTCCCTTGTGGTCTTTAAATGGCTGGGTTGAAACTACGTAGGGTATATTAGGGATAAGTGATCTCGAGAAAGATATAAGGGGAAAGTTCCGATTTTGAGAAACTTGGCTTATGCTTTATTGCGTTCATAACCCCCGAGAGATGATTAATTATTTGATTTTCAATATTGCAAGCGCTTTTGACGGAAACTTTTGTAAGGTATAGTAGGTAAAAAATGTATAATCACATGGTGTGGAAAGAATTTGGGCTTTTTTGGTTTACGAATGATCTTATTTTTCTTTTAGGTAGATAAATAGGAATTAGCTGGGACCTTTTTATAACATAAAACCATAGCATCACGTGCCCTAGTCTTGAATATCACCAGAAGGTCATCTGGGAGATGCCGGGTGTGCATTTGTTTGCAGCACAGTAGCACAAAGTCAAGATCGAGCTACTCTCAGGTAAAGAGATGCCCTTAGAAGAGGTAAATAGTTGGCCTCTTCTAGGTGACATGAGCGACTGTATACTAGATTTAAAAACCAAAGATAAAAGATCTCAAGAAATATATCAAGAAGAAGCCCCAATCCTAGAAAGCTTAACATATATATTTGTTACAATCACTACACCGAGAGATTATATCGGTTATATAGTAGCAAGACCTCCGTATAAAACTATAAGGTCCCTATAGCAGCAATTTATGCTTGTAGAGGTTTAGTTTAAAGGATACTAGTGTGAGAGGTAGGGAATTGTCTAGAATAGCAATATTTTGAGATGACTATTATATGGTTCACTAATTATAGCCCCTGTTTTATTCTAGGTGAATTTACACTCATTTAATTAAAGCGCGCTATTAGCTAACAAAGGCAAGGCTTACCAGTAATACGCTGAAACTTTATGCTAAGACCATTATCCAGCACGAGATCCTAGAAACTATGACAGTAGACTACATGTATGCTATTACAAAAATATAATTCTTAGGCAAATGTGTAGCAAAAATAGCACCTCCGGTCTTCTTTTTAGTAACCGTTTTTACGCGATCAAGCTCTGCAAAGAGTGCTAATCTTGATTGTTAAGAGGGAATGACCAAGTGAAGGTAGGACATAAAGTATCATATAGCTTAGATTATAGAATGTTTGGTGGGACAAAGCAATCAAGATTTGTATACATTCATAGTTGCGACATGAAACTTTAACTTAGAAAGGAAATATAGAATAAGGAACCAAATACCGAAAAGGAAAGAACCCGCGGGAACCCCCCTAATTAGGGGTTATAATAATAATAATAATAACAAAATTCATAAAGTCCTAACCAGGGGTTAAAGTTATAGGTGATTACCTGAAACTACGCCTCTGGAGCCTTTCTCTGACGTCTCCTCTTATTGATAGTTATGGTTCCAGACCAACTAGGACAGCGTGTAGGTTCTCCATCTAGATCCTCAAATCTCCGCAACAAAGCCTTCATAGATGTACTATGAGCGAGTTCCCTACGGAAAACCAGGCCATTCCTACGAGAGTAACTCGTAAGCTCCTGCTGATTGGCGTGGTAAATAAGGGTGGCCCCCCATTGTGCATAATCGTATATATTGAATATGTTGATATAGTAGGATTCAAGTGCCTATATAATTAAGGGTCAATAAAGTGTCATTGAAGATTAGGCTATATAAATAATTATAGCCCATAAAAAATATAGAAGGGAATTCTTACCACTATACAGGTTTCAATGGTTTGTGGGATTGGTTGGATTCTTAAAAGATCGAAAAGGTATTCCCAGTCACACATTTCCTTACCAACACCAAAGTAATATGTGAAATCGTTGATAAACGTGGTAAAGAAATTGCTACGAGCCTGTTCATACTCCAACTTCTCTTTGGGCCTTTCCGGTTTATTATTAGGGAAAAACCAGTTCTTAAAGCTCCTAAGTCTTTCAAACTCAGCCTTTAGCTCGCCGCGGGGGTTGTATTCGAATTCCGGGTATCCTTTGAAGAACTTGTCGGTATGTCTATCGAATGCTTCATCGAATGCTCTCCGGAAGAGCTCTTTTGTGCGTAAATATTCGTTACTATACTTCGAAATCCTCTGGGAGTTCATCAACCGAGAGAACTCGTTCCATGGCGAGTCTCTGATCCGATACTTAAATCCCTTATATCCGGCAAAAAATACATCCACGGCAGCTCCAGTTTCCCTGAGTAGAGCTAGACGAAAAGCTTTGTACTCTTCTCTAAATATTGGGCTAGATGCCTCCCATCCTTGGGTCTCTTGAAGGCGGCTGAATTCATGGACTTTCTGGTTCGTGGGATCGTAGGGAAATTCAGGGAAACGTGCGAAGAAGGTGCTCATGTCGTCTATCAGATAGTTTGAAAGCTAGGGGATGAGTTGTAGTAGTGCAAGAACTAGGCAAGCTTTGAAGACTCGGAAGAGAGGGTATTTTGGAAAGGGGGGCAATTATCTAGAATTATATCCACCGGTAGATACATTCCTAACCAGCATGTACTCTTCAGGCACCCCATTGTTATTGATTCTCCCGCTCTAGTAAGTGGCTTGGCATAAATAAGTAAATTTTGAGACATTTCTTGGAATTAGCGGAGTAAGATTGCGGCGAGGTAAGACGGAGGTGTCTTATATAGATTTCCCCCCTTTCTAGAGCAAGCAGCAGCCAGTATTTACTAATTTTATTCTCGGGGCGGGTATAGGTGATAAGGCAGATTTCAGTTTACTATTACCGATATCCAACCCACTACTCGACCACACTGTACTACCGGGAGAACTAGTGATGTGTGGCTATTACCCATTGGGAACGAACGTGGTGAAGTTACAAGGCTTAGAGAGTAAGTAACCCTAACCCGGTGCCTCATCTACTCTACAGGGTCCTCAAACAGAGACACTTGATACCAAGTAATAAAGTAATAACAGCTAATGATAAGGGGAAACTTTAACTACTAATCGTTTTTCTATGTAACTTATTTAGTAAACACACAACCAACGTCTGGATAGAGATTAAGTATCCGATATAAAGAGTTCCTTGATTAAACACGCCTCTACAATATTATCCATCTCTACCCATACGACTACGCTTAACCCCAGTGTTATCTTACAAACATAGTCTAATAATAGCTTTATGTTGCCCAAAAGGAAGTTGTGTACCAAAAGTCTAATTACGTTGCAATATCAATGAACTTCTTGTCGAAGTTATCCTTCAAGGTTTTGAACGCACACAAGACCTTCATTAGACTCTTCTCGGTATCCCCTTCATGGCCATCGTCTTCTTGCCATTCTTCAATCCCCCCTACTTGTACTTCGGGTGGTATCTTCCCGTCAATATCCCGAGAAAGTTTACTCCTAGGAAACCCCCCTAAGCTAGTATTACTCTCGTACCTGAGAAAGATTTCAAGGCTCATAGTAATAGTAGCTAGGATTAAACTAAAATCTTTGAGTGCGAACTATACGTCACTGTGTCGGATACGATTTTCTTTAATGATTCTCCCAGGGTCGCCATGGCGGTAGAAGTCAAATATGTAGGCATTTAACTTTAGGCTCTCGCCGTTGTCTGTCGAGATAGGAAGGTAGGGCACGGCAGAGTTCTCGAGAGAGGTTCCGGAACGTACAGAGCTAGTAATGTCTGCAATCGAGCTGAAAGAGTCTCCAATACCCGAAAGTGCAAAGAATGGTGAACGCACTTTGACTGGTGGTAGCGACGTAATAGGTGTTATTTCTAGTGGCGATATGCTTCCCGAAACAGTGAGGCAGAATGGGAGGGTGTTCTCTGAAGTTTTGCAGTACTGAGTGGCAAACGCTGTGATGTATGTTGTATATATTTTCAGGGCTTCATGATTTCGTTCGGCTAGGATTTCGTCAGCTTTTTCAGGGAGGGGAGGTAGTTGGTTGATCCCATCGGCGTCTTTGCATGGGCGGCGCATGAATAAATACGATAAAACCACCAGAAGGTATATGCATGTTTTATGGGGTTTTGTTGGAATATCGTTACATATCGAATTAAAGAAGTTTGCTTTGAGGAGTGAATGAAAGGCAAAACTGCTGTTTTCCGTATAATACAGGTGACTTGTTAGGCCAGCAAGGTTGAGGGTTTCCCCGTTAGGGCCGAGAAGGTTCTCTCTACGGAGATAGTCTATTGAAAACCACAGGTGATGCAACTATTTTCTATTTGGAATATCAACAAACAAGTAAGAACAGAAATTATTATCCAATGGCATAACTTCAAGGAATACAAGGTGGAAATTACACCTGCGCTTCGCCATCTCTGCTAGAATGGTTTAAACCACGTATACTACATGTAATAGCTGGAACCCACCTAGAGTTTATTTTTTAGTTATAGAAATTAATAAAAACAAGAAAGATTATATCCACCCACCAGTCATATCAATCCTCAGATCCTCAAATGCCATTCGGAATAAGGAGTCACCATCAATCATGAACAGCTCCTGTCCAGCATAGTCACCGACAATATTGATACGAAGTGAATCGAGAGATGAGTACCAAGCCCGCAGCGCCTGTTCTATGTTTATCGACATATTGATTGTAAGTGTTGCAGCGTTTTAGTGTTGTAGTAGTTGTATGGTAGTCCGAAGACAGAAACAATAGCGGCAGCTAGAGAAACATAGTGGGTGAAACTACTCTTATCACTTTTCTACGACCTATGACTGGTTCCTGAATATTCCAGAAATAATAACCGGTATAATACTCCAACTCCAACTCCAAGAGGCACTAAGAGACAATACGGGATGCAAGGGTTATCATTCAGGCATCCAAAGTATTAGTAATCATAATACATGCAAAAACACCTAACAATGTATGTGCCTTGCACACCATCACTTAATATAGAGGGTGACCTGTGTTAGCTCTGTTTGGCCGTTAGGTATATTCAGGCAGACCATCTCAGCCCCCTTTTTATGTGACCCAGGCTCCTACACAGATCAACCTATGATTTAATGGTTCCCAAATAGCCTTTACTTGATTTTGATGTTACCGCACCGCATTAGATTTGCACCAAGACTTATAGAGTCCTAGGGGTTATAAAAAGGTTAATATTATTGATGCGTGTAGCGTCTTTCCCTAAAAAGGCCTCTGGATGATAGATGAACTGAATGTATGAAGTCTAGGTAATCACCTATAATCACACCCCGCATTAAATAAATAAAACTAAATTAGTACCCGAGAATTTTAAGAGACTGTGATTACGCAGTACTAACGTAAGGTATACTTTAATACGTCCCAATCTATATTAATAACCGGCAGTGACGACTAGAGCATGTCTCACCCTACTACCTTCCTTTCGAGACACATCAACAACGCGTGTAAATATTCGCCTAGACATGGTGTAATATCCTTTCGATGTTAGGAGTTAAACAGGAAATCAAGTTCATGCGAAATCGAAACAATACAACCTTAAAAGCGTTGCTTAGCTGGCAGAGGTACCGTACTAGGTAACAAATTAGTTGAAGACTACATTAGGAAAATCCTTATGTCCTTGCCTATTTACCTACTAACTTTAAATAATCTTTTATATAGTATACATTCATTGATAGTATACATAAGCCACCATTAAATCCAGCCTTTACAGAGTTATCCTATAGAATAAACCAAATTTCAAGAGCTACTGATCACTGGTTAATTTGGCTGGTCGGCTTAACAGTTGGTATCATGAGAAACAAAGATGACTAATATAGCATTAGCCATATCTAAGAGTATTGTTCCCATTGAAAAGGAGGAAATCAATGTGGAAACTTCTCGGAGTTACATCTTAACAGTATTTTAGGTTACCGATGAAGGATTCTACTATAGGTTTTCTATCTTAGCTCTACTTTTCATAGATCCTAGGTCTATTACTGGACTTTGGATGAGTAGTCAAGAAGGTCTATTGCGGTTTAGTAACCTAAATGTAGTAGACCACCATTTATATTAATCATGATTAATTTCCGTTGGTTAGTACGGTCAATCTAAGATGAATGCTGTATGACACATGGGGTATAAGGCCCATAAGAAATCGCTAGCACTTTATTACCGGTGCAGGGATAAGAGCACAAGCCCTCTACTTGCTATGCCCTAATTATACGGAATTCCAATACATTTATCTACGCGTAAGAATCTTTCCCCTTTGGTTATTTCCGAGTTTATACTATAACATAGCGCTAATAGCCTTAAGTACAAACCCACTCCGGTAGGAGTTCCCGCATTGATCTTCATAGATTATATAATAAGAACCACTCGAGGAACCATACAAGGTATTCACCAGTTTTGTACCCGGTCCGTGTCTTGTACCCTTTGGACAAAGATTCCCAAGCCATAAAACTAGATGCCAAGATCGTTATCATAATGTTTCATAGTGGCCCACCCAATCGTAGCACCACACCAAACAATCCTAGTTCAATGATATGCATGTGCATAAGCGATTCCACAACCCAAAGCATCAAGTACGGGAAGATCACCCGCTCTGCAGGTGATCAGCTTGAGGATAAGTCTACACGTGGCGGTGAGACACTGCTCCAATATAGGTTACGAAGTCCCCCACGATCACAGCTGCCCCACACTAAACCTTTGTCACATTACTCAAAACTACCCTATATCATATCACCAAAGGTACACAGGCTTTATAGTGCACATCTCCAGGCCAATTTGGAAACGCCCTGCGACTACGAGATACAAGCTATGCACAATCTTCTATACTAAAGGGAGAAGGGGATCAAAGACACATATGATACTTATATGATGGGCTATTAGCGTAACAGCGGCTGATAGCTCTTCTAGATTTCTAAAGTTACGTTATCTCCGTCATATCTTAAAGTAATCAGGCCATGAAGCATCTAGAGTTAAGTACACCCCCTCAAAAAACAGATATGCCGCTAGGTTAAGGTTATATATTGAAATAGTAACACAAAACCTCCTGTTCATTTAGTCATGGACTGCAATAGGAGTGCTTCACCCGTCTTCTATCCACCCGTCTTCTATCCATGTATCGACTTTTGTATCATAAACCTAGCTTTCCTAATGAAAATCATCTTATTAAGTGAAATCCTAAAGCTCTTAATCAAAATAATCCCTATTCTTCGAGGTAGGTCAGGTACCCGGGAAGGCAATAGGAGATGTATACTTGGAAAGAACATTAGAAAAGACATTAGAAAAAAAATCTGGAAAGGAATGAGAAAGGTCTACAGCGAGTAAAAATCTTCCTCTTTTACTCATTCCTTTCCTGGTTGCTTTCCTAATGCCTTTCCCGATGCCTTTCCCAAGTATAGATTTACTGTTGCCTTTCCTGGCGGATTTACTAACGGCCTCCAACTTCTAATCCGAGGACCTCCAGCAGATATATATATAGTTTTGGGGGTCTGTTAATTCTTATGTAATGATCTATTAGGTGGGGTACTAATCCCGCTGGTCACATGTGCGGGTGATCTATTTTTTAATATGGGAAATAATGTTATTAGAAGTAGGATATATTCAAAAGATGCCGGGAAACTACATGTAGCTATATGTAATCAGTACAAAGACCCCTTTAGAAGCTTGGTATATACTAAATGTATACATAAAGTGCTATCCCAGAAAGCTATTCAATTAAGTCCTCTGCTATAATCACTAGGTTTTTATTCTTCATTTACACTTGCGCAATTGTAAGAGTTAGGTTTTCAACTAACTACATGAATAACAACATCATACGCCCGGCCTAGCCAGACGAAAATTTGTATGCTTAATATCTATCTAATGATGCCGCGTCATTGTCCCAACACCAAGAGAGCTTATAAACTATTCATGAATCAATTAAGCTAAGTCTATTAAAAATACCAATGATATGAGTACGGGTAAATAGAGATAAACCTATACACCGTGGCCGATTTAAAAGTTATAACATACCCCATCGGCGATTGACTAGACCACGACGCGACGTTGCCGCCACCATCGCACGCCGGTATAGCCAGCACATATTCATGCAGCACATCGCAGGTTATAACCTCAATAGAAATTTGATAGATTCTATTAAGGAATATTCCCAGTATTTAAAACGTACTGATACTTCCCATAGCAGCTGATCTCTATACTAGTTTCCAGCCGTTCAGTTGATTTAGATGCATTCTAAATACCCCTATACTTATAGCTTGGTATATAGCGTACGTTCGACAGGTAGAAGTCTTCCTACTTAATGATAACTCTACGAAGCTGGCCTTCAAAGGCTGCATGCTTTGAGTTTGAGGGTATGTAATTAACAATGATCTAATGAGCCAAACCGGCAGTTTGAGGTCCTGGACGGCAAAGTACACCTGAGAGTGCTATTTCATTAGAGAATCTAATATTTTCCTCACTCTATTTTTAATACTGCAAATATAAGAAAATGTACTATAAACTTGGTGAGGACTGATATCCGCACTGTCTTTATGTGACCAGAGATACTGTGTGTAAGGGTTATTCGAGTACCATTTCTATTTTTACCTAAAAGGCCATTCTAACAACTAATCATCCTTTAATCAATTTATCTAAATTATCTTCGTCCCTGAGAATACCTCTTCATGCCACGAACCCAGAACTATCGACCTATAACAACCTAGTCAATACTTCTTAATATATAAAAAGCCAATACTATACATTGAGTAATATATAATTAAACCAAGGAGCAGAAGCAAAATGTATAAACCAATTAAATCTCTAGGATAGGGAAGTATAAATGAAATTCCAAGATTTAACCCAACAATGGTCAATGATCTAAAAGCTCCACTATCTCCTGGTACCCCCCCTCAGCTGCCATATCTCGTGCGGTATTCCCGACATGGTTTTTCTTCTTCACACCGGCCCCCCTCTCCAGAAGAATCTTCACCGCCTTGCGATTTCCATTATCAGCCGCTAAATGTAGAGCTGTGTTCCCTCTTCCGTTCTCCTGATCAATTATCGCACCTTTTTCTAGAAGACATAACATAACTTTCTCATGTGCATTCTTAGTCGCAAGATGTAGTGCTGTATCCCCCTCATAATTTTTCTCGTTTATATCTGCCCCTTTCTCTAATAAAAACGGTATCATCTTCTCATGCCCACTTCGAGCGGCGAGGTGTAGCGCTGTATCTCCATTGCCATCTTGCCCATTGATATCCGCTCCATTCGATAACAGGATCCTTGCCACTTGCTGAAAACCTAGATCAGCTGCGAGTTGTAGTGCTGTTCTCCCTTTCAACATCAGTGCGTTGATATTCGCACCGGCATCTAGTAATACGGAAATCTGGTCTACCTCCCCTCTCCGTGCGCTTCTATGTAAAGGTGTCTCTTTTGTCTCTCCCTTTGTCACTTTATCCCCCCCATCCTTCATGAGTAATAGCAGCTGACTAACCAATCGATCTTTCTGTACTGAAGGCATAGCAGATGATAGTTTTCCGGCTATCTGAACTATCTCGTCAAACTTGGCTTCCGCATCTAAGATTGATATCGCTCTTCTAAGTCTCCTCGCTAGTATCGCCCCCGTCTGAGTGCTTCGTGATAGCCGTTCCCGTATAGCTTTAAGTTGCTCGTCCCCTCCGTCTCTGATGAGGAAACATAACCTTAGAACCAGCTCATCTTCATGGTCTTCACTTAAAGCTTCGCGATTAAACTCTCGGCCTAACACAAACAGGTCATTGAAGCAAGTTTCCCATCCTCTAACGCTACACGGGCTATTTGAAGGAGCCGATTGCGTGGCGTGATGCCCAGTTAACTTGAGTAGGGTAAGGCTACCAGGCCGTTCCCTGCCGTTCCTACCGGCAGTGATGTCCAGACACTTCTCGATAACCATAAATATATCCTCAAAGTTAGGGGCCTCAGCCCTGATGGCTTTGAGTAAGGGGTTGCCAGAAAGCCGTTGCCGCCTACTATTAGGTGGGAGTGTTCGAGCTATTAGGTATAGAATGGTACCTTCAACACCAAAGAATTCGTGTCAGTTTACACAAAATTTGGGTTGCAACAAGGATAATGGAGGCATTTAAGATGTACATACATCCAAGAGAGTATATATCAGATTTTGTAGTCCAGTGTGGTTCCTCGCGAGTGATTTCCTAGGCCAGGTTAGTATTTGAATATAGTTTTTTACTAGATATCTAAACATACCGGTGGTCTAAAAGCGGAAGTTCCAGTATAAGTACCTGACATTTCAGACCTAACCACCTTTCCGATTCCGAAGTCGCACAATTTAACAACTTCGGAATCCGAATTCCAAAGTAGAACTAGAACCAAGTTTTGTTATAACCGACGCAGACCACAGTGTTATATAGAGAATGGAATTGACCTACCATTGCTAGGCTTCATATCCCTATGAAGAATTGTTGTCCAACGCTCCTCTACCTCGAATTTTTGAACACCGGTAGCAGACCTTGTGACTTTCAACCCGTGATGACAGTAGGCAAGTGCCAGAGCAAGCTGGAAAAATACTTTCCAGATAAATTCGGGAGTAAATAAGGACTTATCTACCCTTTTTTTTGTCAATCTCCGGATGCCAGATTTTAAGTAACGATAATAACAAGGAAACACAGGCCACAAACCTAGATAAATCACCACCTTCGCAGTACTCCATGCAGATTCGTGCCTGTTGTTCATGGGATGGACCAAATTCTGATGAAATGTATCGAACAATATTTGGATGGATCAATGCCTGAAGTATTGTAATTTCCCGCTTGATCAAGTGTGTTATATCGTCCGTTCCGGAAATTAGAGAGATCAATTTGCAGATGAGTCTTTCCCCAGATTCATGTTGATACAAAAACGCGGTGCCAAACCTTCCGTGCCCTGCAGAGCCAATTAATTCGAAGGTTTTGTCTCCTACGACTACTTTGTTAAATACCTGGTCCACAAGAAAAAGCAATTAGCATAAGCAAAAACCCAAAGGCTGACATCAGAGCCGCACCATTTTGTTCATTTTCCAGCTTCACTGGATAGACCTGCCGGCGCGAATTCTTAACCCTCGAGGTATGCTTGCTTTACTTCCGTCTTTGTGGGGATTTGGGTGAGGTTAAATCGATGTCGTATACCTAGTAATAAATTCCCCCAAGAATTCCCTTGTTATGTTATGTTATCCAATTCCAAACAAGTAGTGACGCCAACCTTAGGCAACCAACAAAGTGCTCGAACACGCACCAGCTCCCAGGATTTGGCGGCATGAGGGGATCCAGCCAGCACTCTAAAGGATAAGTCACACGGAGAACAATACCGGAATTCCAGACCAACGATTGGACAATGCAAAGGTTCGCACCTGAACAGGGTTGACTAGATCGCCAAACCCGTAAATGTACGACATCCCCGGGGTGTGAGGCCCGTGCTTCTCACCTTTTTTATGGTACACCAGAATCCAATCTATTTCAGAGGGCGACATTGTACCCTAGTTCTATTTCTTTCCTGTGTTTCACAATAATAGGTTTTCAGTATAACCGAAGCGCTATCGTTCTGTCAAAGGTCTTTATTTTTAGCAGGGGAAAACTGTTCGCAGGATATTTTTGCCGGTGCAGAGCTAAAGTAGTGGTTCTTTATCGTCTACGATAAATGTAATTGTGAGAAGTGAGATAGATTTAGCTGCTGACCTGGGAACAAATGGGCGATTTCGAACAGAGCGCACTATCGATTGGTTGTTATATCTTTCTCGTAAGCGCTCGGTACTGATCCCCTGTTTCTAGTGAATTACAGTTCTCCCACAGCCAATAGTAATTGAATTATAGCTAAACCCTAACCCAATGCCCCATACAGCTTGAGCGGGGTTAAATCTGGGAGCCTCAACTAAGGGCTCTGAGTCAGTACCTCGGTCGTTGGAACCCCACTCCTATGGCTCGCATCTCCTGAAACCGGTGCTATAATCTTACCCACCAGATATATCACACCCAGTCCCAGGGCCAGCGGTCTCTAGATACGACATAGGGGTTGCCAGGGGGACTTTAGGCAGCGCCCCTGGTAAAGAAGACCCATCTTAGATAACTTTAGGAAGCTGTTAGCGCCACTAGTAATGTAGCTAGACTAGCTACGGCTGACTTTGGCGCCAAACAATGCTCGAGTAGAGGGATAAATATGGGCAATCCCGCAATCCAGCCCTCCCTGAATAAGACGAATCCCCTGTCACTTTGTCTGTACTACTAGTATGTTCGATAATCGTCAACGTATACAATTATCTACCCTCAACTAGAGCCATATTCAGTAAGATCTCTCTTCTTATCAGTCTCGGAAGTGGTCACGGAGTAACTTACTATGTCCACAATTAATAGGTGTATCAAATACTCAGATATCCGAGTACCCAACAGTAACTAGCGAAGCCGATAGAAGTAACTGCCCTCAAGCTTTTCGCAATCTCGAACGATATAAAATGTCTAGTTTCTAAGATTTAAAAGGAGAACAGAATGGAGGCTATTGTGGGAGTTGCTGGGTTAGCAATAGGAGTTCCCGGTCTCATCGATGTTCTCATCAAAGCCTGCAATTATCTCGTCGAAAAGATCCAGGACTACAGAGATACACCTTCATCTTTGGGGGAGATAAAGGCAACGGAGGTTGAAGCTGTTAGTAGTCAGCTGACGGTTCAACTGGAGAGTGCGAAAGTCGTGATTAAATATCCCGACGTCAGCGATAATCTGAAAACGTATGTAGGCCAGCGTTTGTCGGATATCAAGGATCGGCTTGTAAAAACCGATGATTTGATCGAAAAGTATCAGAAACGATCTTTTAAATATGCTTGGCTCGGCGGAAAAAAGGAACTCCTAAAGCTTGTTAAAGACCTCCGGAAGCTTGGGCAAGATGTGGACACGGCACTAAACGGTATATGGCGCAACAAAAAGATGGTCCCGTCTCGACTCTTCCTATCAGCTTCCCAATTCCAGGTCATCGGCGAAGAAACAGACGAAAAACCACCTACCCCCCTCCCACACTCGGAAATATTCCTTCGCAAAGGGGACCTAGCGAAATGCGAACATGCGAAAGATATTTCCGGTATCGGGACCTTTATCCTTGAGCGAATGAAATATGATTATGGGGAGCAGGATGAAGCTTCAGAAGCTGCACTTACTCTTGCTTCAAAGCTCTATAAGGCCGAGGTTTCTCATGGAATCCCAAGGATCATCGGGTACCGACATGTCCCTTCACAACAATATCATGAGTTAATCTTTTCCATCCCACTGAATGGTGGCTCTCCCAGTACCCTCCACGATCTTCTTCTCTATCGGAATCCCGCAGTGAGGACACCCTCTTTAACCGCCCGATTAAACCTCTGTCATCAATTAGCCAAAGCCGTCCTGTTTACACACGACATCGAAATCGTCCATAAAAATATCCGACCCCAAAATCTTCTCATCTTATCACCGAAAGACGATCATGAGGATACAAAGACAGTAAGGTCTCTACCTCTTGGTCCACTTTTTTTGACAAATTGGGAGTGTTCCCGGGATGTTGGACATGCCACAAAACTTGTTGGTTCGAAGGACTGGGAAAATGGAATTTACCAGCATCCCCAGCGACAAGGATATAGAGCAACTAAGAAATACGTTATGGGCCATGATATCTATAGTCTTGGTGTTTGTATGCTTGAAATCCTCCTTTGGAAGAGTTTTGTCGATGAAACGGACGGCGTTACCCAGATCAGTCAATTATACCAAGAACGGGCCATCAGCATTAAGGTTGTCCAGCCAGATTTCTTGGGGAATACTAAAGAGATGGTAAAAGTCCCTAAGAATGTCCAAAAGGTCCTTTTGGATATAGCTAGAACAGAGCTTCCTTCTGCTGCTGGAGACAAGATGACAGAACTTATTTTAAATTGTCTTACTTGTCTCGAAGACGGCTTTGGAGGGCAATTCATTGTTGATGAAGAGGAGGAGGAAAACAACAACATACGGCTAAGGTACATCTTAGATGTACTGAGCATTTTTTCTAGCTGAGAAAACCGATTGTGTACCGTTTCCTTTATAATTACAGTTGGATTTGCACTACACCTTCCCGGACAAGTTAATTGTCCAGGTGCTTATCCCGATGACTCCCAAGTATAAAATCCCAGTAGCTATGGGATTTGTCATAATATAACTGTTTTATCCTTTTCAAGGAATATAATTGGCTTTGTACGTGATTGCGTAGCTTTTAAGACTTTGTTTTTAATGATACTTGATTACCAGCAAAATACGCTGCGAGAATATCCTAAAAGATTTCTTCAAAGTCAATCCTCAAATCTCAACACGATCACCTACTTATAGATATTTACCACGCTTTGATACTAGCCAAATGATTATATCATACGCCTAATTACGAAATTGAGGCGGAGCGATATCGGGGGCATAATTTACTAGATAAATGCACTTTACTCAGTATGAGCTTGTAACCTGAAACAGCTACATCAATATAACTTAATAGTATTTCCTTGGCCCCCACGCTTTTTATCCACTGTAGCTAGGGTCGGAAATCCGAGGTGTTTTAGAATCGATGACCTATTAAATTCGTTAGTCATGATCGCGTACGCAACGATTTAAGATAAAAAGGGTCGATACCGCTTCACCGCGCTTCTTAGGAACTAGCCCCCTAAGACCTCTCATATTATCACTGCGCCTGTATATGTCCCACATTCTTTAGATTGTTTCAACTTCCACCACAGTATCATATACCATGCACCCCTGGGTCGGCTTCCCAAGGTCTAGAAACTCCCATAGTTTGTGTGTAAAAGGTTTCAAATGGGCACATGGTAGTCTAGACGAGACATCCTATAATTGCTTATCCTCGTGAATGAGGGGCTAAAGGAAATTTCTTTTCTTTTGGATAATTACATCCTGAACCAGTGTGGATAATTACAATGGAGGCCAATAGCTATACCTTGAATTTTGCTAAATTTGTAGGTATGTCTAAGGGTACAGTTGAAGCAGTATCAATAGAGTCTCCGATCTAAGCGAGGTGTTGTGGTGAATGCTGACACCACCTAAAGTATCTGAAGTCCCTTCACTTTGACCCTCTGCCCTTTGTTTCAAGGAGGGGTGTGTATAATCTCTTAACGCTGACGTAGAAACTTATCTACTATCAGGTATAGCTACACCTTCCTATAACGAGTGAGATATACGTGCTCGATAGCGGGAGGTAACTGTATTGGCTAACGCTGTGAGATTTCTGGGAGATCCAATACCTACAGGGGTTAAATGCTTAAATCCTAGACTCGTAGGGATAAGCTTGCCTCCTCAGGTCACACAAAGATTACCTCGATATCTGCACTTATCAATAACCGACTTCTAACATGCGCTAACTAGCTAACACCGACCCGACAACCCTAACCCGGCCATTCCCACTGTGCCAACTACAAGCACAGTCCACTACTGGGTTTATATTGAAGAATGCTTGGTGGTCTAGAGTCATCGCCCCTTAAACCCCTATTAGCTACGGTCGAAGAACGTATTCTTATGAGTACTCATAAATGACTGACGTTTGTTCACCGGACTAGGCTTTTATTGTATGCAGACTCAGTCCTAGATGTGCACAAACGTCAGCCGATCACGAGTACATAGTAGTTGGAGTCGAGCCTCAGTGCATCGTGCATCGTACCTGATGATCCTAAGAAATTTGAAACATGGGTGATGGAGTGCTACTGATGTGTGGGGGTATTCCCACGGCCTATGGGTGACTGGATAGGGTGGATAAAGTATGATGATGATGGAAGAGGATGGTGATAGGACGATGATGATGGAAGAGGATAGTGATAGGACAATGAAGACAGACAGGTGATATTCTAATGGATGAAGACGTCCCCACGTACGTCACTCCTCTGATCCCTGCTGACTTGGCAATGACGGGAAGCGGGAGTGTGCATGCATGCCACGCGAGTGCGGGGGGCTTGGTAACACTCAGATCAGAACCGCCATACCGGTATCGCTTAGCCTCTGCATGATAGGATGTATCTGTGTGGGGGAGTAAATAAAGTCATGGGTACCAAGTGAGAGGGCCCCTGTGCTGGATTTGCATAACAAGAATTTACAGCGGGTAGAAGACTATCCGAGATGAAAAGACGCCCAGCTGCTACGTAATGTGATGAAATACTAGAATCTGGACCCTCACTCACTCGGGTAATTGACGTTGAGGGAATCTGTGCGAGTAGCCAATTATTCCCTGAAGATCAGAAGGGAAGGCTACCTTCAGTACGGGGATTGCAAAAATTCCTATAACCCAGAGGAGGTATGCGGTTGGATAAGATAAGGTATGTAGGACTACTCAATTTCGACTAATTACAAGCATAGTACCGGCCCGGCCCGCGGTGATCGTGGTCCGCTAAACAGCCTTCGTTTTGTCCTCGTGCAGAATATGGGTGGATATGTTATTTACATGGGGTAACAACTCCGGTCAAGGGTAATCACATGATATAGCCGGGGGGTTAATCACTGCATTCGCCCCTTAGACGTCATTGGTCGAAATAGAACTACATTACTTAATCTTCTTATAAGATGGCATGTGAAGAACTATCACGGAAAAAAGGCTTATTATGCTCGGCATCTTTAAAGATCTAGAAACATGTGCGGGTACACAATCAAACACTACCAAACACACAGATACTGATAGTGCTTAAGTTCCAATTTAAAGTTCAAGCTATAGACAATACCAGGAAGTCCTATAGGCTACCAGGAGTAACCCCCAGAATCCAATTTAATAAATCTCTCTTGTATCTATCCTTCACAGCTAGGCCTCCGGGGGTGTCAGTAGATATCTTTTGAATAAATTTCACAAGCCCTCGCACGGCCTACCTATCACCGGAGCAGATTAGTACTCTACCTAAAAATGATAAAGGGGGGAGTTGTGAAGGGTTTAGAAGCCCTTTACGTCTTAGTTTACAACAAAAAGTGTGAGACAAATTCCTCTTTTTATGGTTGAGGAGTAGCCTAGTAAATCTTTGATGGTATAAATAAACATATAAAGTAAATAAGGGATGTACATGGGTGCCGGAAAATGATGCACATTCCTAAAAATATTAACAATTCTCAACAACATGATTGATTAATGTGATAAAGTCACAAAAGTTCAATTACAATGTGTAGACCATTTTCCTACCAAGAAAAACCAGGGCAGGCTTGTAATTATCTACCATACTAGCATTTTAGCAGTATGAATTAATTCTCTAGTACTAGTTCTTGCTCAGTAATGATTTTTCTCCCAAAGTAGCACTAGATATATCATCCTATATTTCATTAGAAAAATCCTACCATCAAAATCCATGCTTATTTTTGGGTTTTTGTTGTGACAAAATATAGGTATTTGGGCGTTGCAAGGTCAGAATATGCAACATTTTCCGGCACCCCATGTACAGCTCATACGCCTAAACTACACGATCCTTATATAATTATATATTATAGCTTTGCAAGAGTGGAGCTATGAACGCACGGTAAATACTGATTATTGGGATGCTTCTTTAGGGTCCTAATGATAAAATTGAAGTTTTATAGAGATACTACGGGTAATGGCTAATTATATCACGTATGGGTGAGGAAGTCATTGGCTTTAATCTTGTTCGGACTCGTAAAGGTCTAATGTGGGAAGTTGATAGTTTTTGATAGGAGTAAGTAGATACCCGCTATACAAGGTTCTGCTAGTAATGAAAATGATGGATCTATAACGTAAACCGGAAAGTTCCGGCTACGCGTACAGCGTTGAACACAATAGGCAGGATGCTATCAACTAGCCTAAGCACGAAGAACCTGAGATGAAATAATTTGACACTTTTCACCTTCATTAACTACTATAACCATATTCCAAGACACTTTACTAAAAGAAATGCACTGCCAAATTTGGCCGTCTTGGTGTGTGCGAGTGATAATCTGTGATTATGAAAAAATTATTTTCTTTGTGATTACAGTATAGATATATCTGATAGTTCACATATGTTAATCCAGTGGCTTAAAAGGACTCTTTATTAGAGATTATTCTATTGTTATATCGTCAGACAGTTCTATAACCCAAGAAATGCCATCTCTACCATTTCACCCATTTCACCAGTTCCCCTAACTAGAGTAGTTATTTTGTAACAGGGATCTGATCTAGAACTAAGGATTATCTTCTTGGGGGAATGGCATAGATATTCAACTGCGAAGAAAGGGGGCTTTTGCTCTACTAACGTATACCTAAGGCTTTCCCGAGCGAGGGAACGAAACCTCCATTCTCTAAGATTTAATAAGTCAAAAAACAAGCTAATATTTCCTAAACTTCTAGTGATTTAGGGAATATAGGGGCTTTTATGAAAGTTCAAAATCCCATTCAAATGGTATAGGTGAATCAAGCCAATCACAGGATATGGTGACTAATCATCTCGTCACAGATTTCCCCCAACAACACGATACTCGATATATCTCGACATCTCACCCACAGGAGTCACAAAGTCCCACCCATAAGAACCTAGCAACCATGAGTTATAAACCTCCAGGACAAGACCGATCAGCAAAGCTAAAAGGCCTAAGCCATACAGCCGCTATAGAATACCTACACCTAGCTGAAGCAGAAGATTGGCATCGGGAGATGGCCGATTTGTTAAACAAAACGAAGGAGTTAAGAAGGGAAACAGATCTACTTGCAAGAAGAAACGATGATTCACAGCGGCAGATCAGTGAACTTGTTTCTAAACTACAAAACCTACCTCCGCCACCGATACCGTACAACACCAGACCGGTGGATGAAAATGAGCGAATAGGAGAGGGCGAAGATGGGGAAATGAGTGAGGATGAAGATGAGGGAATAAGTGAAAAGCAGAAACAGAAAATCTTAGAAGAGGTCGCAAACATGAAAATAAACGAAGGGGTAGAACTACAGATCCTTCCAACAGCGCTCTCACCACCACTCCCACCATCTTCACCGGTAGAAGATATACCGCCCCCAGAGCTCCGTGTGTATTTGCCGCAAGATATACCCGTGAAAAATCCAACCACGCCACCGCCACCGCAATCATCACGAAAATCACCCCTACCACGCGAAAAAAAAAAGGCTAGAAAACCACGCTTAGTTAAGGTCCCCACCGAGGTCTCCCAACAAACCCAAGCGCCTCTGGCAAAGCAGGAGAAGGGAGTCGAGCGGAAGAATATGCAGGTCGAAACAAACGACAAGCTAATATGGGATAGGATAATCAAAGAAATTAACGAGAATAAAGCAGAGGTTAGGAGGTGGTTCAAAAGTAACCCTATTGACAGTGATGTTGGGTACCATAATAACCCTACAGCTATTTACTTTTGGGCAAAAATGAGGGGGGAGCTAGATAAAAATAAAGACCAAATAACATTGTTGTGGCCACCGACGGAGGAAGGAAAGCCTGGACATGTACTTAAGAAGATAGGCTAGGGTTATGTGAACGTAAAATAACTTTTAAGTAGATAGGTTAAAAGTTCGGGTTAGTTTAATATATAGAGGTTATAATACCCTTGGGCCCATAAATGTAGTCCGCTCGGTATGGGTATATCTAGCTGTTATATAGAAGTATTAGGAGGACTCGCTAGACCGAGTCCTCCTAAGTATTAATCTACTCGTCTTCCTCCCTACTAAAACACAATTTATCACCTAGTATGTCGAGTGATAGGACATGGTGCTCAAAATACCTGAAGGTTAGGAAGGATGTATAGTGAAGGTCTGGTTAGCATCCAAGTTAAATATTATTAGCTAATTTATAGCAACCAGCAATAATCATAGACTTGATTTTATAGTACTAATTAAGTGTAGTTACTTGTATGCCCTAGGGATTAGAATGTCACAGAGATCTTGAAACTAGCCCTGATCCTTTGTTTTTATGGAACTTTGAGTATAAATATTATATATTAGATGTACATTTTCAAACACCTTGCCTTCAAAGACATTGATATTCCTGTGCCCGGAAAACCTCGGTTTCTGCAATCCTTTGGTTGGGGCGGTTGATAGTGGTAACGCAACTTTAACTGATCAAAGTTCACTTTGCTCAATTAATTGCTTATATAGATCCCCATCGGTACGAGATTCTTTGCGAATGCTATAATCTGCGACAACAGCCATTGAATCCCGTATCATGGCCTAACAATTCGTGAGACCCGAGAGCGAGAATGTAGGAAGGGGATACATACTTTAAACATACTTATGCTGTTCATCAATGGGAAGATCCTCCCTAAATTCTCGACAGTGGTGGGGACACTCCGAACAGTGCCCCGCGTAACAAGAAATACATCGGAATTGATACTACTCATGCGAATAATCTGCATATTAAGACCTGTATTAGAGGTGGCGCTCGGGGTTAGTACTTAGTACAACAGTACTATCGTAGATATGACTTTCAGCTTACCCGCATTTAGCATCCCAACTACTTGCAGCTTCGCTATTGCATCTGGATCGTGGTGCACAAGGATTTGTAGGCGACGTAGCATGGAATGCAGGCCAATCACCAGTTTGGTACTATCAGCCACATACTTCTTAGACGGAAGAATTTCCTCGCTCTCGGAACTCCTTGATACTTCGACTGCAGCGTACTCGATGGGGGCAAAATCTCTAGATGTATGAATAATCGCATCGTAACGTGGAGCATGATTTCCAATGAGTTTAAGAGCATAGCATTTTATTTCCTTTCTATGGGACAGACAAGAGCCAATGATTAGAATAATTCGAGAACACGTCGAGAACATAAAGATAAGATAGGATGTACCGCTGTACCACAACCCCATCAAGACCCAGGAGGCAGTGGTCAATAAGAGGAGACCATATATTAGAATCGAACCAACCTTCCCGGAAGGTAGCACATGAAAGCAAATTGCCATAGGAACCGAACAACGCAAGCCTGAAATCGACCATCATAAGCCTCTACATGATACTGGACAGAAAAATAAAGCGGAAACGCACATGGCCTGGATAACGAAATTGACCCATCCTGCATCGAAGTGTTTTGACCGATCATAACATTCACTAGCTAATCGGTAATGGGTTGTTTCAAGAATTTTTTGGTATTCCTCAGCTGTCTTTGCCTTTTCTAGAGGTGAGAATGTACCTCAAGATAAGAGAAGCAAAATTTACTTACTTCAGAAAACCTATTAACGGAATGGGCAAAATGTTTATCAGGTTTTGGCAAGGGTATGGTCAAACTTCGCAATTCCTCTAATTCTTCGTCCAGAAACCAACCGGCTACGATTGGGTCTTGAAGGTCGACTATCCATAACAAAATTGAATTTTCTTTGGTCAACCAGCTAGACCCCGCCAAGAACAAATTTGTGACACCCCAATAGATGCAATCCTCCAAGTTGTTACCAGAACAGATAATCAAGGTCTTCTCCACCATATTTTGAAAGGTCGACTTGAAAAGTTTATAGGACTCTTCAGCTGAAGTTTCGCCCATCACCTTCCCTTTGTCAGTTAAACACCAACAAATAGCACTTAATGCAACCTACATCAGGGGGGTTGCTGCTCTTAGGACGCTTATTTTCAACAATACTTTCATCTTCAGTGCGATCATCTTCGAGTGGTCTCTTCCCCGTAATACCAGTTTGCAATTGGTTGATGTGAACATCATTACCAGCATTAATGACAGGCCCTTGATAGATTGTCGTTTTAGAACCTTTCCGGCCGTTGCCCGGATCATACCACTGCCGAGCGCGATCCTTTTCCTGTATACCACGAGAAATATTAGTAGCCCACCAGGGCGGAGACAGACAACCTAGTAAGTCATCCAATCTACAACCTAGGGGAACCAGCGCTGGCTTTGCAGGCTAATAACCTGATCCGGTGGTCAAGCTAATAACTTGGACCTTTGGATAAGCAAGCTAGTAACTTGAACTTCAGATAAGGCTAATAACCAAATCCGAGTCCCAGCGCTGGTCTAATAGGATATAGCAGGGAGGAAGAATACATACGCAGCGACGGTTATATTTGTCGCGAAGAAGTTGTGCTTTGGTTCGCCGCTCCTGGCTTTCCTCCGGATCCTTTGCGATGGACTCGAGCGATCTTACCCATCGAGATAAAGTAACACTATGCTCGTAATTCCGCTGCTGTTGTTCCTTGCACCACTCCAGATAGTCAACCAAGTCCCAGCCCTCGTGATCATGTTGAGAGAAGTATTTGATGTTTTCGATAGGCGGGGGGTGGGGTGGTGCTTCCATGGGTGTGGTGTTGAGTGAGGATGGAGGGGTCACGTCGCGGTGTTGCAGTATATGTCGTCGGTAAAAGGAGATGGCTGGGAACGCGTCTTGAAAGTCTTGGCAGTAGTGACGCAGCCACCCTTAGCCGATGAAGATATCTAAACCCTTAGCGCCATCCGAACTTCTGTGCGATCGCATCGATAAACTGATCAGAGAATGGTAATGTGCGAAACCACGGTGGGTAGGTTGGTAATATTGAGTGTTATAGTGAGATGGATCGTGAGGAGGAGGGAGATGGGGGAGATGGTGGATGGTGGATTGTGGAGTGGAGATGGTTTACCTAATCAACGCCAAGGAACTATGCGACGCTAGGCTAAATCTGGTTGGTGGCTGTTGGTGCTAACTGCATGTACTGTATGTACCACTCTGGTTCTATAAACCGCGACTAAGTGTTAGGATAAACTTAGAACTCTAGTTTATAGATTCTATTGGTGAAAGGTGTGTCTATAAATGTACTGCATTAGTGTATTACACCTGAACGTTGTTTTCAGATGACTATCGGATTTTTCATTGTCTAATATGCAGATAATGCAAGGGGCTGTGTAAAATTCAGCTCGGGTATGCATTAAATGTGTTGTTGAAAAACAGAACGATTCACCGAGGATTCCCTCGGGTTGCCGGTAATGGTATTTATACTCCATCCCGAGGGTCATGATAACCAGGTGCTTTCCATTATGAATGTAGAGAGGTGAAGGCGAGTGGATTATTGCTTAGAAGATCTCGCTCTAGTGAGCGCTTCTACTCCTATAAAAACTGAAAAATAAAGTACGTAGTATGTAACGGAGGCTGCACACCAAAAGGTAAAGTACCAGTACAACCTTCTAATTAATGCACCCTAATTATCATATTCTGCTAGTAGTAGTATTCTTTTCGTTATATACCTAATTATAAAGTGACAGGCTTTAATTCTAGCGAGTATATACAAACTCCCTAGAGGCAAGCCTCCTACATAGACTCAAAACCCGCTTGTACCCGTGTCTCGCCTATTCGATACCGTATACTACAACACATTACACCACATATAAGTATTCTACAGCTGCTTCTGGCACGTTTTGACAGTCTCTTAGGGGCTTTCATCCGATTAGGGTCGTTACTACAGATATTTATACGCATACTAACCTACAAAACCACCATCTCTAAATCGCGTAGGAAGTCCTCAATGGTACTTACAACCCCCCTCTATTATAGAGAAAAGTGATACACATAGTCGATAATATAAACCACTCCCTTTATCCTTCATTACAGCAGAAATTATAATATATTATACACACAGTATAATCTTCATAAGTTATCACTCGCTTATCGAGTGATAGCTGATGATAATTTGATAGATAAGTATAAAGTGAGCTTGTAGTAGTCTGCATCTTGTGCCATTGGTAGGTACTCTTGGGTTTCTTTTCTCCACAAGTGGGAAATTCCATTCTCTTAGAACCAGTTTTTGGGTTTGTCAATCTACCGTGTCTTTGTAATCGATTCGAATGGGATAAATACTATGGAAACATCCAAGAAATAGATTCTATCACTTTCTATACCACGTTGCCAAGAAATTACCGAGCTGCTATATATACCACCCATCACCCCTCTTCCCACGACCACTCGCCTACTGGAATCTTTCTAGGGGGGTTCAACAACCGAGCTTATTCTGAGAAGCGAAAGATTTTCTAACAAAGAAATTTTTGCCCACGGTGATTGCTGGCTGAGTAAGTATTCTCCTACCCCCATCCTTCCCTTCACATTTCATCATTAAATACATTCCTACTACGTGCATTATCAGACCAGCGTTGGGACTCAGATTTGGTTATTAGCCTTATCTGAAGTTCAAGTTACTAGCTTGCTTATCCAAAGGTCCAAGTTATTAGCTTGACCACCGGATCAGGCTATTAGCCTGCAAAAGCCAACGCTGGCCACCATAGCTGTAGGTTAGATAACTTACTGGGTTATCTACCTCCGCGATGGTGGGTTACTAATGTTTCTCGTGCTATATAGAATACGACGATGGCTATTAGGAACGAAGGACTACTTCTCGTTTACTCATAACCCTTGTTTGGGGAAATTTAGTATTGAATTTAAAATCAAATTCCTCAATTCTTCACTACATATCACTCCTAGATCAACCCCCCCCCCCCCCGATAGAGACCCTTTATTCCAAACAAAGCAGTGTTTATCCATAGCCAATACTATCCAAGAGCAATAAACGATGCTCCAGCAGTATAAACAGATTCACCATCAATCTGCCAAGTCATCCCAGTTGATGTGATATCAGCAGCCTTGACTCCAAACTCCGCTTCGCCTTCAGAGAGCATCCCGAATTTGTTAATTGCCACCACAACACGAGGAGGTGCATCGAAAAGATCCCCGAAATCCACATATCCACGCTCGGAGAACTCAGAAAGTGAATAACTAGAAATATCATCCGAGTGGAAGTCTGGCGTGGAAAAACTACCACTAAATACGTTTGGTTTATCCGCAGTATAAGCGATCCACGATATACTGATACCATAGGGTTCCGAATCGTTCCAAGTTTCGGTTTTGAGCGTAAAGCCTGTGGTGGTGATATCGGTTGCATAGGCACTTAGACACTGATGGCCCCCGAAATCGAAACCAAAGCCTTTGAGCCAGACCACCACATGTGGCGGTTTAGAGTAAGGGTGCGGAAAATTGATCAAGCTCTTCCCACCAACCTTTCTGACGTTGAAATACCCAGTCTGGAAATCAGGGTCATGGAGTTCTATCTCCAACCCTGTAAAACCAATGGTACGTATTAAACCCCCAAAGGTCTGTGTATAGAGATAGAAGTGATCTTCTACTATATCACATATATCGAAGAGTATATGAAGAGCTTGTTTAAATTCGGCGTGCACAGAAGTGAGTCCCAAGGGCACTTTCGGAGGTACGACATATGGCCGAGCAAAGCTAACCGGATCTGAAAGCGGGTAATCCAATAAAACATCCCACAATTTTACTTTATTGGCTTCAGAAATTCTTATGGCTAGGTCGTTGGTTCGGGGGGCTAAGGTTTCTGGCTTCACTGGTGCCAGTTCTTTATTGAGTTTGCTGTTTGAAGATCGGGGTTCTATCTTCTCTCGCTGTTCA
The DNA here is from genome assembly GCA_033030345.1 of Verpa bohemica. Lineage (NCBI taxonomy): Eukaryota > Fungi > Ascomycota > Pezizomycetes > Pezizales > Morchellaceae > Verpa > Verpa bohemica. Next base: position 1,602,338 of record JAUFSE010000008.1, on the reverse strand, counting down.
CAAGCCGTAATACTCCTATGGGTCAAGGGGGTTGGTCTCTCTAATACTAAATCTTTCTTGTGCTGGTCATCAGAAGGTTGGAGTGTTGACTTTTCATGACTACAACTCGCAAGGGCGATAATATTCTGGTTGTGTTCTAGCCTGGTTCTAGAAAGAATTGACTTCAGTTCCGCAACCTCTGCTTTAAGCCTGTCGTTTGACGATTGGAGTGCGATATTCTCTTTTTTGCGGTTGTTGTACTCGTTACGTTCGAGCTGGGTTTTAGAAACTGCCGATCTTAATTGCGCTAGCTCTGACTGGAGTCGATTGTTTCTTTCATTGTCTCGGGTTCCGGAGACACTGGCCATCCGGCTACGCTCCTCCTCGATATAGGTCCTAACAACCGTATTCAACTAACGCATGTTATATACTTTTCATGTCCAACAATACGCTCTAAGTTTAGTACCTACATTGGCCACCACACGTTCAAACACAAGCTCAGGTGCGCCCCAGATACGTTCAATGCTAGCGTAGAAATCTGTAAAGAATAGAGTATGAAGATTTAGCAACAGAACTATTAGAAAAAAGCAAAGACAAGGGATACCAACCTTGGAAGAGATTTACAAGCTCAGGACTAGTCAAGAAAGAGCCGTTGATGAGGTGCGGTGCTGGGGTATAATAGGGAGGAGGTGAGGGATTCATGGTTAAAAGACCTGCGAGAAGTCTCTGTATAATCGGATTGGCTGGTTTTGATTTACTCGAGGAGGATGACAGTAAGTGGAGAAACTAACCGTGGGCAGTTGCGGAGGAGCAATTGCGGAAGAGCGGTGTTAATTAGGAGGTTTTATATACCCTATGTTCTTCAATTAGGCATCCCATTCGGACGCGCGGTGCGATAGTATCATAGCTAGAATACTGTATATTTTTAATGATTTAAGCAGAAAAAATTTAGGCATCCCATTGGACGCGCGGCGATAGTATCAGAGCTGGAAGTCTGTCTATACTTAATGAGTTAAACAAAAAAAAAGAAAAAAAAATAAGGCATCCCATGGTAATCACAGTCCTATCGTGACACCATTCATGAGAACACAAAATGTAACATAAAGTACAGTACTAAATAGTACTTGGAGTAAGGCTACCTCAGTAAAACCACAAAGTAGAATTAACTACAAATAGCCATATAAGCCGGCCTAGTAATTAAAGGAGATAGAGCTAAAATAAACTAGAAAAATTATTACGGTATTGTACATAAATTTAATAGCTGCGCCAAGGTGAGCCCTAAAGCCATTGCCTATTTCCTAAAAAGGCCGGACTTTTTAAGTATTTCATACTAATCAAGTACAGTTAAGTACAAACTTCCCAAACAGTACTATTGGCGATCACGGCGATCTGAAACCCTAGAGGTATGTGCGCTGGGCGTGCTTAAACCTTAAGCAGTTCCTACAAAACTAGAATTAAGAGGCACCTGACAAGCCCCGAGTTGTATGATATACACCTTAATTTACTTCTAGGTACAGTTGAAGGTTTTCAATATTAATTTATACTTCTTATTGCTAGGCTATAATAGTTGTTTTATTTAGTTACTATTATTAGCTTCCAAAATTAACCATACATGAAAGTGTCACTTTAGACACCAATATTTTAGCTCCTGGAAATTCCATAATAAAGTTTTTTTTCTTATAGCCATAGTAATTGCGGAGTACATAGTATATACTGGTGTATGCTCTCTCATACGTATACGGAGCTAATAACATGTACCTCTAAGGTCTCAGATCGCTGCATGCAACCTCCAACAATATCCTTCTAAAAAGAAGCAAGTTCCCTTTATTCTTATATAAACCTTGCTTTCTACTACTAAAGCATATATAAGAATATCTCTTTACTAAAAAGGGGCCGCACTAGGATGTACATAGGGTTACGGAAAGTGATGCACCACAGCATATCCTTCAACAAAAACACACATAGAAGACCCCATAAGCTATAAAGAAGAAGTTAGAAGGGTGTAAATTCTGACCTGCTGAAGTAATATCAAACTTTTCTTATGGTTGCCCCAGTCCTAGTACTTTAAGGCTAGAGATAGACTTCTTCAGAGTACATTTCACCAAATAGCATAATTTTCCAAATCAAATTCAAAGAAGATCAACTCCAAAGCTAATAACTTAGATTTTTCACAGAAACTGTATTGATTTAGGGTGTTGTGTTGTGGTAAAATGTGGGGGATTTGGATGTTAGCCGCGCATTGTAAGGTCAATGGTGCATCACTTTCCGTAACCCTACGTACACCTATATAGTATGCCCTTTAATCTCGGAATATACTCAGGCCTTTAGTTAAAGGTTGAAATATTGCGCCCTATTAAAAATATGTCATAGATCCCAGGAATATTGATAGAAAATGAAGACTTGGGTATATAAAATAAGAGGGAGGAAGTTGGTTCCCAGGCTATATTTTTGGTTCTCTAACCATAACTAACCCACAGCATTGTTATTTCGGTGAAGCCGGATTGTTGCAACATTTTGGCCTTTTGCTAGACGCTCGAGTATCTAGTTAGATTAATGTCGGTAATGCTTTCAATATTTCCTATTCTATCACAATTACCTTTCACGATGGCCCTTTGGGCATTAATCTCTGGTATAAATTACAGATCATTGGTTTGAGAACCGAGTAAGCCTAGCTTGATATCTCGAGAATAATGGAGAGTAGCACGAAAAGAATAGATTCTAGAAATTAAATACCACTGTCCTCACTCACTTAGCTAGCTATGATGGGTCGGAAATTACAAGCCTCCTTACAACAGAATCTCGCTCATACAGAACCCTAATCCTCGTGTTTCTTGATACTGACTTTAAACTCTCTGGTGTCGATTTCACCATTGTTACTACAGAAAGAGAAAGTGATAACTTCGTCACCTTCAGCTATCGCGCGGTAGGTAAACTTCCACCCATCCTCAAGATCTTCACCATCCTCGGATGTTTGTATTATTAACTGTATGTATGCGTTAGCTTATAAGTCATATAAAAGGGGACATGAACTAACGTGTTTCTGGAGTTTATATCCTGTCTCATCGATAGCATTGGGTGCCTATTGACCAAATGTTAGCATATGTAAAAACGCGGACTCTTTCCATATTCTTTTCCTACAGCGGTAACTTACTTTAACAACAATTTCAAAGAGGGAGCCAACGCTTGGGCTCTGATTATCACCGGATAGTTTTATGTCTATAGACTCTAGGGTTTTTTCGTCGAAGTGCTTTTTAGCAGCCTCCTCCAGACACTTCTCAATATCATCTGCAACAACGCCTAAGCGGGTATCATTTTCTGCTTCCTGAGGAGCCGAACTGCTCACAACAACAAACACGTTTCCGTGCACCCAAGCCTGTTTCCCAATCGCTGATCTGCCGACAAGATGATAGGACCCTTTCTTGCTTTCGAGGGGAGGTTCCTCATATACCACGTCGTGCGGCATATTAGATGATAGAACATAGCTGCAGAGGGCATTGAGAGCTACATTGTGCGCGCCCATTTCTAATTCTCCATCCTTGTCGTATAACGCTTTGCATACCTCTAACCTAACATTGACAATTTCCGTGTTTTTGTCTAAAGAGCTCCAACATAGTACTGCTGAGCTGCCGTTGACTGATTTCTGAGGGGGGCCGAATTTTGTATGTCGTGATTCTTCCCTGAGCTTTGCGGTTATTCCATTAAGATCAACGTTGATTGTCTCTGTTTTTTTACTTCCCTCGACCCGGCTCATTTCTTTCACCGCCTTGACCGGATTTTTACCCTCCGTCTCCTCGAGTTCGAAGCGCTCTACTTCAACCATAGTCTCCCGGTCCATCCTTCTTGCGCGATCCTTGATCCCTTTAACACCGGACCCTTGAAGGTGACGAGTCTGCATTGTTGCATTTTTGGAAGAGGATACAGTGGCGTCGACTCCTTTTTCGATGTACTGCGCTAGATTCTCAGTTCCAATATGGGGACCGCAACAAGCGTCAAGAACTTTCCCATGATCTCCAGGTCCTCCAATTATGGCAAAAGCGTGATTGCTGAAGCTCGACCGATCCGTATCTGCAACAGGATCCTTGGAATACTTTCCAGTGCCAAAAAACGGGTTGTTGCATTGCCCCCAGCCAATAAGGTCTGTCTTTGGTATATAACCGTAAGGAGCCATATAATACCAGTCGATTTTTGATGCCTCGTCAGTGACCCCGAGAGATCCAACGATTTGAACCAGGCCCGCCTGGTCATAGCAGTTGAGTGTGATGAATTTTCCATCCCCCATCCTACCTTCTAGCCACATTTGGAGATCGAAATAGCCACCCCAGATAGTACCGATAAAGTGAGCAGCACCACCACCCCGAACATTATATTGATACCAGTGCACGGCAGGGGCAGGAAGGTCATGGTTCTCAACTTGATCTGCTAGCAGTTCATTTCTCTTTTTGAGGTCAGTTTCCGCTAAGTATTTGTCTTTGCCTGATCTGTGACATGCAGCGACAGCATATTCGAGGTAGTTCTTGATATTATTCTCAGTAGTTGGAAGCACGAAGACCTCTAGGAGTTCTGCTGGCATTTCGCCATCGAAGAAGTCCGGCAGGAACTTCTCGGGTGCAATTGCATAAATTTCGATATCCGTGCGGCATTTGAACTCTTCTTCGGCAGACTTTATAGACCAATCGATGGAACCTTGTGCTCCCCATGGAACTGTGGTAGAGTGTCCACTAGAATGAATGGCAATTTGATTCTCTCCCTCTTTTGCTGTGAACGTGTGGCTCTCGAGTGGGAGGTTCCCTCTACCAGTAAATGAACCACTGAGTGTGAAATCTTGCCCGGCTTTGGATTCATCAACGTGTACGTTGACGATGATTTCGGTGGTCTCGGAGGTTGTCATGTCAATTGAGACAGGATAGTATTGTACATCTTTGAATATATGTTGCCAAATATGGAAGTTCTCGGCGGAGAAGTCGGCTTTGCCATCTTTGTTGCGCAGGGGAAAGTTTGGTTTGGCGATTACGAGAGATGAGATGTATACTTCGCCCGTCATTGTAGTATAGGAGTAAGATACTTAGTGAGTTTAATAGAGTAGGATGATGGTTTTTGGAATGTGGTTTTTGGATGCTTCTGGATAGGTTTATATAGAGGTTTCCACAGGATATAACCCCCCCCCCCTCTCTCGGCTTTGCCCACCTGTGATAAAACCATTAACTACATCAAGCTAATCATCAATGTACAACGTTGCCAGTAGATTTCAGCTGCTACAAAAAAAGGTATTAGCGTAACAAAGCACTGCCTAGACGCCACAAATCAAAAAAGACATAGATATCCAGGGTACACAACCCCCCCTAACTAATGCATTTACTCGTTTCAGTATTGTATACGCTAAACCCTACGAATTTGGGAATTTTTACAGCCGAGAACTAAATCTTATCAGCTAAGTATCCTACTTAGGCACCTGGCTCGCTGCGTATCAGCTCGCTAATCTTTGTACACTGGGGGCACAATATACCTGGCGACAACCCTAACCACGGCTGAACACCTTAACAGTCTACGTATCTATATATCCACTCTCTTGAGTTATATCTTATAGTTTGATCACTATATTTTTAGATTATTCTAATGTATGATAAGAGCTACATTTACCATTTGGATCTTCCCGATGGTAACCAAACCCACCAACCCACTATGACGGTGCCTTATATACCTGACGTATTAGGACGGGGGATACAATAACGGGGAGGAAAGCTCAACAAAACTATCTAGGAAAAACCGAAGAGAAAGAAAAAGAGAAAAAATCTTTTACTCAGAATAGCAGACTCCAGAGTGTGCAGGTGGAGGAGCAGCATCTAGGGCGAAAATACAATGATTGGTTTCACCAAATGCAATCTGCTTTACTAAAAGGTTCACGATTCCCGTCCCAAGCTTCAGCTGGTGAAAAAGATACGGTCGTCTTCAGCTAGGTACCTGTTAGTGTTGTGTAGCCCATGTGGCTATGAAGTGGGGCAGCTGGGCTGGTTGGTGTTACAAATCGGCAGCACCGGGCCACGTGGTATCGCAGCGGCTGCATAATGCAGGGTGAGAGTGGTACCTATTCCGATCTTGTACTAAGTCACATCACGCGTTAAGCACTAATACCCTCGCCCAAACAATGGCTGGCTGAAGAATGCACAGTCCAAGCTCTTCTCGGATTAATAAACTGTCGCACGGACTCTATAGCACTCCAGACTATAATCTTGCACAGGGTAACGGCGGGCAGTCAAACAAACATGACTTTTTGGGTAAGTATGTAGCCTAGAATAGCCATTACTGTAGTACAAAACAAACAAGTAGTACCTTTACCATAGTTGTTGAGTTGCGAAAGATCCTGAGCAGAAGAACCGGAATCCCTTTTACCTTATTGCCTATAATCAGCCACGGCAGCTAAGCAAACGGCCCGACCCCACCAGAGCCCCTCTGGAATGGATGGTCTAGCCCTTCTGATGTGGCCATAGTGGCGTCGCTGGATTAACTCGTTTGAGTCTTGGCGGCGCACTAGGAAGTAGGCGTCGGAGGGGGGGTGATGGCTTATGTCCCGTTTAGCATCACTTAGTAGCTTTAATATCTGTTTCCTGAGTTCTAGAGCGGAAGCCGGAGTCTTTTCTTGACAGCCTTGGCACTAATATGCCAAGATACGATACGATCGCAAGATTTCGCCTCCACTACTCGTGATTCCGAGCCAAGGGGTAGACACGTGAAATTCACAGTAGTCGGTTGAGAGCAGTAGCATTGATCGTGGTTTCAGAAATCACAGACCGAAGGGCATTATAATAGGTTGAATATTTAACAGATTCACATATTTGCAATGTGTTCTGAATTGAGAGGACAATATCATGTACTTTTTCTCTCCACTTTAACTGGTCACTATGCCTGCACGTGAATTTCATGTCTCTACTTTTTAGCTCGGAAGCACGAGAGTACTTCTAGCCACTGTAGTATAACCAAATAAGGTATTGGTTGTATATAGAGAAAATCCGTGTTCTTTGGAGGTCGACTTTTCTCTCACACAAAAGCTGGGTAACGCTGGTCAGTGGCAACGAACGTCTGGATCTGCTCATGTCGCCGAGATCTACTTGACCACGTGATGGATTAAACCATTAACCAGTCACGCAATCGAGTCAGACCTCGGCAACATGAAGTCCTTATAACGCCAAGCCACAGGGAGGCTAGATGCATTCAGCGCAAAACCCCTACTAATAGCCAAGCTCTGTACATACCAAATGCTTGTCAAGTATTAGTATTATAGTCTATCACTCGTGTACCAAGTAACTTAGGGTGTGAAAGCAGCATGGAGTTTTGCAGTCACTTCGCAGTAACTAAACTGACTAGGAGAGATGCTCTCCGGAGAGTGGATGAGCTTCTCTATATATATGGGGTTTATAATTTACTATCGTATAGATAGTCAGAGGTAAACCCTAACCCTGGGATATTACTCTTGCTATTGTCTTAGTACTGAGCCCCGTCGTCAGGTAGGAATACCTGTATTATACAAAGAAAGCCTATTTAGGAAGGTCCTTCCAACGTAGGGTAGATTTACAATATCCATATTCTTCACCATCGGACAGCTACGAAGATCTTACTACGAGGGAATTTCTAGTTATATAAGGTAAGCGACTGTCTTTTGGTAATAAGTGACTCCGGGTGAGATATACCCCAGCTAATGGTGTATTTCTAGGGCTAAACGAAAATAAGGAGGAGTCGAACGGTAAGCTTCTCTATGGGAATGAGTGGCACGTTTGTGTATTGGGTCATCTAGATTATATCACTAGGCATTCTTTTGACTTGAAAGTTTAAGGTTTCAGTCCCTAAAGATCATGTAGAGCCCCCTTAACAAACGTGGTCCATTTAGTGTTGGTCAGTTGTAATAATAATAAACTAGCGCCAACTAAAACCTACGTTTCCCCGTCGATTAGTTTTATTAGTCGTTAATAGACTGTACTAAATTCTTATGTGATCTATTCTCGCCTGGGCACAAGCATTGTCTACCTACATAAAGGATTGGCCCAGACACGATCAAAGACTTTTACCTAACTAGCTTCTAAGACACCTTTGTTACATAAGCAACCCAATGATATAATGTTAAGACTCGCTTAATCTCTGTGCATAAGACCTATTCGGCACGAGCCGAAAAGCTTGTATTCTAAGCGATTAAGGATCGAACCTCATTCGTCACAGCTCCTCACCACATATCCTGCCTCTTTGGAGTCCTAGAGGTAACATAATTCATAGGGTACTAAGAGAGCTATGTTGCTCCCATTGAAAAATACTGAATTTAGGGTTAGGGTTGTAGCTCAACTCATATAACTGAGCGCCAGCCCATATTAGTAGGATGGAGGTTCCTAAAACTTAAAAGCATAATTCGAAAATCCCTAAAATTGAAATATTAAATACCTTGATTTTTGGTGATGGGAGCTAGCGTGGTTGCACAGTAGCGATGCAGGAATCTGGACTGATCTTTTTTATTGACTACAATGTTGGGTTGCTAAATAGCTCCAGGGTTAGGGTTTCTGCCACAGGCCATGCACTCTCCTATTCTCCCAAGTAATATTTATTTAAATACATGCAACCAATTCTTATTCTCCAATGGCCCTTGGGTGCCAAAAGGCAAAGGTTTAAATGGGCCGGTACAACCACCTTTTATGCGACCCGGGCCAACAATCATGCACCATAGTAATTAATTATTATATAGGCCAGGCCAGCCCATTGAACCGCTGTCAAAAGGTGAAGTACCTGTACAATCCTCCAACTAAAGCGCCATAATTATCATATTATGCTATTAATATTATTTCTTTGATGCCTTGGCTTCATCCTAAAAGCTCCCCTGAGTTGCCCTCCAATTCTAACATATTCACTGACTTCAAAACTAAAGCCAGAGTGGTACTTCACTTTTTAGTGAAGACACCTAAAATGGCAGACTTTATTCTTTTTAGCCACCGCCACTTTTTCTTTGGAGGGAGAGAGCATCCGTCCGTTTGACGGGTTAGTCTAAAGTAAAAACTGTAATCGTGGGCCCCTTTACGGAAGATTTTGAATTTGAGCGTTTTTATGTCGATTTCAGAAGAGTTGGTAAAAGTAGAAATGGTGATGGTTTCAGTACCCTCGGCAAGCGCCTTGAAAGTGAAATACCATGTATTATTGTACACCTCGGGCTCGGATACCTGCAATATTGTCTATTGGGATGTGTTAGAATGCATCACGCAAATTATAGAAAAAAAGGTATGAACTAACATGATGCTCAAGCTTGTATCCTACATGTAAGATTTTATTGGGAGCCTATTAACTAATGATTAGTTTTTGGTTTTCTTTGTAGGGTTCCTCACCCTACAGTGATAGACTTACCGCGACGTTGATAGGAAATATACTGTCAGCAGGTGGGCCACCGTACATCTCGCTATCCCGAGAAAGGTCTAATGTTGTCTTTACGGGCCCTAGAGTTTCTTTCTCTTCGGGTTTTATAGTACTATCTTGCAGATAATTCTCAAAATCGTTTGCGACAAGATCCAGGTCGGGATCATTCTCCCCTTCCCGTGGAGCCGACCTGCTCACAACCACAAACATATTTCCATGTACCCAGGCTTCTAGCCCGACCGCTGTTCTACCAACAAGATGGTAAGACCCTTTCTCACTTCCAATCTTGGGTTCTTCGAATATCTTATCGTGCGACTCAGTGTGCGACAGAACAAATTGGCAGAGGGCGTTGAGTGCAAGTTGATGTGGGCTAAGGTCTCGGAGTGCTAGTTCGGCATTTTTTTCTTTCTCGCTGAGCCCTTCGAGTTGGAGTTCTTGATGCTTGCTATAGATCTCTAGACTGACTGTCATACTCTTCGCGCCACTGTCTAACGAGGTCCAACACACTGTCGCGGCGTCAAGGTGGCTGAATATGGTAGGAGGGCCAAATCTTACATCTCGTGATTCGTCTGTGAGTTTCTCGGAGAGTTTGGTAATATCAACGTAGATTAACTCTGTTTTGGTACTTCCAGATACCTGACTTTTATTCTTCAAGTCATCAAAATGCTGTAGCTCGACCATATCGTATCCATTCAATCGCCGTGCACGATCTTTGATTCCTTTAACTCCAGAACTTTTGTAATTTCCAGTTTCAAATGTTGCGGTATCGTGGTAGGGGTTTTCTGGGACATTGGTGTCGGTTGCAGCGCTGATGTATTGCTTTAGGTTCTCTTTTCCGACATGCGGACCCACACAAGCATCAAGAACCTTTCCATCATCTCCAGGACCCCCAACTACGGCAAAAGCGTGATTGTCGAAACATGACCGGCGGCCACCATCACCTGGCTTTACAACCTCCTTTTCGGAGCTTGTGCCCTTCAAGCCAATCATCGGGTTATTGCATAGTCCCCAACCAACAAGATCTGTAGTTTCTGGTATATAGCCGAAAGGTTCCATAAGATACCAATCGATTGCAGAAGAACTCCTAGTGATCCCGAGAGATCCAACAATTTGCACCAGAGCCGCTTGGTCATAAGAGTTTACCGAGTGGACTTCCCCTTCTAGTCTGTACTTTAGCCATGATTTGAGATCGAAATAACCACCCCGTTGACCTCTGGCGAATTTAGACCCACCCCCCCAAGCGTTGTAATGATACCGGTGCACTGGCGGTGTGGGAAGATCCCGAGTTTCAAGGAGCGCTGGTTCCTCCAAGAGTTTCTTTTTCAAAGCGAGGTCCTCGGCCTCTCGGTATTTATCTTCACTTGACCTGTGACATGCTGCGACAGCGTATTCAAGGTAGTTCTTGATATTGTACTCTGTAGTTGGGAGCACGAAGATCTCCAAGAGTTCGGATGGTATTTCGCCGCCAAAGAACTCGGGCAAGAGTTCCGCCGGTGTAATTGCGTAAATCTCGAATTTTATTGTTTCAGTAATCACCTCTCCGGCGGACTTTAGAGTCCAGGTGATTGAGCCATACGCTCCCCATGGGACTGTGGTAGAGTGTCCATGAGACTTGATGGATATTTTGTTTTCTCCACTTTGTGCTGTGAATGTGTGGCTCTCGAGTGGGAGGTTTCCTCTACCAGTGAAAGCGCCACTGAGTGTGAAATCCTGTCCGGCTTTGGATTCATCGATTGTTATATCGACGATGATTTCGGTGGTCTCGGAGGTTGTCATGTCGATTGAAACGGGGCAGGGTTCTGTATAGATTTTTTCTAGAAAGATGGAGAAATCCTCAGCGTAAAAGTCGGCATTGCCATCTTTATTACGCAGAGGGAAGTTTGGTTTGGGGATTGTGAGAGATGAGATGCATGTTTCGCTCGCCATGGTGGTGTGGGAGAGTAAGAGGTGTTTGGATCTCTTTGCAGAATACTTGGGTGTGCGTGAGTATAATAAAGTGGGATGATGAATTTTTGAATGGGCCTTTGGAGCTCTTCTGGACAGGTTCATATAGAACTCCTCACAGGATATAAATTCCCCTCGAATTCGCACACGGCGATAAAGCCATTAAGCTACATCGAGCTAATCATGAGTGTACAACGTTGCTAGTAATCCTCAGCCGGTACAAGAAGGGCATTAGCGTAACAAGCCACTGCATAGGCGTCACAGATTCAAAAATCCATGTATATCCAGGGTACACACTAATAGATTTGCTCTTTCGGTATTGTACATACACGCTGAAACCGACAAACTTGGGAGTTTGTACAACCAAGAACTAAATCTTGTGAACTAATAGGTATCCCACTTATGTGACTAGTTCTCTGTTTGTCAGCTCGCTAATCATTCTATGCCGAGGGTGCAATATAACCACATGTAGTGACAATCCTAAGAAGGGCTGAGCCCCTGAGCGTGTAGGAATAGGACCAAAACACAGTAGCTACATCTATTTGAGCCGATATTAGATACTAAAATGCTCACTATAGGTTAGCCCCAAATCTCAGCTGGTGAAGATACCCTGCAGTAGATCCAACTGTTCAGCTGCTTGTGCCATGTGGCTATGAAAGCTAGTTTGTTTCACAAATCGGAGTGAGCGAGAGCCACGTGGGAGGAGGGCTGCATAGTGCAGGGCAGCCCTATTCCAATCCTGCACTAAGTCACATGACACATTGAGCACTAATGTTTTTGTGCGCAAACAATGGCTGGCTAAAGAGTGTACAATCCAGGCCCCATTCGGATTAATGAATGGTCGTACGGACTGTATAATGCTCTAGACTATGTAATAGATACCAAATTGGGGCCACTACTTTAGCGCTATCTTCACCATAGTTGTTGAGTTGAGCAAAAGACCCTGAGCAGAAGGGACGGAAACCCTTGTCTGTTACCCCTTGTTTCTCGGTCTTTTCTACCAGAAGCTGTAGGTACCACGGTATTCTAGGGTATGATGACGTTTCTGGACTAACCCGTTTGAGTCCAAGAAACTGCATTGGGGTGGCTTGTGTCCCGCTTAGTATCGCTTACCCTAGTCGGATCAAGCGCCATAGTAGTATTATATTTTATCACTCGCGTGCTAAGTAACTTAGGGCAGTTTTACAGTATCCCTATTATTCGGGCCTTTTCATGATCGGGCAGCTACGATTCCTAGTCGTATAAATAGGAGGTTCCCTGCTTCTTATAAATGGTTCGATAAGGCAAGAGACTGTAAAAAGTGTCTCGCATAGATACACCCCGGCAGATAAATGTGTGTTCCTAAGTCTAAACTAAAGAGGAGTCGAATTGTCCGCTTCTTTACTGGAATGAGTAGCACTTTAGGACTATTAGGTAATCTTGATTATATCACTAGACATTATTTCGACTTGAAATCTCAAGTTCCTGAAGATTACATAAAACCCCTTTAACATAACCGGCTCAGTTATACGTTAGTTACATGCAGCATTACGACTTGTGATAATCACGAACTAACACTAACTGATATCTACATTTCTCCGTCGATTAGCCACTTAGTTTTGTTAGTACCGTTGGGATGTGCTAAACTTTCAGGTAAACTATTCTTTATTCTAGCATAAAAGACTTACCAAGGCACGATCAAAAACTTTTACCTGTCAAAACAGCTCGTAATACACTCTTGTTACATAAGCAAGCATAGCGCCAAGACTCGCTTAATCCTTGTGCATAAGACCTGTTCGGTACGGGCCGAAAAGCTTGTATTCTAAGCGGGGGTAAGCATCGAACCTCATTCGCCGCAGGCCCTCACTGCATATCACGCACCATAGCAGCCCTAAGGAGGGATACTGACACCAATGCGTCAATTCATACTAGAATCCCAAGAGAGCTGTACTTGTTCACAGAAGAACAGCACTAAAGCTAGGGTTAGGGTTGTAACCCAACTCATAACTGACCGCTAGCCCATATATATTGAGTGAATTTGTCTAGGAAGGGGGCTCCTAAAACTCCAGTTATTTTAGGCGATGGCAGCTAGCGTGGTTGCACAGTAGCGATGCAGGAATCTGGCGTATAGGTGATTTCTACGAGCTAATTGGCCAAAATCTCAAGAAATCCTAACCCTATAAAATTCGTCCAGTTATAAACAACCACACCCCCCGGGCCCTAAACCCGCCTCGAAGCTCACCCACAACCCGCACCGATACCCCCTTTACGGATCGACCCAACATCAAATCTTCAGCTCTAGGTATGTGAAGTATGCAACACTATAACACAGCTCGAGGCCCAACAAATACACCTCTCTAGCGAATTTCACGCAAACAACCTCAAAGCACAAAGTAAGCCCCCAAAAGACCAAGACGATACCGCAGCTCCCCCGGAATCAGAACCTAAGAAAGATGTGCAATACTTGACATGCGCAATCTGCGACATCAAAATCACGGCAGAATCCAACGAATCTCATGAATCCGGGAAAAAACACCGCACTAGAGTTGTCGCATTAGCAAAATTCACAGGGAGCGTAGCAGAAAGCACACCACCCCCCACAGAACTTTCACACGCATTACTCCCCACTGCGCTAGAAGTCTGGACCTGTACTATCTGCAGCACCACAATTATCGCAGATGACAAAGCATCCCACGAAGCCAGCAAAGCCCACCAAAAGAATACTAGCCGCCAACCATGGACCTGCGAGATCTGCGATATCACACTTACGTTGGCGTCTCAAGCATCCCACGAAGCCGGAAAACCCCACCGGACAAAACTTAGCCTACAACCATGGACTTGCACAATCTGCAATGTCACACTCACACTCGGATCTCAAGTATCCCACGAAGCTACAGAAACACATCTAGAAATGGCTACTCCGAAAACCTGGACATGCACAGTTTGCGACGCCGTGTTCCATGAAGGTTCCCGAGAATCCCACACAGCTGGGAAAAAGCACCTTAAAAAAGTGGCAGCTTTAGCTAAACTCGCAATAGCAAATGCACCTACAACCGTAGTACCACCACCACCGCCACCACCACCTACCCAAGTACCCACCTGGACTTGCACAGTATGCAAAATCACAATGGCCACAGGGTCACAAAAATCCCACATATCCGGAAAACCACATCGTAAAAAGGTGGCCGCATTAGATAAACCCACGAAGCCCATAAAGAATACACCCACAGTCGCAGGGCCTTCCACTACGCAGAAATGGACCTGCAAAATCTGTAAGGTCAGTGTTGCCGCAGACTTACAAAAATCACATCAAGCAGGAAAAAAGCACCGCAAAATGGCCGCCGCCGCCATAGCTAAACCGATCCCAGTCAAAAAAACTGCCTTAGCGCCCCCACCAACCATACTAGCACCACCCGCGCCGGCACTAGTAGCTTGGACGTGCACAGCCTGTCATGTCACTATAGACGCCGAATCTTGGGCATCTCATGAAGCTAGTAAAGGTCATCGAGCAGCTCTCTGGCCATGCACGATCTGTGGTGTCATGATCTCACTGAACACACAAGGGTCTCATGAAGCTAGTAAAAAGCACCGAGCAAAGATTCACGCATTAGAGACCCCCCAGATCACTACGACACCCAGCGCCACAGTACCTCATCCCCCTACACCGAAACTAAAAGCTTCTACTTCCACAGACGATACAGCCTCCCAAGGCTCCCGACGGAGTCAAAATCGAAACAAAGAAACCACCGGGACTACTAATGCCCCCAACGCCGCACCCGCCATAAAACCCCAAGAGCCTCCCGGGACTAGCAAAAAACACAAAGCCAAAAACACGCTTACGCAAGCTAGCTCATCTGCCATAGAGCCTACACCACATGATCTCCCCACAGAGAGTAATAGTGATCAAACGTGGTTCGGTCTACGGGCTTGGACTTGCACAGTTTGTAACATCACTACAGCGGCAATATGCCAAGAGGCTCATGAAGCTAGTAAAAGACATCTAGAACAGATGGCTGCGAAGAACTGGACTTGCGTAGTTTGTGAGGTCGTGATGCCTGCGGCATTGAAGGAGTCTCATGAGGCTGGGAAACAACATAGTGTAAATGCAGTCGCTTTGGTGAGTGTTCTGGCTAGAAAGCTTGAGAATTTTAGGGTGTGAACTTTGGTGAATTGGGGAGGTTGCATGGATGGTGGGCTGTGGAGGTGAGATGTGGGTTTAGGTGGGGAGGGAATAACTTGGGGCTTAGATTTTTGTAGTAATTATATGATGTGGGAAATATACTCTGGTTGGTAGTTTGTCTGATCAGGGCATCTTGGATTTTAAAGAATTGGTATAAATTAGCGCAAATATCACTGTACCATACCATCTTCTCCTGGGTTATCTACTGCTAATATAGGTAGAAAGTACATATTTTAATGGTCACACGGGGTGAAATTTAGGTTTGTTTGGCGCTAGAATATATTCTGATTATCCCTAGGTTCTAGTTTCGTGCGGCCCTGTTTCTTGCTTTATCTAGTTATTCCTCCTGTAGTGTAGACTATCATACCCTTCAATATCGTGCTGGTTTACAAGATTGTTAATATAAATGAAATAGTTGATATTTAGCAAAAAATATTGAAGCAAAAGAAATATAAAGAGTTAAGATATAAGAACGTGAATGTGAAATTGTTTCCCTGAGAGTTTCAAAAGAACATGATAATAAATAAAGAGTGTAAAAAGATAGCTCCGATCCAACCGGGGTTTCCTCCTCAGACGTTTTCACACCTGGTTATTACTCCTATTAGTACCTTGTTCAGGATGTGCACGTTGAAAGTAATATTTCTGGAGAGCATAAATACCTCGATATGGCTGCATCCTTAAGTAGTTCCTCAATATCTGAGTATCCTTTTCTTGTTGAGATAGCGAGTGCTGTATTCCCGTCCGAGTTCTCATAATTCATATCCAGATCCTTTCTCTCAAGTAGCAGCTTAACTACTTTATCGCGCCGACAGATTGCTGCATTTATTAATGGTGTTTGTCGATTATTATCCTTGCAATTGACTTCGACATCGTCCCTTTCAAGTAACCACTTGACCACTGCTTCATGGCCCCCTAATGATGCATTATGTAGTGGCGTTGATTTATAACTATCCTTACAATTGACTTCGACATCTTCCCTTTCAAGTAATAGCTTGACCACTGCTTCGTAGCCCTGTGATGCTGCATCGTTTAGTGGCGTTGATCCACCATCATCCCTACAATTAACTTCGATATTGTCTTTTTCAAGTAACAACTTGACAATTGCTTCCTGACCCGAGTATGCTGCAGAGTGTAGTGGCGTTGATCTATAATTATCCTTACAATTGACTTCGACATCGTCCCTTTCAAGTAATAGCTTGACCACTGCTTCATGGCCCCCTGATGATGCATTATGTAGTGGCGTTAATCCATCTTCATCCCTACAATTGACTTCGACATCGTGCCTTTCAAGTAACCACTTGACCACTGTTTCATGGCCCTCGGATGCTGCATTATCTAGTGGAGTTGTTCCATCATCACCATGCTTACAATTGACTTCGATATCATCTCTTTCAAGCAACAACTTTACCACTTCTTCATGGCCCTTTGATACTGCTCTGTATAGTGGCGTTGATCTATAATCATCCTTGCAATTGACTTCGACATCGTCCCTTTCAAGTAACAGCTTGACCACTGCTTCGTGGCCATATGATACTGCTCTATGTAGTGGAGTTGATCCAGTATCGTCTTTACCATTGACTTCGACGTCGTCTCTTTCAAGCAACAGCTTGACTACTGCCTCGTGGCCCTTTGATACTGCTTTATGTAGTGGTGTTGATCGAGTATCGTCTTTACAATTGACTTCAACGTCGTCTCTTTCAAGTAACAACTTGACTACTGCCTCGTAGCCGTAGAGTGCTGCATAGTCCAGTGGTGTTGATCCATAATCATCCTTACAATTGACTTCGAAATCATCTTTCCCAAGTAGCAACCTGACTACCGCTCCGTACCCACCGCATGCTGCAAGCAGCAGCATATGGCTAGGTTGAGTTTTGGAATTAAGGTTTGTGCTTGTGCTTAGGAGATACTTATACGTACTGTCGAGTCCGAATGCACATGCCACCTCTAATGGCGTCGTTATCCTATTCTCAAGCCACAGAAACCTTTCGGGGTAGCGTAGCTTTTGGAGCCATTCATTGAAGACTGGGCCAGGTTTGAATAGGATCTTTTGGAAATCAAACAGTGGGGAACTGTCATATCTTTCAGCTGTTCGGATATGTAAGGCCCAATACTCTTTGGCATAGCTTATGAAAGATGATTTTCTGTTCCAAAAGAATGATGAGAGGCAAATCTCTGCGATGGTGGTATGGGTGTCAGGATCAGAAAACTGTGTTTTCAGGAAATCTCTGACAGACAAGTGGGCAAAGCGAAAAACATCGAGTTCCTCATCAATGACAACAAAGTTTTGGCACTCATCAAGGATAACTACCTTGCTCAGTCCATCAATCACCCCCAAACCCTCGGCCATTGATTCGACGGAGAGAGCTTGAATTAGCTCGGTGGACGATAATGGCCGTTGGGCACCGAAGATGAGTTTTAGAGCCTTGTGTGCACGGAGCTTGCTACTCTCTGTCTGGTCGTTAATCCTGCGCAGAATATCTGAGAACGTCCCCCCTATACCGGCCGGCATCGTAACTAAAGCCTTTTCAAGATCCGGCCGTGTTTTCTGCTGGATTAAGCCCTGGATCTGCAAATGAACCCATAAAAACCTAAATTAAAGTCATTAATAACTATAAAGAAATCAAGAGTTATACTCTGCATACATTCCATCCGCATGCTTAGTAAGTGTTGATACTATACATTCTCTCAACTCACTATTGACATTCCCAAATAGGATTTTTCTTCTCGAGATTAAGCTATCAATTTCCTCAGCTATGAAGCGGTTGATGTCACTACTATTGTCGGTTGATTTTATATAAACGTTGGGCGAACCATCCAGGTGGAGTATAATATCTTGATCATCTCGACTTGTAACGAAGATTTTGACTAGGCCCTGAGAGAGATTTAAGATGTCCTTCAAAGCATCGAGGAGTTCATCTCGAGTACTCTTATTGCATTCATCGAGCGCATCGATGGTGATAATAGTGAGCCTAAAATCCGCAGCCAACTGAATCAACAGCTTTTTGCTCTCCTCTAATGCTAAAGGTCCCGATTTAAACCCGCCATCCTTACGAGCTCTGTAGATTTTAGTCACCGACTCTGGTAATTTCGAGCCAGGCTCCATGGTCGAAAGTTGTTTGACAAGTGATCTTAAAATGCTTGGTGGATCTCGGCGCTCCTCTTGGTCATATCTGCAGTAGAAGTATACGACGGCATCGGCTTCTTGGCGAGTGTTTTGAAACTTGTCAATCACAGCCGACCTGTTAAGACCAGTTTATCAATAACCTTACTGAGAGCTGGATACAAGCTGAACGTAGAGACACTTACGCAAGGTTGGTCTTGCCAGCTCCAGCTATGACATATTAGTGATAAGCATTGAAATTAGGAGGGTTAACAACCTATTCCGTGTAACCAAAGGATAGAAGACTCTTTTGATTCTTTCCAATCAATAAGTTCCTTCCTTTGGAGTAACCATTCTCCACTCCCTTCATGACGCTTTGACTTAATGAAATTATGATGTTCTTCAATTGTGACTTCCGACAGCCATTTTAGAATGGCTTGACGCTCAGTATCTACAAGAATCAGAAAAAGCTCTCTACTAATACGAATAATAGTTCGTTCTTTTGTCATGTCAAAATATTGACACAGCCTGCCCTGTGGGTGCTGGGGTCAAGGGAACTCATACCTTGAGAATTCTCTTCAATTCTCTTTTGGATCATTAGCATCTGCATCGCCGCAAGAATCTCTTGCAACTTCTGCATCTGCTCTTTTTGAACTATAATCATAGAGGTTATTATTCGCCTAAAGCGTGCAGAGAAATTAAATTAATAATCATACCCAGGTCATATTTCTCATCTCTTGTTCGCTGGTCTAAAGAAAGATTTTAGATCAGCAACTGGGAGGGAATCTTAAGACAAGGGGTGAAACATTCTTCTGCGGCTACACGGGCACTACTCTCCACCGTCCACTCTTGATTTTTGATGTTCTCCATCAGTGGCTTAAATCTCGAAATATAAGGGTCCCAAGTGCTATCTAAAACTCGTACTTCATAGAAGATTAGGTTTAGCTAAATTTTAAACGAAGTGATACACCAAAAGTAGCATACCTGGGGTCTTTTGAGTGAAGAACCTTTTTGACTCGCATAGATATGTCAAGATGGCGGCATATAGGTCCGGTAACGAGGCAGCAAGGTTCAAAGCCGATTGTGATTGGCCTAAGGGGGTGAGGTATAGATACTCATAAATGGCGCATCGGCTCAATGTATGAGCGATATACTCTAAAGCAAGTAGGACATTTCCCATGATCTCGGTATCGTTCAAGCGCAGCTAGCTGATACGTTAGTTTACATGACGAGTAATAATAAGGGTCTGTAGTGACTTACTTGCAATAGAAACCGGAATCCAGCCCATGGTATGGCCACGATGCTAGGACTATGCTTAACCACCAAGTCGCCAATTGTTGCGAACTTGTCGAGCTGAGCTAGTAGACTATCAACATAGGTTGTGTATTTCCACTGCTTCGTTTTGCACTCATCTCTTTTCGCTTTTGTTTCTTTGATGACCTCCTCAAGGGTATTAAGTTTTTCGGGGGCGTTCAAGTCGAAAATATTCTGATCTTCTGGTTTCAATTTTTCGACAGCTTCATCCCAAAGTGTCTTTGTAACGCTTGGTGGAGGTGGGGAGGGTGTGACATGTAGGTTGGGGGTGTTGTGAGAAGTTGCTAGGCCGGAAGGGATCTGGAGAGTGCTGGGCTGACTAGAAGCTCCGTAGGAAGAGGTTGCCGGGCTATGAGGGGTATTGGGGGTAGTAGGTAGTTTGAGAGCTCCTTGGGTAGGGATTGCTGGGCTAGAAGATCTTGAGGTAGACCTGGATCTACCCGAAGGTTGTAATTTGACGCTGAGACGTCGTAGATTATCGCGAAAGCCCATCTTTGATGAATTACAAACTCTGTAGAAGGAGGGATCACAGGTTGAAGCGTGGGGCTTAACTGTAGACGCGGAAGTGGAGGTGTACGGATACGGATATCAAACCCTATTGGCTAGAGGCGCGCCCGGGGTAGGACGAAGCCGGGGTGACGAATTCTACCTAAACTAACAATAAATCAAAAAAATAATCTCAAGCTCAGGCATCAAAGTTTATCGCAGTGAAAGGAACTCTTTAGATAGCATAAACCCACAGTTTTACTGGAGTTCACCCCCTACTTTCTATAGAATTCGTCTTACCCCCGGGCGCACCCCTATTTCGTTGTAGAAAATATGACCTGCCTACTTTTCGCCACACATTCTTTCTAATGATAAAAGGCTTTTACTTGAGTAGGTACGAGAACTTGAAATGGCTGGAATGAGATACAGTAGACCTACTCAAATTAAGTGGGTCCTAACCATTGCTGTCTCTAGAGCTATCTCGTGCCCAGCCTTGGTTGGACTTGGCGCCAAGGTTCGTACCTCACGCGGTCTTTAGTCCAATAATGGTAGCACATGTTCAATTTACTATTCGATACCATATGTATACTTGGGCGCCGCCTTTCAACATGAAATACCCTCAACAAACGCCGTGTGGACCCTTTGGCTTTATCTATCAGAGCCTTTAGAAACTAATATATGTGTATTAAAACTCACAGGAGTTTTTAATGGGGTTGTATTGAGGACAGCTAGGTGAAATCAGTAGTTCTAGTGTGTCTTGGCACCGCAGTGGTGATGTATTCAATAATAGCATGGTACTAAGTCTATCTAAAAAGTCCTAATACTAAGAAACCCAACTTATCTCCTATTAAGCTCGAGAATCCTGCAGTAAGAGTCATAGCAGTTTACCCAACTACTACACAACCTAACAAATGCTACACCCTATTACACGTAACTTGGAGGCCTTATTTTCAGGCGTCCGTTTTTATCCGTACAAGTGTTTACGAACGCGTTTATATAAACTCAGCTATTTCAGCTCCAGTTTTATCCTCACACCGCACCAAGTTTGTTTAGCTCCCTTTAGTCCCCACCCAAAACCAAAAAAAACCTATCATTTACTCGTTCATCACGTGATTCACGGAGATGTCTATTCCTATTGCTGAAGTTAATGTTGGCTTTAAGACTACACCGGAAGTAACTAGGTCGATGGACTATCAGACGGAGGTGTTCCAAGAGAGCTTGAAGCGGAATGTGATTGTTACGGTGCGTTATTCCTTTTATATATCAGTGTTTTTTGACGTACTAATAGAATAGCCGAATAGATGGATTCATGCTCTGAACGGATTAATATGTATTGAAACTTCTCTATAAATATAGATGTTTTAGATTCGTTGGGTTTAGTTGTGTTTATATGCTAATACGATATTACCAGCGCCGTACGTCGGATCCGAGCCCAGTTACAAAAAGGAGACGATAGGGTAAGAACAACCCGAGCTACAAATTCTCATTTATTTCCTACTAATTTACGAACTAATAGTTGTGTTGGTTCATGGTTCCCAATGACCCGCTAGGAGAAACACAGTATCAAGTGTTGAAGGCATCTTTACCACCTGTGAATATCCAGTTCTTAAGCAGTGAAATTGGCGTCGAGAAGTGGAAGGATCAATCAATCAGGAATAAAATATTGCTATTGGAAGAAAAGGCTTCTACAGTTGTTGTCAGCACTCATCAGGTTTGTGGCCTTACTAAGTAGCATGGGGAAAATCCTTTTTGAGACAGTATTACAAGATAGAACTAATGAAAAACAGGTATTTCTGGACGCTATAACTTGTAACTTCGTTACTTTCCGGATGATTGGGCTTTTAGTATTCGACGAAGGTTTGTGTCCACCTTTTTATGAAAACACGTTAGATGTGGGGAATACTAGGAGGACAGTTTTAGAAATCAAGAATTTATGTCTGAATTGTGCTAATATTTTCCTGTCAAGTCCATCGCTATCCTACTAACCACCCTGCAAATCGCATTATCCAAGAACTATCTCATCTGGGCAATGTATCAGAAGTCCCGGCAATGCTCGGTCTAGTTGGGGATCCAACCCCCGGAGTGGATCATCCACCTAGACATAGGTAACCCTCGCTATTCACTATTTACCTCTCATCTACTAATATTATTTTAGTCAAAGAGTGGTTGAATTCAACCTAGACGCGATCTCACCGATACCTGCTCTAAGCTGTGAACTACCGGAGGGTGCTCAGAAACAAAAATTAGCGGACATCACTGATTTCGACCAGAAGCCGAAACATGAAGTTGACTTAGAAGAGTCACAAGAGGACGACAACGTAGAAGATGAACAAGCATTGAATGAAAGCAATCATAGAAGAATCCTTGTTGAAAGCACTGGGTAAGTCGAGAGTTATTTCCACTCTAAGAGCGACCACATACTAACCTTGGTATAGCGCATTGTTAACACTTGAATCGGCCATACCAACCCTCCACAAATTCTGTACTTCCCTATCCCAAGAGCCACACACCGACCTCCGCCCAATTTTCACAACGAGTACTGAAGGATCTCTCTACCGCGCTCAAGTCACCTTGCCAAACTGCATACCTTTAGTAGTCCGCAATGCAGTGAGTATAAAGGCATGGAAAACAAAGACATGGGCGAAACGTGATGCTGCATTTGAGGCAGTTCGTGCAATGTACGAACTGAAGGAAGATTCGCTTGTCAATGAACACTTTCTACCACTATTCAAGTACCCCGCATCTAGTGCTGCAGAAAGACCACCCAAGAAAAAGAAACAATCAAAGGCTATTGTGGAGAAAACCATGGACCCTTGGGCAGAGATGAGATGGGAAGAAGGGACAGTTATCTATGCAACGCCTATCACACTTATGATTCCGGATTCTGATACTCCTATGGAGATCGACATACTGATACCCGTTGGCTGCCCGCCTGTCGATAAGATCCTGGTATACTGGAATAAAGATGTGGAATATGAGGTAGTAGTGGGCAGATCGAGGTGTTTAGGGGTTGATCAGGGTCTGGTAGAAAGAGCTAGAGAAGCAACCTACAACTTGCTGCAGACTATATTTAGGCCTAAGATGGAAGAGGGGATATTTGATTTTCCGTACCTCTTCATGCCTAGGGACCAAGATCAGAGTTGGTTCATTGGTGATGAAAGATCTGTTAATGCATTGGTGGCGTACACAAAAGATGGACTAGATAACGATATTGGAATCCTCAGAGACACAACCCAGAATGGCACCAAGTACATTATCCACAAGTGGAGGTCTGACATATCGCCATTAAACAACACCGAAATAACTACAAGATACGGCGATATACCGATAAACTCAGATCAACCCCTCATAGAAGTAGTTAAATTCCCGGAACGTCGTGACTTTCTTCACGAGGCTGTTGGTGGAACTACATCTGAGACTACTGTGTTATTGTTGCCAGAGTACTGCACCATTGATAAGATCCCATGGCGATACTCAAAACTAGCACTACTACTACCCGGAATCATCCGCCGTATTGAGATGGCCTTGATTGCTTCAAATCTCCAGCAGACACTACTAGAGCCAGTTGGTATCGAGTCGGTTTCTAAAATCATTACCGCCATTTCTACCCCTTCAGCACGAGAGTCGACGGACTATCAACGGTTCGAGTTTCTTGGAGATTTGGTGTTGAAGTTTCTCGCATCGATTAATATCCTTGATGAGCACCCTTTCTGGCACGAAGGAAATCTCTCCTACAAGAAGTCAAAAACCATTTCAAATTCGTATCTATCTAGAGTTGCTCAAGATAAGGGGCTAGCAAGATGGATTATTACTGATGTATTTACCGGGGTTAAATGGAAACCTCGGTATATTATCACAGACAGTACAAATAATATACCAACCGCAGAGAAGGAGCTATCGATAAAGGTACTTGCTGACGTGGTAGAGGCACTCATTGGCGCCGCTTACTTGGAAGGGGGGTATGGGAAAGCACTAAAATGCATTTCTACATTTGGGTTGAACATAACCTGGCAACCACTCGAGACCAGAATTAACTCTCTGATTAGGAGAGCTCTTACATCCCCTCCCGTCAGCATCCGATACCTAAAAGGTATTGAGAAGTTACTAGGGTACACATTCCACAACCAGGCTCTCCTTCTCGAGGCAATTACTCCCCCCTGTTGCGACCCGACATCGACATCGGCATCCTACGAACGACTACAATTTTTAGGAGATGCAATACTAGATATGGTGGTTGTACAGGACATCTTCTTTGACCCAACGCTGCTCTCGCCCGTAGATATGCATCTCTTCAAATCCTCGGTTGTTGCTGGAAACTTTCTAGCTTTCTTGTCAATGAGATATTCGACAAGCTTAAGCTACCCAAAAGTTCAGCCATTAAAAGGCGACCCAGGAGGATTCGAGGTTACCACCGAAGAAACTATGGTAAACTTCTGGAAATTTATCGACCTCCCACACACAGAGATGGCAAACGCAAAGAGGAGATGTTCAGAAAAATACGAGAGTGGTTTGCGAGACAAAGTCCAATCAGCCCTCGATAATGATACATACTACCCCTGGGCCGAGCTTTCTATATTTGAGGCGGATACAAAGGGAAAAAACAAGTTCTTCTCGGACATTGTCGAAGCGGTCATGGGGGCAGTATTTGTGGACTCTAGAGGGGATTTTGAAGCTGTCAAGAATATTGTAGAGAGTCTTGGAGTGTTGCAGAGTTTGAGACGGTTCGTGAAGGACAGGGTTAATATGACACATCCAGTGACTAGGCTGGAGGAGAGAGTGGCACCTATGCAGAAAGGGAAGCCGAAATATGTTATAGGTTTTGAGGATGGAGAGCATGTGTGTACTATTGTATTTGATAAGCTGGAATTGGCTGTTGCAAGGTCTAGCAGTAAACCGGTATCGAGGGCAATGGCTGCGGAAATGGGGTTAAAGGAGTTGGAGAAGCCTGAAATAAGCCCAGGACAAGATGAGAGCGGTGAAGTAGATGATGGATGGTGAGTGGGGTTGGGTGATGCCAGTGTTTCCTCCTGAGGTCACCGCTGATAAAGGGTCACAAGGCAGTGGAGGGGAATGAAGGTGTACATGTAATTTAGTGAAGGTATTTAGTCTGATAAATTGCAGGGCAGTTAGTTACGCGCAGACCGTATTCGGTTAGCCACATTACTCACCCATCCGGCGATCTCACTATTCGCTTATCTTGAACAGACCCTATGAAAGAAGTAAACCTAACCCTTGACTGACCCCAGTACATCCATAGAATGGTCAACTATACATGTAGCCTCAAGGCAACCCACCCCAACCGCAGAATTACTCAACTAAAATTTCTGCTCTGCATTTCTGGGCAACCAAGCGTATTGACTTAGAATCTTGTTGGGGCAATGTGCATGATGAACGCCTGAATCCCTTTAAAGCCGGTGCTCCCACTAACTGCCGCTGCCACTGAAATTAACCATAGTAATAATCAAGCATAAAAATTGATTTCTAAGAGAGTGCTATTCAGCAAGTGCATATTCAACAGTCTCAGAATAGGTTGCCTATACAGTAAACGTCCCAATAAAAATAACATGGATAGCTAAAGTATAGTAATTCTCGGTTGAGACATTCATCCCATCATAACTGCCCACCTATTCCTGTATTGATATCATTATTTTTACTTTCTATTTAAAATAATCATATTTTATTACTTTCTGGCTATCAGTTTAACCAGTACCAGCCTGACTTAGGTGATCAGATAGGAGGAGCAGTTATGCGAAAGCCGCCAGTCTGTCAACAATAGAATCCAAGCCTTAACTTACAATGGTTATGTACTCAAAAAACATAAACCAAACTTTACATCCAGGCTATAGTACTACTGTAATTTTTCAGATTATAGCGAGATATCTACACTACAACGTACTCAACCATGGAAAAGGGCATTTTCATACCCGTTATAAAAGTCAAACTCACCCTCGGAACACCGTAATCTACGATATAACCCCACCGGTTAGCTCCAACACACAAAAAGCTCAAGGTTAAAAGTCTTAAACAAACCCTGTCAAGTACACGCTGCCTACATAACGGGCAATGCACAATCTTAGGTCTTGCATCGCTATATTCGAGGATTCCCAGCCTATCACAACATAACTATCATCGCACATATCAGCAAACCCTCGTCTCTAACCAAAACGCTACACAACATACCCCACAGTAATTCAAATGACGACACGGGAGCAGAAGGGTGTCTGCAGTGCCTTCATAGCACATTGTGCATAGCGGCTCAACCATCTGGGACGGCGGTTCCACAACGGTTCCTGGTCGAAAAGGGAGCACGAAGTCTTTGAGTCTCGGTGGAGGGACGTAATCTGAATAACCCGCCGTGTAGACACTAATGCCATCCGGGTAATCGTCATCCGGGTAATCGTCATCCGAGTTATATCCACCATATTCATCATGGCCACGGCCCCCATCACGAGGGTCTTGTCCGTAGCGGTCGATTAGGTAATCTATATACCCATCATCGTAGGGTTCAATGTTATTCCGGCGATTGTCTTGCTCGTAATCAGAGTATTCGCTTTCATAATCGGCCCCATAATTACTGTAATCACCTGCAAAATCGACTAGATAATCACCATAATAATCATAATCCTCGTCCGAGTAATCTTCTGGGTTGTGGTCATAAAACTCACGCAGGTCGTCGAGTTCGATAGTATAGTTTGCAAAGTTATCCTGGGAATCTTCACTAGCTTCACTACTGGCGGAATCATCATTCTCATAATCACTGTAATCGGGAAGGAGCACCCCACAAGGGCTCCCAAAATTAGGAGCGTCTTGGTCCTTTTGAGGTTCTTTGCCCTTGGGTTGGCCCTAGCTATAGTCAGTAAAGTTTATCATACCCGTTACCGTCGTCCAGCAGCTACAGACCTTGCCGACTAGAAGATCCTCATCGACTAGAAGATTCTCATCAACTAGAAGATCTTCTCCAACTAGAAGATCTTCCTCAACCTCCAGATGCCCGGTATTAGGCTTGGCGCTGCCTGAGTCCTGGTCGATATCTCCATAACCATCAAACTTGACACCACCAGAATCCTCATCAACATCTCCGGAATCCTCAGCCACTAAATCGTTACTAGAGTCCTGATTTCGCGAAGGCACAAAGTACGATATTAACCGTCCACTTGGACTTCGCCGGTGGTGCATCATACCGGCAACCGGCTTCGGGATTGAAAGATGTGCGCTCATTATTGATAGGAGTTTTTTTTTGTGTTTCTTGGGTTAATTTTGACGATAGATGCTGAGGAATTGATTTTTTGTTTTACGATTCCTATAATGTAATATATAGTAATTGGTGGGGTGGTGGTGGGGTGGTGTTGGGGTGGTGGGGTGGTGGGGTGGGTGGCCTTAAGGTACGTTTGTGAACACAATGTTATTGTTTGCCTAGTATATGCGGTATTATCCGGTGATTATAGTAGACTTATGCATGCCACGCGTATCATCCCCAGGATTCATGGGCAGGTGAATTTGATGGGAGTGATAATAGGCGAAGTTTTCAATGACATGAGTCATGTCCGGGATAGTTGCGAAGTGCTCTCTTGACACTGACCCAATTTGTTGAGGTGTGATGGAAACCCAGAGGAAAATTATGAACGGTGGTGTAAAAAGTAAGCAATTTAGTTCTAGGTTGGGATTAGTTTGGATCTTCGTACACTTTAAACGGCCATACCTGCAGCACGCACACCAAGATGGTGGTTCAAATATGGCGCGCGCAGTTTTAAATGTCGACCAAGTTTTTGGGTCGATATTCCGGCACACTTGATACACCAAACCTTCCAAGAAAAGTAGGGAATGTTCTTAAAGTACTAATAAATATTCCCTACTTTTTTCAGGTCATGGAGCCTAGTGGTTGTTGTGGAATAAAAGTTAATTTTTAAGTGTAAAACATGCGATGTGGAACGTTCCTGAAATTACCTATAGCATGACTATATATACTTAGGCAATAATTTCCTAAAATCATGCCCCAAGTGGTCTTTTTGTGTGTTTGTAGTATCTAGTGACTCTAATTTGGATGGGTATATTTTTAGGGGCTTGTGAGCTAAGGATATAGAGTTATTATTTTTTTTGAAGAGAAAGCAGCCTATAAAGCAGGCACACTTAGGAATACTTGGCACCCTTGGGCACAATAGGGGCGTTCCACACCCAGATTTGATTGGTCAACATTTAAGACCGTGCGCACCATATATGGTATGCCTTAATATACCCCTGTCATAGCACAAAGTAATCATCATTAGAGCTTAAGTTATTAGTAAGAGGGGATTTTGGTGGGATTCTCATAGGAATGGACGGTAAGACGATAGGTTGCTGGGTAGTTTGTGTAGCCTAATATTATTACCCAGGTTAGTAATCCCAAGTTAGTAATGGCAAGGAAGAAAAGACTTGGCGGTCTCGAAACTTAACCCCTGGGTGGGATGTGGGTGGGTCCATGTATAGAGGTTGAGTTAAAGTGCGGCTCTGCAGGTTACACTAAGTTTATAGGTGGGGTCTATTTCTACAAGTTTGGGCACTAGCTATGTGTGCTTTAAAAATATTCTCATTTAGTGTTACCTAGTGTTAGTCAGTTTACTACAGCCATTCAGTATTGGCCATAAAGACCACCACTTTCAGAATAGGGTTAGGGTTTATCATAACGTAAACCGAACTAGTGAGAAATGATACCGCATTTGTGGCCTCCTATTAAATTGAGACTGTGATGCACATTAAGAGTGTCTCTTACTAATTCCCTATCGCAAAACTAGCAGTGTCTATACAGCTATGCTTTATGTTAGGCACTACACCAGTGCCCTTTACTATCAATTGCAGTTTGCAGTAGATCTAGAGATATAAAACTTGTACCTATGAGTAGTAAAGCTACTAGTAACACAACCCTCGACACATTACATGCCCTAAGCGTCTAGACCATTGACTAGATTGAGTAACCAATCAGAGAAATGCTAATCTCTTAACCCATACATCTTGACCTCATTAAGGGATGCAGGAGCTCAATTCCATGTCTGGGCCGTACTGCCAGTGCAGGGCGGGTACTTGGATAGGTAAGGGCAAGGGAAGTTTGGAAACCCTAACCCATCATGTGAGAGAAGCAAGAGTCCCCAGACAGCAAAAAAGTAATGACCCTATGGTGAGAAATTTCTTGCCTAAGCGTACTCCAGCCGTGTCTAAAGATCCTAGAGTCCCCTGAACACCACCGAATGCCCTTGAAAACTCTGCTACTATTACTACTGCTAATACCAAATACCCTAGTATTTTGACTATCCACTGTAAGCAGGCAGGCAGGCGAACCAGCGTCGAGTGATATCACATGACGCATAATTAATCTTAACCTAACTACATTTCATTCATTAACCACACAGTCACATACTAATATCGCCCCGTCTCGGCTCTGCACGGTGCCGGAGATATCTTTTCCGTGGCTTAGTCAGCAGTCTAGATACAAGGTCATGGTCAGCCCCCCAATACGTGTTCGGTTCCTGTCCGATTAGTGATGAATAATTTCTTCATTGGCGATAAATAAGCATTAAACGACATCTCAAGTTATTTTTTCTAGGGATCCCAGAAGCTAGAATAAGCCTAGAAACGATTCTCGACCACACTTTATATACCAACCAGCCTACGGAAAAAAACACCCAAGAGATCTGGTGAGTATCATTTACCAGACTCACTGAAAGATAAGTTAGATTCACACCGGTCCAAAAAAAATAGTATTTATTAACAACCCCCAGTATCCAAATTAATTTATTACATAAACAACTCAAACCCTTCAAGCCAACTCTACTGGCTGGTTAGCCCCATTGTAACTCTGCCCCGAAGGTGCACGAGGCACAGGCGACTGGGTTGCGCGGGCGTACATATTCCCAGCCACAGCAGTTGGATTGCCCGCATTATTAATGACTACATGAGTAGAGCCTGGAGTAGGGATATTCCGTGGAGCGGGTTCTATGTTGGATTTAGTAGGGTCCATTTCAGACTGTGGTGGTGGTGGTCGCGCCCCCGGCCTCCTGTAAAAGTAAAATACGAATGCGGTTACTGCGATGATACATAATGCGCCGACGCATCCTCCAGCGATAAGTTTCTTGGATAGGCGGGTCTTATGATCGTTTGTGGTGGCTGTGTAGCCGCTGTTGTAGGGGTTGTTGTATGGTTTGGGGGTTATGGATGATGTTAATGATCCAGCTTGGGATGGGATATCACTGAATGAAGTTCCTGGGGGGGTTGTCGAGGGGGCTGTTGTGGAAGATATTAATGTTGTGCGTGACCGGGTCCGGGTGGCTGAAAGTGTTCTATATCCAGTGAAGGTAACTGGGGTACTGGCTGATCCGCAGTGTATTCCTGTCAAGGCTGAGGGTCCATTTAAGTAGACCTCTCTATAGCAGTATGGTTCAGCTGGATCTGAACTATATACGTGTTAATAACTCATGGCTAACTACAAAGGCCTAAAAAAAAACAGCCATGAAAGTACAGTTCGAGGGGGGTAGCTACCAATATAAGCACTCGTTTGAGCAACTATGGCCAGAGCCGTAGTTATAGCATAGTCTTGTAGTAGTTGGCACATTAGAGGTCGTGCTGTCAAACTTGTTAGTGATTAACCCGACGATTTCTATGCCACGACAGTACGTACATATAACAATCGACGACTCCAAAAAGAGTGCAGCAAGCAGTACCGTCAGTGCAGTAACCTATATGTCGGTGCCGTGAAGTTCTAGAAAATTTCGCCGTTAAGTATATAACCGATAGATAATAGTAACCTACCACGACCACCTGCGCAACATTGAGTTGGCAAAACACATATACCCCCGCAAAGAATGAGACCCGCATCACATACACCAGACATTTTGTGTTGGGGGTGCAATGAAGAAAGCGTGGATAGAAAATATTACTCTAAGGACTTAAGTGTACGTTCTGGAGAGCAAAGTCAAACCTTAAATACCAAGGAACTAACGGGAGGGGAGGGGTATAGATAGATACATATAACTGCCAACAAGACAACCCACAACTACAAAGGTCTAGTCCCGCTTTGATCTGAGTAGAACATGCACATGTATACAGATAACCTTGTGAGATTGACTAGGTCCGTGTTCAATTCAATTCCTGAATATTTTGTAGACCCGGGCCACCCATAGATCAAGAGTATCATGATACTTCTAAGGCAGCACGGCAAGTGCTAAATGCTCAGTGTTAAGCGACCTACAGCCACAGACGTACCTACCTACAGTTTAGGTAGAAAGAAGCTTTGCTTTTGTAGCTAGAATCTCATCTAGACCATAGGCGGGTGACTTTTAAGATAAGCTTTTCCTCACCGTACAGCGGCTGGAATGATCTATGCGAAAATAACAGGGGTTGTATGTTGTGGCGTCGTGCACAGATATTTTGCTATAGAAATTTACCCTAGTCATAACCCTCTCTGTTCTTCCGTAGGTAATTTCTATCACTGTACTTTGGGTATTTGTATTGGTGTAGCTAAATGAGTAGTAGTAAAGCTACAAACAATTGTGTAGGCCACCTTGGCACGAGTTAATACAGAACTACTTCCAACCTCGAGAGTAGCTGTCAATACAAAGCTGTTCATATATGTCCAGGCTAAAATTCCTTACCAAATATATCGTTGGAAGACCCTAGGCTGGAACAATGTCTTGTTCCTCTTATGAACTATCCTTAGTAGGTATATAAATCCTTGTCATTATCTCGAAGGCTTATTTTTGTCTCTGATCACTCTATGCACGAGCAAAGCGGTTGGGCAGAAGTCATCTTTGGCGTATTTGTGCAACCCTAGAGTGAAACAACAACATAGGTATGTACTAGGACCACTTTCCACGGGCGCAAATAGCTCTCTGGGGCTGAAGGTATCGTAGGTGCCATCCCTCTAATCTACTTTAGTATTCAGAGTAGTGGAAATCATAGGCTGAGTTTTTGCTATGATGCGTGTGAAAAAGAAGGAATATATCTTGCCTAGTGGGTTTTAAACGGCACCCAGGACGCAGCCCGCCATGCTGTTTGACAGATCATCAGCCCCCACCCAGATAAGAAAGAAAGTAATCATCCAAGACAAGCTTTTTAAATGCTAACCCTTTTAAGATGCCAAGGCTTCCGCGAAGATGGAACAGCAAGTCACGATAAAGTCCATCTTCACACTCGTACCCTACTAATATTCTTTGGAGGGTGCACGCGAGAGTCTCAAGTGTCTCTGCAGCGGAGAAAAGAGACTCGTATGCACCTAGAGTTAGAGTGGGGCTCGCCAACTCCTACCCTACAACTTGGAGTGTTGGGGATGGGGCTTGCATTTCCCGTACTTTACCACCTGCCACAAAGTCCTAAGTTGTGTCTGTTTTCTCCACATCGTGATTGCTTCGCTGTGCGTATAAGACTGTAACTTGGTGCGGTTGGTAAGTACCTTGGGTACCTTTGGGCTTAGGTGCTACTTGAAGGAAATGTGAGTTATAGACAAACTAAACGCTAAGATATAAACCAGAGCGTAGGTCCCATTTTCAAGATTTCACGGCGCTGTGAAGCTAAGTTTGTAACTGTAGTAGGAACAACTCTATGTTAAGAAAAATTTCTGACCACTGCACTTCTCCTAGCATCCACCGTTAAGTAATTCAAACCTGTAAAATACATGTAGCTTTATCCTAAAGTTCCCAGTACCTCTCAACCCCCGCCCTATAATCTCTAAGTTCTGTTACCCGTCTGTGGTCAAGATTTCTTTGGTTCGGATTCGTTTTTCTCCTTCCCCTACTCCTCATTATTGAAATTAGCTATTGTTATATAAGCTAGAGCTAAAAAAGGGATCTTATATATATTTAGTGGGGTCGTACCTACAATATGATTCTGTTTCAGAAGCTTACGTATCTCAGGGTACTTCCACGATAGAGTCAAGGCGGTAGATCCATTATCACTTTTGTGGCTAGGATCGCCTCCTGCCTCAAGCAGCAGCTGGACAACTGTAAGGTGCCCATTACTAGTTGCTAAGTGCAGTGCTGTATTTGCAAATTTATTCTGGTGTTTTGCATCAGCCCCTTTGTCAAGTAGTAGTTGAACAATCGCAAGGTGTCCACGTATGGCTGCAAATATAAGCGCTGTATTTTCATTCGCGTTCTGGTGTTTTGGGTCAGCTCCCTTCTCGAGTAGTAAGGAGATGAACTTCTCGTCCGCATTGCTGGCTGCTGTAATCAGCGCTGCCGATAAACTTTGGACCGATACTTTTGGATCTATAGCTTTGTCAAGCAATAGGTAAGCCATTTTCCATTTTTCGTTTTGGACTAACGCTTCTAGCGCTGTAAGACCGCTGGGATTCATGCTATTTGGGTCCGCCCTGTTCTCAAGCAGAAAGCAAACAACTGACTCATGCTGTTTTATCAGTGCTATCCTCAATGCTGAAACGCCATCCCCCTCATGATTCGGATCCACCCCCTTCTCGAGTAGTGCGCGAGCCACTGCCAAATGGCCCCCAAAGGCTGCCTGTACTAGCGCTTTATACCCTTCTTCACTCATGTATCCCCCATCTATCGCTTTCTCGAGTAACAAGCGAACAAATGCTTCTTTCCCGTTTCTAGAAGCAAGGCACATAACATTTGACACATCTTCAGGCAAGACACCTGGATAAGCCCTCTTCTCCAGTAGGAGGCTAGTCATTCCCACATCCTTTTTACGGCCCGCTCTTTCCAGTATTTTTAGTTCTTTTTTAAACTGGTATTTCTGATATGCATTTTTTTCGTCTGGAGTCATTGGTTCGTCCGCTGGCTCCCAAACCATCGCCGAGTCGCTTTTAAAGCAATGGTTTACATCCGCTCCCGCATCGAGTAGTAGACGAGCCACTGATATGTGATACATCGCAACCGCCCACCTAAGTGCTGTCATCCCAGACTCGCTCACAAAATTTACATCCGCCCCCTTCTCGAGAAGTAGGCCGACGACTTTTTCGTTTCCGCACTTAGATGCCCAACATAAGGCTATTGATAGGCCCTTAGTAGTGAATTTTTGATCTGTTTCCTTTTCGAGTACCAGTTGGGCTATTTCCGTTTTCCCTTTGTAACTTGCCTCTTCTAGTACCGTGAATCCGTTGGTATCTTTGTGGTTTAGATCAGCCCCCTCATCAATTAGTAGGCTCACAGCTTTACCCCCGCAGTTTCTGCCAGCCTTGCAGAGAGCTATCGATAATGCTTCGGTTGAGAATCCGGAGCATACGCCCTCCTTGAGGAAGAGATGAGCCATGGAACCACTCCCATCAATGGCTGCTGCGTGATCTAGAATTGTCCATCCGTTTCTATCTCGGTAGTTTGGGCCTACTGTCTTTTTCTTCTCTAGTAGTAGGCGGACTACTGGCTCGGAACAGAGCTTGAGCTCATGTTTCAGTTCTTCCCACCAGTCATTACCATGGCTTCTTTTTGGCTTCAGCTTAAGGGGCTCTATGAAAATTTGGAAGGTAACGTCTTTCCGAAGGTGCGTAAGTACTCCGGAGATATCTGGTCGCTTCTCTATGTCACATTGCAACATCTCCTTAATAACTTGCAGAAAGTGAAATAATGGACCTTCAGGACTTGTTTTTTCCTCCAACTGGTAGATCCAAGCATCTACTTCAGGTTTCAACGCACCAGAATCGTGGAAGCTATCGTTTGGGTATTTGGTACGTCTCATAGCTATAAATTCTTGGACACCCTGACGTCCGGAGATCATGTAAGTTGCAATCTCGGAGAGGATACAGCCAAAAGACCAGATATGGGTACTACGCCTAGAGCCTGTGGTGGGAGTACTAGGATCTGAAGACTCGGGAGAATCGTATGTCGTTGCGCCTAGATTCCTAGATCCCGCCCCCTGAAGTCCAAAATTCGGGAGCAGAAACTTGCCGCCCTGAACGAGGATGCTTTGAGGCTTAATATCGTAGTGGTATCCAATACTAGGTTCCACATCATTCATAGTCATCGAATTATAGCTATGGATGGCGTTGAGGGCTTCAGACAATCCGACAATAGAAGTATAGAAACTGTGATCCGTCACGAAATCGGCATGACGTTCATGGAGGTCGAGGAATTGAACGAGATCCATATCGGCGCACGGGAAGATTACGTAGTGGAAACCCATATGCGAATGTGCCCCTAAAATATCGACTATATGAGGATGTACTAGTTTGCCGATACTTTGGAGGCTGTCCAGATTTACTTGGAAGGGTTCCTCGCCCTCGAGGAGCTGCTTCTGTATCACATCAACTACAACCTGAAAGACTAACAGTTAGAGAAAAGTTACCATAATAGGAAATACATAATCTGGAAACATACTGGGCCCTTTATTTCATTAGGGTCTATAGTTCCCCCTGCACCATATTGAACTTTTCCCTGAGCCCCAGCATACTACGAGTAGGGATTGTTAGAGATAGTTATACAACACTAAGATATAGGATCTAAAACATACCCGTTTTTTCAAACTCCCTAGAGTTCTTTGGTGTATATCATACACCTCAACTTTAGACAAGATACCGTTTCCATCTCGTGCACAAACCCTCTCGCTGCGAAATGGCAAAATAATATTCCTGTCTAGCGCGTGGTATATCCCATCAAATACAGGAGATAAATACTCCCATTGCGCTTCCCAAAACTTCCGTCCAACCTTTTCAACCGCGAACGGTAGTTCCTCGTCCTTCCGGTGAACGATCTCCCCAATAGACTTCAAGTTAAGACCTTCGATCCAAACCAAGATACAAAATATCTTTCTAGCATTGCTCAGAACAGACTTAACAACCCCATCCCGCACCTCCCAGTTGACACCGATTTCTTCAACGACAGACTCAACTAACTCGGGGGTTAAGAGGTCGTCAAGTACAGCGTCGGGGACAAAATAGCTCCTGGGGTTGGCAGTTTCTAGTCGTTTGTTGGCTATTAGGTCTCGTAGCTTGTCTACTTCGGTTTTGGTATCTGGGATAAGTCCGAACATTGTACGGGTGAGATATAAAGAGGTGTTTGTTCCTTTGGCCGTGGATAGGTTGTGGTAAGCGCGAGGGGAAACCGTCGGGCGGATGCTCTACCGCCATAACTAGAGCCGCTGCCAAGTTATCAGAACCTAGGTGATCCGCGTATGCACCTTTCAGGCAGCCTGTGTAACATAAATTATTGGACGGCGGGGTTGGCTTGGCATAGGCTTTCAATAAAAGGACAGTTACTAACCTTTGTCTGTGGAGCATATGAATAAACTGGAATTATTCTATCAGTAACATTAAGTCCTTAGTACCCCTTAAGCTAGTAATATTACCCATTTCTCCTGGGGCCACTAAGTATGGCTTACGTCTAAAGCTAACTCAAGACTCTCTTATTGAGGCTTTTGGCCCCCACGGAAATTAGCCGTTTCTTATTAGTTACCAGCTCTTGGGGGACAGTAACCATAACAGTTTTATCAAAGCTTACAACCCGAGGAAAATACTATAGGAATAACCTCATCCTTTTGTTTTCTTAGAAGCTTTCAATCTCACAAATGATAATCCTGAGTAATCTAACATGAGTAGAGCTATGTTACTATTTACCCTTCCGCACAACTCTATTCTCTACTATATTTTGTAAAGTTCTCTACTCAATTTGACTACTTATAATAGTTTAGACATAAATATTCCCCAGAGTAGCCAACAGAACAGGGGTCTTCTAACATATAAAACCGTGGGTATAAGGATATCAGTACGACGGGAGTAAGTATTTAGCTTTAAGAAGTGTATTCTGAGTAGCTAGTATTGGTGATACTCTTGGTTGAGACTGCTCTTATTTTATTAAGGAAGAACACCTAGGTTATGAATGCCCTGAGAACTTGACTAGTAAGCACACGAGCATAGGGAATAATAATGTTACCGAGGTAGACGGTGTTAAGGGATTTGGAGAATCAGAATACGAAGTCCATATAGGTCCTAAATTTTTTAGTCCACCGACAGCGATGAGTTTTAACTAAACTGGATCTGAGTAGGAGTACGAGAAATAAATAGAGCGAAGGGAATTGCAGGCCCACAAGGGTCTTTTGGGGTGATATTGAGTCAAAAATTGAACTGCCCTGGAGCAGTGGATAATGATTTTTAAAGGGGATTACCAGAAAAAGGGCGCTTGCTTTCATCGGAACCCTTCACATGATCGATAGGTTGATATTTAAGACCTCATCCTTGTAGTCTTTAGTACTGATTCCAATTCGTAGTAACCCCTCACTCAGAGACTGATACTTCACGTTTATTTCGTCATCCGTAAAACTCTATACTAAGCTCTACATTGACGGGATGAAAAGAAAAGAGAGATCTACATCGGCGGGATTATAACCTGCCCAATTGTCTCCGCGCACTAGACTAGCCTGTTCCTAAAATTGAACAACACTACAAGAATAGTTTCCGCGGACAAAGTACACGATGTCTATCCTTATTATTGGCTTAAAGATTAGGCCATTCATGTTTCTACTATTCCTTTTGACGTGACAATGACCTCAGTGGTAGGTTCGAGTTCGTATTCATTAGACGCCGAATAGGTTTGATGTAGTGTCAGGAGTTCAAAGAAGGCTATAGGTAGATCAATAGTTTAGGAACGGAAGGAGCGTTAACATGGATAGGATAGCCGTTTTCTTATTTTGTGGCTCACAATAAAAAATCTGGCTAAGCTGACCACGTAATTTTGTCTTACGTGAAGCTCACTTATTGGCCTATTGTCACAAGATTCTTAGATGGACGAGAGAAAATCGTAGGAAAAGTTAACGGTTGTGATAGTCACAGACAATCGTTTTCGTTGGAATTAGCTATTACATCATGAACAAATGGACTAATCATACCCAAAGAGCCAATCAAATGACCGAACCTTCAATGTCAGGTTTTTTGGTGTTTCTTGCTAGAGTCTGTATAGTCATAGTACCTATAGCTATACTATATGCTAGGGTCCTGTGCAAGATCCTGATTCTATACTTTCCATAGTAAATCGCACACCCTACCTCGCCCTTGGTGGTGGTAAAAAACTGAGTTCTAAGTAAACTGATTAGTAATCAGTGTTGTCAAAGCCGAGACTATTGATCTTCTTGTGATAGGATCACCACTCCTACCCAATCATCGACATAAATTCAGCCCCCTAATCTGCCAAGCACCGCTACTCACCACTGGAGCCTCAGACCTCGCAACCACCTTATTTTCATAACGCAGTAGAAATCTCGGAGAAATGTCCAATTGGCTTATCCATAGCTAGTCTATAAAACTCTTTTAGGCATGTTGTTAGAGAAACGATCAGGGTGGAACCTAAAAACAGCTACCTTGTCTAGATCGTGACTGCCGGATTGTTTCCTGAATACGTGGAGCATCATATCTTGCCTACTATCCCGTTAGTCTACAAACGTGTAGTGCGCCTCTCGAGGACCACTGTGGGGGATTTTAGCGACTTTCTGAATCTCGTTTAGTTAAAAAAAACTCAATTTTTGGATCTGGCCAATTGTACAATTCCAAAAAGTAAGCTAGAAAGATATACCTGTTTGTCAACGTCGTAAACTCACGATGCGACTGGTACGTGAATCGGTGTGGCGCTCCAACCGTTATACTATTCCGGAAACGCCTCAAGATTAAGAACATTGTTATAATTAACATAAAAGGTAGTAGGGGGGATGAATAGTGTTTTAGTACGTAATTGGTGGACTACCTGCCTATTTGGTTGTCGGATTAAGCTAAGGAAACATTAATCATGCTTTTTGAGACCGAGAAATTGGGTATGCGGGTTTCACCGCCACCTATGTTTAAATTTGTGCTCTAAGATCTTTTAGACTCTCATTAAGTCTATGAAAGCTAGATTAAGATAATATTCCTTACGATTAGATAGCTACTTACGTTTGATAGCAAGTGGCGGCGACGCCTGCATACCCAATTTCTCGAGGTAATACAGTGGTTTCGAGTCCTAAATACCCAGATTGGTATTAGGTGGATATTTCTTAGAGTTAAAGTCAGTTTACGCACTACTCAGAACAATGTCTCCCATAGATAATTACCAATCAGTACCCAGCAGATCTACCTTTAAGATGAGTAACCCCAATACAGCTTAAGTACTTGAGGCCTGGGGGTGAAAGCATCAAGTGACTAACTAGGCCATAGATTCATTGGCCAGGGCGAATCAGAAGCCCCTTACATAGTGGAGTTAGGGTAGGACGAAAATAAATAAGCCGTAGATGCATTAGCCAAGGCAGAGTAGAAGCCCCCTTTAAGTATCAAACGACTAACTATAGCGAGATTCAATAGCCAGAGCAAATCAAAAGCCCCCAGTGCCGAGGGCTCAGGATAGCGTAGACTCACGATAGAAACTTCGGCCAGTCTTATGACTGTTTACTCGTAAGCCGATGACGTCAATAAAATGCACTTGACCTACATACCATAAAACCCGTATTAAGAATAAAATTTTAGAGAGCACTGACCTTATCCCGGGAACGGCGCCTAATTACTAGTCAACTTAAGTGCAAAATGGGTTCGAATAAGCTAAATGTATGATAATATGAACACTGACATACCCGTTGTTGTCAAACATTTCCTTCGAGGTCATATTGTGAGCTTGAGTGGTTGGCCAGAATCGAGCAACTCGGTTTATTTAGCCCTGAGTTTTATGAGCTTAACGAATCACTAGAGTGCTATCAAGCCACAACACCTTGGGGGGCTGATTATAATGGGTGGGCATGTAGGAAAGACATGGCACTCCCCATTAACGCACTCCGGAAGCGTACGACAACTATGAATAAGGCATTTCTTTTCACGTGCATTATTTTATGTCCCAAAGATGGCATAGGGGCTGTAGATTTTAGAAGTGAATACATTACTCGCCCTTGGGCTTTTGGAACAGGGCGGCCATGTTGATCATGACACACAAGGAACGCAGTGCTCACTGCAGGGTCTATACGAAAGCACTATTATGAATAATTATTTAGTGGCAAGTTTCTGAGAAAGGTAGTAAACCCACCAGATGTAGGTTAATCTAGTTAAAGAAAAAGCTCCTTGAGATGTCTAATAAAAGTCCATAAAATGAGTTAGAGGGTAACTATTAAAATTATTCTAGAATTCTGAAAAGGGTAGATTATTAATAGTATCAAGGCATGTCTGTTAGCGTGGCAAACTAGGTACCAAGTTTTCTATCAATGCATTACGATAGGTAAGGGTCAGGTAATTGCCACCGGCCGATTCTGCACTTTTCAGGCCCCTAGTAACAATATCAAAAAATGTTTTACCTTAGCTTTAAAGCTCTAATTGGCTCTTCATGGAAGCTGTATCACAAGCTTTCTTATGGTGCTCTAGCTAAATGATACGAGCGAGGCAAACCCTTAGACTTCCCCACCTGAAGTATCCTCTAACACAACAATTGTATAGCAAAAAAAAAACATAAATACCCCCCTCAAGCCCCCAAATCCTACCTCCAGTTCTTTAGTCCTCGAAAAACTCGCTAGGTTTTCCGCATCACTCATACTTTAACATTGTAAGCCACCTTTTCAAGCCACCTTCAAACATTACTGACTTTCTAGTAAAACCACCGACGGATTAACAAACTGCAACTATGCGCTTTTTTAAACAACTCTTGTTCATCGCTGCCTTAGCGTTGGTCCTCGCAGTCAACTACGTCTCGGCAGCGCCACAACCTCACGAAGACTCCCTTAATGCCCGCAGTATGGAGCCTCGTGATGACACGTTTTTCCCAGTGGGGCTTGAAAAGCGTGCCTGCAAAAATGTAGGCTGTGTTTGCAAAAAGGGCACCCCTTCGGGCCAATACTGCGGAGGTTGCTCCCAGGTCACGAAATGTGGCTCTGCACCTTGTGGTTCCACTGTTTTCGAGTGCAACCCTCAAGGTGGGTGCTGTAGCTATGGGCCTCGTAATAGTTGTTCTAGCTCAGGAACTCCTTGCGGTCCGAGTTAAGTAAGCTTTTGGTATTTCTGGGTAGTAGCGGGGGTGGGTATTGGATGAAGTTGAATAGTTTTCTTATCAGAGTCGCTCCTTGAATTTTGATTTCTGTCAATCTGATTTCTGTTTCTCTTTTTGGATAGTTGAGGCCGAGAATGCAACTGTGGCGGTTATCTTATGCAAGTGGAATTTGTACTAGTCTTTTCCGAATGAAAAACTATATCTCGCAAGCACCTTGGGGAATTATTTCCTAAAATTGCCTTTTTGTGACTTTCGGCCTAAGTTGTAGCCGTGATTCATAATTTTGGTGTCTAACTTTGCCTCTTCATACACATAACTTGAAAAACGATAGGCTAGGCATCGAGTGATATTGCCTTGGCAAGTAATTCCGAGTGATTTCTATTAACCAAGGTTTCCCCAAATTAGCTCCTGAACGAATAAATGCAACAGAATCTATCGGGTATGTGTATATAAAACTAAAAGGATATGTATTTCCCCCAATTAGTAAGCACTTCTGGTACTTAAATTGGGCTTACTAACCTGAATATTTGAATGCTTGAGTTATACCAATTTAGGCGATTCCTACTGTTACTTGAGGTTCTTAGTAACAAAGCTAAGAGGACTATCCCGCCAGTCCTGTTAGAGCTGATCTGTAGTCTAACCTGTCTATATTTAGTACGCATAACAAGAGTAGACCGGCGTGCTAGGGGGCTTACTAAAGCGCCTAGGTATACGTTAGACCTAGTTGGGTAGTAACTGAGCTACGAGTGACTAGCTATGACTCTCAACCGGCCAGATCTACAACCATAAGTATATACTCCGTTATGGTGAAAGTACTTGAGGATACTATTTGTTGATGCGTTGCTTAGTTTGCCTAGAGCCTATAGGGCTCTATCGGGGGTCATATACCACTTACTAACCCAAACCATTACTATATCACAAAAAATACGTGAATAAAACATCTATTTGAGTATCTTAGGGCCATGACCGGGTCTATGGCACTACAGCACAACCTTTCTATAGAGTTCTTACGATAGGAATATTCCCCTCCTGTAGCCCAAACAAAGATTATACTGTGTTCAACAGTATTTTCCTATAAGGATATGATGTCGCACCAATACCACATTCTTATAGTGGACTTTGTATAATAAGTAGTATAAGGGTAGAATATCAGTACAAATTTGGCTTACCGCATTTAATGTTTTTCATGCACGGTAATATGTGTTTTACAGACTATTGCAGAGACTGATCTTATAAGACAATAAGGCACCTACTATGCTTTCTGAATCTAGCAATATTACGATTATATCGCTCACTGAAACCATAATATCAGGCCCACTTATATACCTTTACTACTTTTAAGAAGTGTTATGTTATCGCAGAAGAGCAGAGTAAAGGTGCTGAGAATCCGATTATGTGTATTTTTATACGAATGTTTTGTTTTTTGCTATAGGTAACGGGATCTTTGCGTACTAGATGTGAATTGCTCGAGCTTTTAGTATTCTCTATGCGTTTAGTATTGTTGATTTTATTGTATGCTTTGGTGCATTGGGGTATATGGTCTCATAACCGGGAGCCTACATTTTGTACTTAGTGGATTGAAATAATAACTCCTTTGGGGGACTCATATTATAAGCGTGTACCCGTAAAACATCCGGTTATGAACGGTTCTCGGTTATGTTGGACTAAAGAAGCATCATTTCTAGATCCAAACTACAGAAGTCTATAGAATGATCAAGAAGATAAGAACAATTATATTCTGTGAATACTTTATAGCTATGAATAGACCTCTATTAGTACATAAGTGCACTTTTGCTATAAGGATTATCCAGCTGAACCGTTGCACTCATGT
Source organism: Verpa bohemica (assembly GCA_033030345.1). Classification (NCBI taxonomy): domain Eukaryota; kingdom Fungi; phylum Ascomycota; class Pezizomycetes; order Pezizales; family Morchellaceae; genus Verpa; species Verpa bohemica. The sequence goes on along the minus strand of JAUFSE010000008.1, from coordinate 1,559,253 downwards.
ATCGCGGGTAATGGGTAGCTAAAATTTTGTGCCAGCAGGTCCTATATATCGAGCAAATATGTCACACCTACAGATCTCACTTCGATCCCACGATTGCTTCGGCAGAAATGTAGTACGAGCATGTGCAAAGTAAAGTTCTCGGAGAAATCTCTCCATTTCAAGCAGCTGCTACTGTAGGTAAAACCACGTCCTACGAGCAAATCCACAGCTCACAAAAGCCATAAATACCACCTTCAAACCATCTCTCACTAAATATCCCTAGATCTCCAACCCTCAAGAATAAAGAAAATCATTCTCTCATCATACATACTAGGATACCGTAAGCCAGTCATCTTATACCTTCTCTTTTCAAATCTTGCTAACTCCCCCGGACTCAGAAACACCATCCTCACTAAAAACTACAGCTATGCACTCCCTCAAAAGTCACCTTCTCATGGCCGCCTTTGCATTTACCCTCGCCGTCAGCTACGTCTCAGCGGCACCCCAGCCCGTAGAGAACTCTCTTAACGCCCGCAGCATCGAGCGTCGCAATGACTTACTCCTCCCAGCAGCGCTCGAAAAACGTGCATGTAACCCAAATGGCTGTGTTTGCGCAGCGTACACTCCACCGGGAAATTACTGTGGGAGTTGCGCCGCAATAACCAATTGCGGTTATAGCGACACAATCGGTGATTACGGTTGTGATGGGGATCTTTTCCAGTGCGACTATGCGGGGAACTGTTGTAGTTATGGACCTAGTTATAGCTGTAGTAGTTCGAGTGCCATTTGTGGCTGAAATATGTTTCTTTGATGGGGGAGATCTTTAATATTCTGGGTTGGGTTGGGGATATTGGAGATTCTCTTGTCTAAGTGTTTTAGTTTTTTAGTTGCTGTTTACAGATGGAAGATGAAATATAACAATGGTGGTCTTTTTGTGACAGAAGTTTGAGAATTTTTGTGTATCTTCTCAGCTTAATATGCACCAGTCATTTCTGAATGAGAAGTGACCCCTCGCGAGTATATCTATTTCCCTCCGTCTTAATATCTTGAAGTTTCTCGAAAGGGCCTGAAACATGAAGGACGACCAAACAAGAGTCTTGAGTACTATTACCTTGAGAATATAATTAAGCCCTAAAGGTTTTTACACTGCCAAAGTTATATACAATAGCTCCAACGTTACATACAAAGCACAAGATTAAATATTATTGTGCGTATCTCTATGGGTTGTTATCTTATGGTTTCCCTGAAATAAGACTTTTTTCGATGGAATTTCAATAGACCTCCTTTAGTTGCATAGGGACTTCAACCAGGGGAAAGGTGGGTACACAAGCTCATCCCTCTATTACCAACTACTATTTACTGTCGTATAATAGCAGAGTTGGGGTTTTAGGTAGTCTTACGTCAGTTATGAGGTAACTTTCAAGGATAGAACTACCGGAATAAACCAACAAAGCTTAGATAGGATTGGGGCTAAACTCCTTCCGTTACATTAACAGGTAGGAAATACAAGAAATAGCTATTAATTAATTGGAACTAAACACCCTAAAACTGACGTTGATGATAATCATATAACGAGAATGACGAGAGTATTTACTTAGTATAGTGAGAAAATTCTATCAATACCCAGCAGGGCCTTCCGATTACTCCAAATTTATTTTTGACAACTGCTCGTACCATATATCAAAGGTAGAGAGTACGTGATTATAAACACTTTTTAATTCGCTAGGCCGATAAATATCGTAGAGCCGGGATTTGATGACCTAGGGAGTTGTTAGCATGAATACTAAACACAGAACAGATTTCAGGTGGTGAATATTCCATAGTAAACAGGGGGCATTATAACCTTCCCGTTTTTACAAATAAAGATAATGTTATATCGCACACCATCTGTATAGAGGCCTTGTGCAAACCAACCCCCAGCGCTCGTTCCAGTGAAGCGCTGCCGTACGATTCCTTAAATAAATTTTTATTAGTACTCCTGTATCTTAAGATCTCTTTGCAAGAACGAAATCCAGTGAGATATAGGAGAGGATATAATGCATATATACCAAGATATTTTAAGAGCCTATTCTCCGCAGCCGCAAACAGTTCTGGGCTCTCTGCTATGATCACGGCAAGCATCGGCAGAACTGCATCCTTGTCTGATCCAACGCCAAACACCCAATCAGCTCTCTCTGATACATTGATGAGCTTATTTGTACCCGGATCAGAAATCTGGGTCAATAAGTCGAGCTCGCGAAAGAAACGGACTGGTATATTTTTGGGGTTTGTTGGGTTCGAGAGGTTTTTTATAGATGCAGTGGCACTTGAGAGAGACTTTCCCCGGTATTTATCTACCATTACTAGCTCGCACTCAAAGAGGAGGAGGTTCACAGCCATATGTGCATACACCTGGGCGAAGCCACTATGATCTGCGCGTGATAATCTTTCTAAACTACTCACTATAGAAATTTAATAGTAAATATATTAGTGTCAGATACACATTCTACAAGAACACAACTATTTAGAGGTACAAACCAAGTTCGGGTGGTACTTCGTGTGGTTCGTTTGCACACTTCAACTCTTGAAGTACAAGTTCTCGTCGGCTAGGAATGACCAAACCAAACATTTCAGCAATACGGGCAGTACTCATGTCTGCAGTACTCTTTTCGGTGATATCATCTTTCACTGACTGGATAAAGCGACGAAGCTTCTCTTTTTGCTGCTCTTGAGACTTTCCCGCAGTCGACTGCTCGCTGTCTTTCTGAAAGTACTCCTCAGAGAGTATATGTTGTAGGTGAGAGAGGACCCAAGAAGCCTCGACAGTAGCTGTCGGTGGAATAGTGGCCATTGGCTTAGATATACGGGTATAATATATAGTGTTAGTATTCGCAGCAGTCTTTATCACCTTTCCCGAAAAGGTGGGGTATGCTGAAGGTTGGAGGGTTTTCTATGACGACATGATTATATGATATAATATATGTAGTATCAAGTACTTTAGATCACGCTTATGTATATATGAGACCGTGCTACCTATATGTGGATAATTATCCAGCCTAAGCCCCACAAAAGTTTACATATCAGCAACCAAGCCCTAGTTTTCGCCACATAAAACTACATGTAGTCTTCTATAGGATGACTAATAATTAAACCTACTTACAAACTCTAGACCTGAAAATCACCTGTGGGACGTATATATATGATTCTACCCCCAAACAGCACTGAAATCAGTAAAATGGCTTTAAATTAAGTTTCTCTACTATAACCATGGTTCCGGGGACTGTGTGTATTAGTATTGATATTTGGAGCCTTAATAATGAGGTAAGATCTTTGATTAAAACTTCTGTTTTAAGAGGTTAGGATTATGGCCATGAAATGATTTTCTAGTTAGCCACCAGCAATTCACTCCCCACTCCAGAGCCCCAAAAACCGAGAAATAAAGGCTCTAGAAATGGTTATTTACTTCAACCAATCGAAATGGTCAAAACGACCCCCATTCCCGTTACATTTTTGGGGGTGCATTCCCTGAACGAAGGTCCACAGTCTCGATTGATACTAAATGAAATCTCTAAGACTCTCCCCGCTGACCTTTACTAATGCTTCTATACCTCAGTCAAAATAACATGAAAATAACCCAGGTCAAGCGACCCTTCGCCAGCGAAGCCTACTGAGTGGTACTCTTCCGTTGGCCCAGCCTAGTAAGGCTCGTATAATGCTAGGCTCATTGGAAGGTCTGCAGGCTTATTCGAATCTTACAAAAGGGTGTTTTATTTTAGGATTCCAGTGCATAGTAGGGAAAGCCCTGTTTCATAAATAAATATAAATAAATATAGCATTATATTACCACTTTATCAGAATCATGTACTTAGTGAGTTAAACTTTAGGGGAATCATAATTATTCGCCTGCGACCAGCCATTTCCTCATTGGATTGGCTGCCTATAAACATCTATGACTACGCTTATTGGCCAATGATCTTCTATTGGGATAATCAGGTACGATACCTTATCAGGACTCTCTAAGTTCTTCCTACAACCAAACCTAACCCTTACGTTTCCCTACATGTATCTATATAAGGAGTTTCAATTCTAACAGCTACGCTACCAAGCAATAATTTACTTTATCCCCTATTCCTCATAAATTTCTCCACTGGCCAGATACTACCCTGTCGTGTAACATAGATACGTATACATGTATGTTTTTAAACCCGAATATGGTAAGCGCAGCCTGAAGTTATATACATACCTACGCAACCTACACAGGTTTCATATAGAGAGAGTACTTGGGTTTCTACCTAGCTATTCACTGCTTGTATACTATCCTTTGGTTTAATGTAGTCGTTTTATTACATTCTAAAAGTTCATAAACTATCACTCGATATTCTTTACTAGCGTTTACTGGTGTATATGGGTCTATTTCATAGAAATGATCTATAAACAATTGCAATGGTAAACTGTGAAGCGTCAACCGGGACAGTCAAAGCGAAGGAAAATAATATGATAATAAATTTCATCGAAGTGAAAGCGAAGGAGAAAACAAGGATTTCCATTGGAAGCATCCTTCCTTCCACCGCAGTCTCTCTTTAGGGGGTAAGACTATAAACTAACCTATTCTGGTTTAGCCCCCGAGAATATATTAAATTGATGGCGCACACAGATTATCACAATACCATTTACAATTTACCCAACATAAGGTTTCCCCACAGTTTCGGCATCCTCTCCATTCGAACTTTTTTTTTCTCGCCCCATCCAAGGATTGTGACAAGGGTGAAGTGACTGTGACTGCATACATACACGTAAAGTTAAGCCTTATCAAACGTATATACACTTTTACTACTCAAAGTAATTCAACTCCTAAGTATATAAGGGTCCCTACTTTCCTGTTCTTCCCATCACCATTTATGAGCCGTCACAGTGCTCAAAGCCCACCATATAACTAGAATCTACATATACTAGTCCTCCTCCCACATAGTTTTCCTAACTACCACGACCACACGAACCACCACCACCCTCATTTATATAATTCATGGAGGTCGTTGGGCTCATTATGGGTGCTGTCGAATTATTCCAATACACCCTATCACTCTACTCCGAATGCTAACAACTCGGCAAATCCTCCATCAAATACCAAACACACCTCCGAATCCAACGACGACGATACGAGAACTGGGGGGAATCAGTCGGACTCAATAACGAGGTTCTTACTTCGCAATTTCAAACATCTTCTGGTCCAGATCTAGACTTGATCTTGGACATCTTAGCACACATTGCAGAGGCATTACTAGAGGCGAACAAACTCGAGAAGAAATATCGTCTTGATGATAATACTACTATTATAGCGGCGCTAGTACCAGCTACAGTTCCGACTCAGTCTATAGCTCTAAATATGTCGAGCCTGGCTTCGGCTGTAGTTGCTCGGCAGGAACAACATGCTAAACTTGCTCGGAAATTCAAGTTGTGCTTAAGACTCTCCTCTACCATCAGGTTCATGGTATGGGAAAAGAACAAATTCGAAGCATTGATTAAGGAGCTCAGAAGTCTCAACGATGGACTTGAAAAGATCACGGGGCATCATCAGAAGCAACTAGAAGGCAGATTGGCACTACAGCTGCTGGAAGCTCAATCGGTCAAAAACGTTTTGATGGTGGATGGTGTAAGGGAAGCGCTATCCCCAACATTATCAGAGATGGTAAATAATATCCCAGAAGAACAAACTTGACGCCGTACTGGCCTCTATCAACTCCCAGAGCACCAAGGCATGAATAAAGACGAGATCGGATATACACGTTGACACAATTTCTACAGCCCTTGGTCCTTTCGGAGCCATCGATTTTATCAGGGATTATGAAATGCATATAAGGATGGTAATTTGGTTCATTGGAATTTGAAATACCCAGACAAGTAGGGTATAATGTATATATTTACAAAATCTTATAATTCTTATGTATAATTTTTGTTGGGATTGATTAGACTTTCTGTTAAAAAATAAAATAGGAACTATATGATAACAATTTATTTTATTTTATTAATATAGTTAGTATGCTTTATAAAATAGCACCTAAAGGGCCCTATATGAATAGAGTTTACCAAACACCCCGGGGCCAATGATGATGGTATCCTGGTTTGCACAACCCTCCTCCCGTACTTTTAGCCCTTTATCTAATTTATCGGGCATCCCTGCATCCTGAGGTTTATATTCAGTCTCTAGTTATTCAAACTTGATTCTGGTGTTTTCTGGTTGCTGAGAGTTTCTTGTTAGCAGTTTAGGCGTTGTCAGGCTTGTGAGATTTATCCACATCCACCTACTCGCGTAGGCTGTGGTTCCACCGGGTCTGTCAATTACTATTTTCAGTAGATTTTTGGGCACCCACAGCTTTTTTTCTTGGGGGGTGATGCTTTTCCCCTCCCCCCTTGTATTCCCGTCGCTTTTCTTTTCGGGAGGTAGTTTTGCCCTCCACCTTTCTTGTATCCTTGGATTTCCCCACCTTTGCTGGCTCCTTCTTCACAGCCGGTAGAACTGGTGCAGCCTGTAGAATACTGCGAACGAGATCTAAAAACTCTTGCCCAGTCTCAGAGATAACTATTACTTTGCGGTAGATAACGAGCTGATCACTCAAGGGTAGTGAAAGGTCACGGAGACATTCTAGGTAATGAGCGGATATTTCAGCGGCCAGGAGACGGACTTGGGTCCCTTCGGTATTGGGGTGGAGGAGGTACGTCTATGTAGCCCTAGTTGTCAGACCGGAAGGGGGAGAACAAAGCGTTAGAACAATCTAAGTGACTAGGAGGAAACGCGTACTTTATAGACCTCCGCCTCGGTAAGAACTACCGCCTGCATTTGCGCCATAGCAATCAAGACACCAACATCGAACGGATCCACCAAGTTAGCTCCTACTTCTTTGCCTGTGACAGGATCATTACTCCAGTCCACAAGCCCCCTAGGTCGTCGAGCCCGGGAGTTCAGCTGCCGTTTGCAGTGGCGATGGTCGGGGTCATTGTATGCTAGGAACGGAACGGAGTTCATAATGCGGTCTGTATGTGAAACATATAATAGAGGCTTAAGCTTAGTAGTGGCCTGACCGAAATCGAAACTGAGTTCATGAGGGTCACTAAAACATTACTATTAGAACCTGTTAGTTGGGGTTTCAGTGAATTAACGCTTACTGATAAATGCGAAAAAAGGGCCGTATAGTAGATTGGAAGGAATTAATGGTGGAGGTGAGAAGGCCTGATACATCGTTGAAGGGCGATAACAATGCGGCGGGATTGAGAACACGCCGTAGAATTGATGGAGTGATAGAACCTGGTTTATTAAAAATCTTCGAAGACTGTGAAGGTTGGGGTAGTGGCGACAACGAATTAAGAATAACTCGTAAGATATCTATATGGGTGAAGGACCAGCAGGATGGGTGGAGATAGAGGGGCGTTCGTGTAGTCTTGTGATGGAGAACATGACTGAGGCAGGGGGGAGTATTAGTGGAGGATAAGCAGAATGGGCACGAGGAAGAGGAGAAGGGGATAAGAGGCTTTGTTCCTTCCATTGATAATGGGGATAGTATCTCTAGATGGGTTTAGGGAGAAGGAAGTTGTGAATGAAGGAAGGACCGCTGCTTCGTGTATGACGAGCATAGGAGGTTGTCAAGGAGTTATCTACGTGGCGCGACTATTAGGTGTGGCTGTGTGGCTGTGTGAGTAGCAACCCCTGTATGTACTGCACTTTTATTACGCACACACTAAATGATACTAGTCGGCTTCTCCCAAATGAAATATTATCCTGGGAATTTTCAATTGGGGAAAAAGACATTTATAAATGGAAGAGTATCCTGAAGGTCATCAGTATTCTACAACTTTAACTCAACATCACCATATCAAGATTCTACATAAAATAGTCGTGTTTCTATCGGAGTAAAGTACCCGCTTCTCTACACCACATCGCTTCATGCGTCCATAACTACGAATTCTTCGCCTCTATTTTAAATACCCTACATTCTCATAACTCTCTGCCTAAGATACTCTACTACTCCCAGAACCTCGTAGCATGCTTGAGCTCGACCATTAGACGAAGCAAGGTCGTAGGGTTTCCCGCAATGAATCTGTAAAAATTCTTCGTCTTCATCTTCATCTTCGTCCTCTTCCTCCTCACCCTGCTCCTTCTCTTCCTCGTCTTCGGTGTCCTCTTTATCCTCTTGCTCTTCATACCCCCCTTCCACCCATCTACCTTCGTTTGCTTTACCCTTGGCCTCTGTCATACTCCCGTCCCAACTCCCATCCTCACTATCATCCTGCTCCATAGGCAACTCAGGAGAAGAGCTATCAGAGAACATAATAGAATTTTCTTTTGGAGCTCGGTGAAAAAGTTTTCGGAGATATGATGGGCTGAAAGTCGCAGTCTTGACTGTAAAGATAGACTGAGAGAAGCATAATAAAACCCCTGTACAGTCAATCCCAGCAACCTTGTCTTCGTCCCAATCCTCACTATCAAAGTCAATCCCGGCTTGGAGTAGCAGGCCATGTGCCTGAGCAATCATCTCTCCTACATGCTGTGCAAGTACATCTTCTACATGTATTCCCATGTCGAGGCCCTCACCAAGGAGGCGACCCTTACACTCGATGGAGCAATAGCGTGGGCCCTTCTGACTCCACTTATGCAAGTTATCCCAGTCTCGAAGCACTAAACCACCGTCATCCTCTGCCACGTACTCGAAATTAGCGGTACGGACTACAAATCGTGCAGACACCGGTGTAAATTCCAACAGGGAGGAATCTTGAGGACTTGAACCTCCAGGAATTTCATCGGCCCGTATGAGCGAAAGTATACCAGATAGGAATGCGTTAGCCATAGAAGCAGTTGCTCGCTCATCTTTACTGCGGTCTTGCACTGCTGAAGAATCGGTTGATGTCTGGCTACCATGGTAGGAGTCGGTATCTGGGGTACGTCCTCTATGTGTTCTGTGGCCTTCTTCCTGAGAAGGAAATGGGGAGGATAGTCCTAGTCCCTCGCCGGAGACGTACCCAGGATGAAGGTCGGCCGATGTGCGACCTGTCCTATCCTTTACAGTCTCAAGACTTCCAAATAGAACCGTAGGTCTCTCTAATACAGTTGCTAGGCAGTCATAAAAACCATACAGTCTGCTGTGTTTTACGAGCTCATGTCGTGGACGCCTGAAGGATACATCTTCAAAAGCCCTCAGATCATCCTGCAGCTTAGGAGAAAATGCTCTTGGTTTAAACCCCTCGTGTGCTACCTCTTTACTATTGGGAATGTAAAGGACACGCAATGCTTCTAAGTGAACATTATTCCAACGACTTGCACTTGTAGAGAGCGACCCACGGAGAGTGTTGGCCCCATTGAGGCGGTAGTTAGGGAATCGCTTCTGGAAATCTTCGAATACAGCGGGATATTGTCCGTTTTCGCTCATATTTTCCTCTGCTCCCGTTTTGTTATGGTAATGGAGTCTTAGGGGAGGGCAATGCGGCAATGAAGAGGAGGAAAAAGAGAAAGAGAAAGATAGGCCAGTTATTAACCAGACTCAACCGCCACTGCAGGAGGTCAAAGTAAAAGCATTCGTCTCGCTCGATCTCCGATCCATTCTTATCCCTAATTGGAAGGTAGCTCAGACAGTGTAATGATGACGATAGATTTTAAGGCAACCATCAAACTCACTCTAAAGGACAGGGTATCTATTCATCAGTTTAATTTAGCCTTAAAAAACACTAATACTGTAGTTTCATTAGTAGTGTGACACTAGCGAATTATAACCTTACATATGTTTTTTTTATCTTGTTATCTTGATTATCAGGAACTTGGCCTGATTTGCAATATCCAATCTAGGAGCTCGGTAAGAAATAAGGCTCGCCCAATCTCAACTAAGTATGAAGGCGAGCAGCCAAAAATTAGCCGGGAGGACTAGTTCTGGGAGACTACCTACGGTATATTCCATATATATATGAGGTTACGTCTTGACGCCCGAAGTATGCATCCAATCCATACTGGAACCCCTTTCAGCTATCAAACCTTCTATTTCTTCATAAAGTATAGATATTGGCATGCTGGCCATTTAGGATCGAACTAGTCTCATCCCCATCCCTAGGTTTCCTTTGCTACGCAGCATCATAGGTGACGCTGCAACGTATAGAGGGCCTGTACACGAGACTAGGATCAAACTATATATATTCTTATAGAGATTATTCTCACTGGAAGAATTTAATATATTATTGGTAAGCCAGCAGAGTCCGAGGTCCTGTGGTATATTAATTAGGCGTTATATAACGATTGCCGTGCCTTAGTAGAAAATCCTGCCTAGGACACAGCCCAAATATAGAATATTCCTCGAATTTCATCTTAGATAAAGTTTAAACTCTGTAATATTAATCTATGTTTCTTATGACTGCTGCACTGATGATGATAATGATGGAATTCATAACGTACATGATGACTGTTGCGCTGCTGGGCTGTGATAGATATCTTGTGACCTAGTAAATGACGTCCTTAATCAGTAAAGCAACAGTGACAAAGTTCGGAAAGAGTGGGAGGAGAGGATGGATGGATGGATGGATGGATGGATGGAAAAGAGTGATAGTGTATTTTATATATAGGCGGTGATGTCCGAGTGGGTAGTGGTGTTATTAGCCGGGTAACCTCTAAAATCTTTAAGTCCCTGTGGGCGTGAGAACGAGAAGGTCCTAGCTAGGGTAGTAGGGTAAAAACGATAAATTGTAGTAGATCCCTGAGCAAATTGATACGCTCTCTACAACCGTAGTGAGATAGAACATTCATAGGTGTGAGGGAACAGAATGTGGTGAAGTATCGGGAGCGTGAGATTTTATGGCGTACTAAGTGAGGTTGTTGCGGTAGGGACGTTGTGCTGTGGCCCAGACTCTAAAATACCAGGAGGACCAAAAGTTACCCCACATCAGGGAACAAATCATATCTACTATAATTACAATGCTTTTACAGTTGCCTCCATTGTTTCTTGGCGCAGAATAAAATTATAAGACCCTGTAATACAATGTGTGGCCTATTATAGCTAAATTATTCTATTCATACCCTGGCATAGCAAGCCATCTCTAGAGGACTAATACAATAGTCCGTCCGGTCTTTGGGTGCGGGACGGACAGAAATATTTTGAGTGTGGCCCACGAAGCTGCTCGAGCGGAGGTTAAGGAGGTTGTTCTCAGGCTTTGTAAGCCTCTTGCTTCGGTCTCGCCTTCGAAATTTTGAACTTGGTATCGAGGTATGAAACTATTTAATAAAAGAATCTAACTATTATATATATGTTGGGCCACTGACCCCAGTCTGAACATTTTATCTTTGGATTAAGCTTGATATATTTATACAGCAATAACAATCATGGCCGGGGTGTCCTGTTTCTCTACTGCTAAGAAAGTCCTAGGTATATTTGATCATAATGTGCGTATATTGAGGTATTGCTTCATATGGTACTTTTCAGACCCAAATATATGGCCCTCAATGATCTATAAATACTTAGAGATTTTAAAACATCAGTCAGGGCTTAGGGCCATGCGCACCATATTTATAATTTATTGTTACTAGCCTCAAGCCACATCGAGTTCCCTCAGTCTCATGCCTCAGTCTTATATATTCAGGCTCTTCGTACCCCAAGAAGTGTGTAGGACAACCTCAAGTTTAAGTATCCTAAGTTATTTGTTGAATTCCAGTGCTGGTACGAGAATGACGATTATATTTGGTATGCAATGGAATACTTGAAAGGGGGGCGATTTAGGAAAATACCTAGAATCCTACAAGCAACATGATGAGAAGAGTGCAGCCCAGATCTCTTTACAAATTCGCCACGGCCTTGTCATACTACATGAGCATGAGATCTACCACCGGGATCCTAAGCCACAGGTCTGAGACCCACTTCTCTAAAAAAAATTTAAAGATCCCCCCCTCCCTGCTAACAGTATCCCAGAACATCCTAATAGTTTTCATAACACCAATATATGTCAATGACAAGTTTGCTGATTTTAGCATCTCGAAACTTGAGGGAGTTTCAAACAAGAAATGTTCTGGAACACTCGGATACATGTCTCCTGAACTTCACAAAACATGGCATCCAGAAAATAACAGGAAGATTACCTACGCACGTAGCGTTAATTTATGGGCTTTCGGCAGCATTATTGTCAAGTTATTAACTCGGAAGAAGCCATTCTGGTTAGATAATAGCTTCGATACGGAGTTACTCGGTCATAGCGATACAACTACTGTTACGGATATCGTTATGGGGTATCCCGAAGCAAATGATCTTGTATTGAAGTTTTTGGTATCGAAGGAGGATGATCTGATACTTGCGGTTGGCGCTCTTAATTATAAATGGGACCTAACTTCCCTGAACAAGCTGCGAGTACTGGGTATAAAATCCTCGTAGATGCGATTGGAAGACATACAAAAAGTAACGGTAGTAAACGATGTACCGCTATGATGGACTGACTATTATCATATTCTTTAGTATATTAAATTAAGTCTTGACGGTGTTGTGACCTATATATGTGCATTATGAATTCATGATCATATATCATCACTCCGAATATGCTAGTTAACCCGTGTTGCAGTAGCTCCATACGGTTATCACACGGCTTATCACTTAGGGTCCAGCACAAGGGTAGTATCATTACAGATATCTTCCCCAAGTCCTTTGGTCTAGTAATCTAAGCCCTTTCTCTTCTCTATTACCCCAGCACATAACTACATATACGTGTGATAGGCGTATTTATAGGCCCAGTTAATAATCAGCGCAAATAAATTCAATTAATTACACTAATCCATTCCCCTTACCATTCCAAGCATACTTTACAATAACAGAAGACGAAACCCATAATAAACCCTAGAATGAAATAAAGACAAACTCCGACCTTGCTATAGCTGTCGTCCCACCACATGAATCTAGCTAAAGGACCGTTGCACAGCAGGAACCCAGACAAAAAAAAGTAATAAAACCGACCACCTTATAGATTACCCCTCTCCGCCTGTTCCCTCTCAATCGCCTCAAAGAGACTCTTAAAATTCCCAGCACCAAAACCAGAAAAGTTGTTTCGTTGGATGATCTCGATGAACACAGTTGGACGATCCATCAAAGGCTTAGTGAAAAGCTGCAACAGATAACCACCGGCATCAAAATCGATTAAGATTCCTAGGTCCTTTAGAACATCGAAGTTCTCTTTAAGCTTCAATCCGGAACTCTGAAGACGTGCACGCATTTGCTCGTAGTATGTGTCAGGAACCGTAATAAATTGTACACCACGCTTCTTCATGTTGACAACAGTGCTGATGATATCTACTGTTCGGAGGGCAATGTGTTGCACGCCAGAGCCATTGAAGAATTCAACATATTCTTCAATCTGGGACTTGCGTTTGCCAAGAGCGGGCTCATTAATGGGCATCTTAACGAGTTCGTTGGGGGAAGCCATAACAATGGACTTCAGAGCAGAGTACTCGGTAAAGATGTCTTTATCGTCAACAGACCAGAAACGGTGGAAACCAAGAGCTTTCTCGTAACTACAGGAAGAAAGGATGTTAGTAAAGTTAAAATGGAGTAATACGATTAGGGACACATACTATTCACAGGCTGCCTCCATCTCGTTCCAGTTCTGGTTTCCAACACAATGGTCGATCGCCTCCAAAGTAACCTTTGGCAAGAAAGCAGAAACTGGGTCCACCTCGGTAATAGCTCTAAAACCAGGCATGAAAGTGCCGGTATAGTTGCTTCTGTCGACAAGCGTGTGAATGGTATCACCGTATGTCTTTATGCTCGCAACAGTGACTTTGCCCTGATCATCACTGAGAACTTTAGGCTCGCTTACACTAATAGCACCATTCTCAATGGCCCGGTAGTATATTTTCTTTACATCATCGACCTGGAAAGCAACATCCTTGACAGCATCACCATGCTCAGTCATATGTTTATGGATAGCCTCCAACTCAGTAATATCTTCAGCAGAGAGATTTTCGGAATTATGGCTCTTAAGAGGAGATGTAAGAACAAAGCGGACAGTGCCATTCTCGACAACGTGAGAGGCGACAGTACGAGAGCCGGTTTCAAGACCGCGATATGCTACTGGGCGGAAACCCATGCGGGTGATGTAGTATGAAGCAGCTTGCTTGGCATTCCCGACGTACCTGTGGCGAGATTAGTGGCTAGTCAAAGGATGAGTAGCAGATGGAATTTACCAGTGAACATGGTCGTAGCCTCGATACTCAGTGTTATCCCGAATAGCAGCAGCGGACTGTACTCCGCTAGATGCTAGGGGGGAATTTTGGCCATTGGCCGTAATGATGTGTGAGTTGGGAGGTGATGATGAAAGAGCTGATGGAGGCATTTTGATGTATGGAGGATAGTGAGACAGCAGAAAATTATTTACTTGAGATGATTTCTATCCGAGATGGCTAGAAATAATTAAAGGATGGTGGTTTAAGTACAAGATAAGATCTGTTGACGATGATATTTAGACCTGAGTAATGTTAAGAGGAAGTCTACGAGGAAGGATGGAGGAATTTATTAAAGGGATGTCTGTATCGATGATTCTAGCGTGGATAAGGAGCTATCTCTTAAGTGTTAGAGAGTGTCTCTCTACCCATAACCTCCGAGTGAGGGCTGTGTGAAGATCAAGATACGGAATTTACCCCGGGAGAAGAATTATCCAGCATTAAGACGGCTACCAGCGGATAAAATCGGTCCTAACAAAAGTTGCAAGTTGCAACAATGGTCGCAGCTTATGCATGACGACGGCATAATGGGGACGCCACGCAGGGCACCCGCTAGCGTCGGTTAGAGATGGCATCTCGGAGAAACCCTAACCTCCGAGATTCGCTATCGGGCATGGAGTTCACTTTGAAGGACCTTCATATCTATAGCCCCCCGAGAATTTCCTTTTGAACTACGAAGATTTTCCCTCCAGGATAGCAGAACCTTCAATCCTCTTTCCACGACCTTTAGTCGAGGCTGTTGTCACGATTTCAGCTCTTTAGTAATATCTATCAGTCAACCGCTTCCCCCATACGCAATGACTTCCGTCGACCTCTCAACCAACGACGCGCAAGTTCTCGGCCAACTCTTTGACCCCGAATCCGCAGCTGCATCCTCCACAGTCCCAACAATTGACCCCTCCCTACCTTCAGACGCCCAGATCACAGATGCCACCCTCCTCAGCTCCCTCAAATCAACAGAGATCCGCGCCATCCGTCTTGCCGAATCCAACGACCTCTCGGGCGCCCGAGTAATACTGACTGAGCTCACAATTTCAAACCCAACATACGCATCTGCATATAACAACCTTGCTCAGGTCCTCCGCATGCTTGAAGCTCCTCCTGAGGAGATCATCACAGTGCTGAGTAAAGCTGTTGACCTCGCTGCTCCAAAGACTGTGAGGTCGCCAGTATCCCCGAGTCAGGCAAACCTGTTATCCCAGGCATATACACAAAGGGGTGCACTGCTGTATAGTTTGTTTAATAAAGCAAGTGCTGCGGGTGAGGCCTTTATGGGCATGGATAAGGACCAACTAGAGATGGCAGCAAGTAAAGATTTCTACGAGGGAGGAAGGTACGGGAATGCCATGGGGAGAGAAATGGCTGTTAGGACGAATCCATACGCGAGATTATGTGGCGCGATCGTCAAGGAGGCATTGACGAGGGAGTATGTAGGGGGTGGGGTTTCATGCAGCAAGTGAGGGGCTTTGGGTGCGTTGCGATTTTTCTTGTCCTTTGTTTGGCAGGTGTTAAACATTACGATAGAGACGTTTGCGTGAGTTTGGGCGTTTATCTCGGTCGGTGCATTGGGAATCCTGTAAATAGAAAATTAAATAATCCGTGCTCATCTCTCTGGCTATGAGAAATCAGATGTCGTGCATGACCAATGATATCAATGGGTGTTACCCGTTTATAGGCGATGAACACAGTAATGAGGCAGCTTGATTCGTCAGCGCGCAATCGATAAGAGCTTTTCTTAGAAGGTGCGGAGAATGGCATCAAACCAAGAAACAGGACATGCCGAAACCAATAGCAACCTAAAGATGACTGCATAAATACATGTACCTTAGAGAGCTTATGAAGCTGGTTGTGCTCTCCCGTAGGTGGTTCTAAGAAGTGGAAGGAACGCTAGCCCATGGGATGACTAAGCAGAAAGCTGATTACTGAAGCTTAGTCTGGGTACTGTCACAAGGCGCACTTTGCTTGCTACGACAGGAACCGCTCAAAGGTATTTTATTGATCCAGTACCGGGGCTAGAATTAATTTATCTTCCCTGGAAAGCCGATTCTCTATTTGATTAGAATATGTAGTATTCTGAATTAGAATTACATGTAGTTTTATATGTATATTGCTTGGTAAATGCGTCATTAGAGTGGGGGGTTTTGGGTTTTAACAACCTTAATGGTTACTAGGGACCTCTGGATTGCATTGGATCATAGCATATCACCCCGGGGGCGATGCGTTAGATTTAGTTGCGTGGCATCTACTCTATGTAATCCCTTCATAAGTAATCGCCTTCTGGATTCGGGTGGTGGCCGTTGGAACAGAAAGCTTATCAGTGCTAATCGACCACCGGGGCTAACACCAACCTCCCCTCCCGGACATCGGATGAAGATGCGGCTTGCAACGGCTCCTCCTCACGTGGATATCCGCATCGCACAATCTAATCTCATCTCTGATGCAATCATTGATCGACAAGACCAGCCACACAGCCCTTCAGTGTCTCACCCCCGCATTCGCTTTCCCCTTTGACCTTACTCATGATTGGAGATACGTTGCCTATAAAGAAAGAATCAGTAGACATGTCACTTCTATTAGTTCGCATCTTGTTGATACGGAGAATACTCAGAATACTAGTTTTAAATGAGAAATCATGTAAAAATCCTTAGACCAAGAGCTATTTGGGACCTTTTCGATTGAGGAATTGAAAGTTTCCTAGTTAGGCAGCGAATGTTCAATCCGGTGTCGCGAGCAATGCTATGCATGCTGTGCTCTAGGCCGTTTCAGGCTTAGCACTTCCGAGATAACGATAGATGGCCCTCGTATATCCGTGTCAAAGCGAACGTCTTACCTTTGTCTCAGAATGAGGTCTTGTAGTAGCAACGTCACGACACAACTTTTAGAATTGCCGTTTGTAAGCTTAGTTGTTAGCCTACTGATGATCTCGGCGAGTAATCTTAGGGACAATTGTCAGGGTGCAAGGGATAAGTACTTATTAAGACTGTCCCTCCCGACGCAGTAAGACATAAAGCTTAATACTGCCCTGCCGCCCTGCTGCTGTAAGACACGGTCACATAAACCTTCCGACTGTTATTTTCCCGTTCCCTTAAATTGTTGTCCACGCCTCCGGCTTTTGTCCACGATGACAATTGTCAAAAACTCCCTACACTCTCTGGAACTTCCAGTGGTACTCTCTCTATCAAAGATGTCGATTCTATCCAGCATCTACATCTTGGTTAGCTCACTCACGATTTACCTGGCATCTCTGGCTTTCTACCGACTATACTTTCACCCCCTTGCTAAACATCCTGGACCGCTCCTCGCACGGATCACTGATTGGTTTGTTTTTTCATCTTTGGAGAGGGTCAAGTTTCGCTACTAAAACGTCCTAGGTACAATGTTTATCATGCCTATCTCGGAGATCGTCATCTCGCTCTACATCATGCTCACTTGAAATATGGCCCGGTTGTGCGTTTTGCTCCAAACCTTATTTCCATCAATTCCTCTACCGCGTTGAAGTCAATCTACGGTCACTCGGCTCTATCTCGCTCGCTCCAAAAGTCCTCCTTCTATTCGGCTTTTCCTGCGGTCAAAGGTGTCTACAACACGCACAACTGTATCTCTAAGGCTGAGCATGGCCGGAAACGTAGAGTCCTTTCAGCAGCATTTTCCGAAAATGCCTTGAAGAGTATGGAAGATTTGGTCTTGGGCAACATTCAAATCTTTGCAGATGAGATCGACAATAGAAGCGTAAAGCAGAAAAAGGGTGTCGATATGGGAGATATGTTTAGTTGGTTGACGTTCGATGTTATGGGCGAATTATGCTTTGGGAAGAGTTTTGGAATGTTGAGGGATGAGACAACCA
Source organism: Verpa bohemica (assembly GCA_033030345.1). Taxonomy (NCBI): domain Eukaryota; kingdom Fungi; phylum Ascomycota; class Pezizomycetes; order Pezizales; family Morchellaceae; genus Verpa; species Verpa bohemica. The sequence goes on along the minus strand of JAUFSE010000008.1, from coordinate 1,541,230 downwards.
GATTCGTTACGCATTTGATTGCACAGGCTGCTCACAGTCACTACATTGTGAGCTTCCCGGTAGTTTCTCCTATTTGGATAAGAATTAACAGTTACTGTTTTAGAACGGCAATTATCTTCCATTGGTTACTTTGAAAATCTCGCGTATCTTGTTCCCTACCATTGTACGTGATAGGTGGAAGTTTATTCAACACTCTCGTGGTTGTGCAAATGAGCGCATGAAACTTGGTGCCGATTATAAGAAAGATTTTTTCCACTATCTGCTCGATGCAAAGGATCCGGAAACTGGCAAGGGTTTTGACACTAAAGAGCTATGGGGCGAGGCAAATGTTCTCATGATTGCGTAAGGGAACCCTAATACTGAAACAGGATTTCCTATACTAATGGTTTAATAGTGGTTCTGATACGACAGCCACCGCTCTCTCAGCCACAATGTTCTATTTGGCCCGCAATCCTGAAAAATTAGCAATCCTCAAGAAGGAAATCCGTAGTGCCTTCAACAGTGTTGAGGAAATCGTTGGTGGAAAGCAGATCTCAGATTGCCACTACTTGAAGGCTTGTATCGACGAGGCTATGAGACTCGCCCCCCCTGTCCCTGGTTTGCTACCTCGTGAAGTCATAGCACCCGAGGGAATTGTAGTCGATGGAGTGTTTCTGCCACACGGAGTATGTAACCCCAAAAGAAAAAGGTTAATTCCAAAGCTAATATAATTTACCATCTAGACTGTCACTGGAACCCCTGTCTACGCTATCCATCATAACCCTGAATACTTCCCCAACCCATACAAATTTGTTCCTGAGCGCTGGCTCTCTGAAAATAATACCGAGGATGCTGTTGAAACTGCTAGGAGTGCCTTTACACCATTTTCAATTGGTCCTCGTGGGTGTATTGGAAAGTCTGTCGCATATGTCGAACTCAGGCTGACTATTGCTCGCATCATGTTTGAGTTTGAGTTTGAGGAAGTTGAGACTGAAGGGAAGGGTACATTGTGGCATGAAGGGTTTTCCGAGAGGAGTGGCGAGTTTAAAATGATGGATCATTTTACCAGTAGGAAGGAAGGACCAGTATTGAAGTTTTCGAGGAGGTGACGAGGTGCTATATTGTAAATAGGGTGTTTCTTTGTAGCTAGCATAGTTTGTTTCGGGCATTTGTTTCCTGTATGGTTCAACTGGAGTTTGTATTTAAATGAAAACAAATGGATTGGTTCTGGATCGTGTATTGTTTGTGGGTGATTTAGCTCTTTTGAGATTATATTTTAATATTGCCAGCACACGCTTGTGGTATGTTAATAGTGGATATTATTCTTCAAATTATGTTCCCCCCGTTATCTGATAAACCTCCTAATAGAAACGATTGTGCCATCTCGAGAGTCGTGACTAGCTGAGGATCATAATCACTCACTCGGCCTAGTCTCTTCTTGGCAAGTATTGTTAGCGCTAATACACTCTCACCTCATTCGATATTATTTAATAGGAGTTTTTCATGTAGGTGGACCATGGGGGGAATCACTGGGATGCCGAAGAGTACCTGGGTCATGGAATGAAGCCTTTCTTAATGGGTATTGTTATCGCACATGGAGGTTGGTAAGAAAGTTTAGGATATAAGCTAGCTAATAGATTAGCTATCAGGGTCTAATGGAAGTTCGGGTGGCGTCACGAAGAACACTTGTAGTTTGGGTAGTACCGTGGTTTTGATCGATCTTATTAGATTGGTTCGGCTAATTTTAGCTTGGCAGTTGTAGCCACCAACTATAAAAGCCGCTCTCCCACCACCTGTCGAGAACCCAACCACTTATCAAGAATGGATGAAAAGGGATACCGGAGCGCCTTATCACCATTACAATACTGATTGTAGGCATTACGTATATATTCAAAACGAAATATCTTAGATACACTCGTTCATAACCACATTCCCAGAGGCGTAGGCGCAGCTCGCCCTATGTTACTAGGGAGAATATTTTCCAGAACTTTTTGAGTTTCCAGAAATTGTTCGTGGTGGGTGGGTGTCCCTCGAGGGGGCTTCAGAAAATCTTTTCTTTTCTGGCGGCTGGGGTTTGTGTGAAGGGAGCCACCGTACAAATTTAAATACCGTGTTCTTTCTCAGTGATTCATAAAGTCCTAATCGGACACTAGGGAGTCATTGAAAATAGTTGGACAGATATACCTGAAAGGTTATATCCCAGCCCAAAAGACAAAATACTTGGTCTCCCTAGTACTATCCGTAAATAATGGTGGAGATAGGAAAGAGGTGAACTTATTCTGTATAAGATTGACACGTAAATATTTTCCTAGAAGTCTTACCTAGCTAATGTTAGCAGCCTCTATCATCATGCCAGTGCTACCAGGACTGGATCGCTATTGGATCTAGGATTGCAACCTAATGGGGATTAGGCGAGATAGGCTCAGCGGCTACCTTAGTTCATCCTAAAGGGTTAACAAAGTGTTCAATCTTTGGTATTGTGGCAGGGTTACTAACACTGTAATTGATCCTGAGCGTAACTTGTGAGTCATGAGGTATTGATGCAGTGGTGGCTACAATAACATTCTCTAGATGGAAGAGAGGGAATAACTTGCACATGTAAGAATAGAATTCTTTCTTGGGTAGGTCAGGGGACCGCGTTGCTATTAGATCTCTTTCTTTTACTGCTTAATAACTGACTTTTGGTCTCGGTGGATAGTCCCCTTATAGCAGTTGTGATAGCTTAATAGCGGATCAATTCTCACAGAGTAAAGAAAAAAAGAAGGCAGAGCGGATAGTAACACTAGCTCCAAAATCAACTAAAATATCTAGGTATATAATATTAGATTAGGCCTTGAGCATTATAGCTTATATCTAGGTCTCATTGAAGATTGAATTAGACTTTCCACAAAACATACTGATTAATGCACATCTGTAATCCTGCTTATAAGTTATAATTTCCCACGAGAACTAGGGTTTAGAATTATAGTTTTGTTCTGATATTGCGAGAATGAGAAGTAGCAAAATCAGTATCTTAGCAGACTAGGACAGAAAGCCTAGGAAAGGCTTTCTGCTCCTCTATATATACTACTAATCACGTAGACCCCGCGATACCCTAAAGCCTAGAGAAAACAACAAGTGAACCCCAAGAAGAGCCTCCTAATAGGCTTTGTCGACCGAGTCTCCTCGGAGACAATTATACTAGCTAATCAATCAACGCTATACCTTATTAGGTAGCTATATTCCAGCAAGTTTCTAGTTGTACTACACGAGTGATATCTAATGATAGTTATATTATGCTAAACTGTTATATATTATTGTAAGGAGAGGAAGGTAGTTTAAGATATAAACTTGGAAGGCTATAAATTCACTGAGAAATTTAGTAGTATAGAAATTCAATCATAGGTTTTGGGAGTGATTAAATACAGTACTAATTGTTCCTTTTTTATGCGGCGATAGATAATTTTGGGGGGGGTGTTTCTAAGGTAGAAGCCACTACTAGATTTTCGTATTGTTGTAAGTAGCTTGTATTACCTTGAAAATTTAAATAATGCATACCTACCTAATGCAAGTAGTCAAGTGAATAAAATAGAGTATCCTAACTATCAATGATAATTCAGTAAGAAAAGAAGACCTGGTCCGTGCACCAAAGTTACCCGACTTTGATTCAGCCTCATTCAACGTCCCAACTTCAGCTTCACCTACACCCCACCAACCCCACCATACCCATACCCCTAAAAACACTATAGTAAGAATGTTAATACCAATCGCCCCATTCCCCCCTCACTCTCTACTCTCGGAAATTCCAGACACTGCCTATGCACTCTGGACAACATCACTCACTATCCACCTCCAGTTCCCCCTCACAAAATTCGTATCCGTATCCCTCACCGATACCTCCCTCACAACCTTTCTCACAACCTACCTTCACCACACCCCTCCCAACGACTCAGAAGCCCAGAAAATACTCAAACGTAAAGTTGCTACACTACTCCACCGGATCGCAACATTACCTGACTATGCAAACCTACCCGACGATTTCACAACGAGCACATTCCTCCGCGACATTGCGGCTTCATTCCCCCGCAGTAAAGTTCTCCGTGGCGTTTTTGACGAAGAGAGGGTATGGCGGCGCTATGAAACACCTATCGAGAAGCTTCGTCGAGTTGTTGTAGCCGGAAAAGGCGCAACAAGCGGTGATGGGGATTTACAGAGCTTGTTCAAGTTCAGTCGGCGTACAGCAGAGACTTTCCTTGCTGGCGATGAGTGGCTCGATGTTGTTGTTGAGAAAAACTTAGTTTCGGAGTTTAAAACCGCTATTCTTGAGGTGGCGGGTGTAGATGGTGTTAGGAAGGGGAATTGGAGCATGGTCACGGATATTATCTATGGTTTGATTGCCGGATCTGATAACCCAAAGGCTAGTGGTATTGCTAAAGAGAAGTCTTTCCTAAAGGCGCTCATTGAGACGACTACTTTTGTCTCTGTGATCAAGAAGGCAGCAAGGGACACACCCGAGGAGGCCAGAGTGGAGGCTGTATTAAAGGCGCTTGAGAAGTTTGGACGGCGGAGGGTGCCCAAGAAGAAGCCTGTGGATAACGGGAAGGGTAAAGGAAAGATGGTGGGGTTAAGTGAAGAGGAGGAAATAGAGATTATGAACAAAGTCTCAATAATACGGGACCTATTCCCTGACCTAGGCAGTGGCTTCGTTCGGCGGTGCCTTGATGAGTTTAATGGCGATGTGGAGAGAGCTACAGGAGCCCTATTAGAAGATGATCTACCTACAGTGCTGCGGAGTGCAAACAGAAACGAAGAATAGTAAGCCCCACTCTCAATTAAAAAAAAAGCTAGCCATTAACAATCTCAGCATCCCACCCGATATACCTACTTCAGGACCTCCAAAACCATTTCACAAACATGCTCCCGCACCAACACCCTCATCATCTCGCCACAACAAATACGATAATGATGAATTCGACACACTCCTCCCGTCTACACTTTCCCGTCTACACTTTGGCCGCAAGAACGCTTCACTAACAGCGGACAAACTCCTCTCTTCTTCAACTGATCGCGCACCCAAAGCCTCAATTCTTGCTGCCCTAAACGCATTTGACAGCGATGACGACGAACGAGATGATACCTACGATCTTACCGACGTCGGTGGCGCTGTAGATAATACCGGCGATGAAGACCTACAGAGACAAGTGCCAGTTACAAAAACGATCGATAATGATGAGGACCCAGCTGAGAAGATGTTGTGGGAGACTTATAAAAATGACGTAGCGGTATTTTCGAGGGATGCAGAGACGAGGAGGGGACTGGCAAGGAAGAACTTGAAGCAGGGGACATCAATGACAGATGAGGCAATCGAAGGGTGGAAGATTATGCTTGAGCGAGATCCGAAGAGGTTACGCATGTTTGAGCATCGGTATTCTAATCTTCCAGGTGGCAGTGGTGGAGGACAGTCGAATATTCTCAAGAGCACACGGTGGACTGCACCAGCAGATGGCGAGGAGGATAGCGGGAGAGGTGATAAAGGTAAAGGTGGGAGGATTAGAGGTGGTGGTGGCGGTGGTGGTGGGAGGGGTGGGAGGGGGGCGGGAGGGGGGGCGGGAGGGGGGGTGCAGGACGAGGGAGTGGGGATAATGTGGCAGGTCCGAGTGGACAGAAAGAGACAACGCAGGGTAGGGCGAGTAAGGAAGCGAGTAAGGGAAGCAGGGCGAACCATAATAGGAAAGACCAGAGGACGAAGAAAATGGCGAGGGGTGGAGCATTCCCACCACCTGGATAAGAGAATTTGTATAGCTCTTTAGAGGAGTATGTTTAAGATCTTTCATGTAGCTTTAGGTCTAAATAGGCCCGATATCTGCTTAGCTTAATGATCGGTTCCTAAGCTATGTAGCTCCTAAACCCCAACACGGAGGACCTACTCTGTTTGTTCATACATTCTCACTCGGTGATAGAATGCTGTAGTAGAGTTACTACCTGTTTCGCTAGCCTGTATTAATATAAATCATAGTAAGATTTGTTTCATCATTTGAGACCTGACTCATCACACAGTTAAACTAGATAAATATGTTGAGATATGGCTACCTAATAAGGTATAGCGTTGATGGTTCAACCAATATATTCGTCTCCGAGGAGACTCGGTCCCCAAAGCCTATTATGAGGGTCTTCTTGGGGTTCACTTGGTGTTTCTCTAGGCTTTAGGGTATCGTGGGGTCTACATGATTAGTCGTATGTATAGAGGAGTAGAAAGCCTTTGCTAGGCTTTCTCTCCTAGTCTACTAAGATACTGAGAATACCGCTTAAACTCTACTTCTCAATTATCTCGATTTCGAACAAAAATATCACAATATTTTGCCGAGTGAGATATTATGATGTAAATTTAGTGAAATAGTACTTAATGTAGACCCACCTAGGAGCAACTAAGCCCTAGGACTAGTCGATTATGTTTCCCTAATCTCCACTTATACTCAATAATTAAGGGTAGAGCGATTTTACTATGAACACTGGAGTAGCCCCTTAGCAGATAACCACCATCTAATACAGCTACAATGAATTGTAATCTCCTCTTGGCTTCGCATCAGGGATGAGTAGCGAGCGTGAGATTCTACATAAAGTATATATCGAGTAGAAACTGAAAGCGAAAACACTAAAAGTAAAGAAAAAAGCTATAAACTTCCTACACGAACTAGTTTGATCGTAACTATCTCGGCTTAATAGTTTCTACCCCAAACGAAAAAAAGGGCCCGGGAGTAACCTTTAATATTCTCGCTTCTTAGTTTACCGCGCCAAATTGCCTAATTAGCTTTACTAGCCAACAAGCACTTGATTGTTCAATACCCAGTACTCTAAACCCCTAATCTCCTCCTAAACTCCCTTTCTGTTTCCCCTTCCTCCATCATCCCTTCTAAGGCCCTCACCTCTCGCTCTAACCCTTCTGTTTCCTGCACTTGTGCAGCTGCAGCTGCAGCTTGGGCAATGAGTATCGCCTCGCCCGCAGTCTTTTCTAGATCTTGTTGCACTCCGCTGCTTATCCCCCCTTGTCCTATGAGGGCCGGATCCACCATATCCAATTCGCCGTTATGATGTGTATAGTCATTTGCATCTAGCTCTCCTGTGAGATTGTTCATCGTCACGACAGGGGCTGGGTTATGTTCTCCTAACGGCAAAGGATAGGAATGATGTTGCTGCTGAACATAATCATATCCACTCTGCTCTTGTGGTTGAGCGGAGGGGGTTTGAAGGGCATCTAGTTGGTAGCGTTCAGTGCGAATTTCGAGAGGGAGATCATTGAGATTGGCGAGGAGCCGGGAAATGATCTCACTAAGGGGAAGCCGGCGATGCGGAAGGTGAGCACGGAGGGTTTTATAGCCCTTCTCGAGGTCCTTGGAAGCCCAGAGAGAAGACTGCTCGGCGATTGTATCCCAGGGAATTTGTTTTTCTTCTTTAGCACCCGAATCGCGGATTCTGCCAGAAATTTAGTAAGCTACAATAAAGGAGTAACAGCAGGTAATAGGTAGTATTAAAGACTTACTGCTCTAGCACCCAAACTTTATCACCAACTTTCATATCATCCACATTTACCTTAACTTTCCTCTTCCTCCACATACCGCCCCGCCCCTCCCCGGCCCCAGCCCCTAAAATTCTCGCCCTCTGTTGCTTCATCTTATTCCATTTGTATCTGCATTGAATCCGACTCCTCCGATTTCCCATCAATTCACTGACACTAGTCCAATTAACTTCCTCCTCTCCATCAACCTCTTCCGCTTCCAAATCAACATCCTCTTCGCTTACTTCCCTGCCTGTTCTTGCCCCCCGAATCCCCGCCAACACAACCCTAAGCACCCTCCGCAGCTCAGCCTCTTCTTCATCGCCCCACCTATCCCTCCCACGCTCCTTACCACATTTAACGTAGTTCCTCCACCTATCGCGGCAATCCTCTCCCATACGACCCATAGCATCACCGACATCTTTCCAACTACTCCCCTTTTCAGCCACAAGACGTGCAAGCTCCTCATCGTCTTCAGGTGTCCACTTTGCGCGCTGTTGAAAGACGTGGTAGGAGCGGCGAACGTGCTTATAGATACTTGCTCTGCTACGGTTTGGAAGGACTGCACAGACACTCTCCCAAAAGTCGTCCTTTTTACGGTCGTTTGACCAAACCCGTGAGCAGAGGTCACCGTGGGTGAGACTGTGGAGTGACATGTACTGTGTAAGGTGCGTATCGATTGCGTGGCGCTCCTCAAGTGTGAACGTGCCACCATTTCCAGCTGCACCAGCACCGGAACTCCCCGGAGTCGAAGTGGTAATAGTGGTGGGAAGTTTACGAGCACGCGGTGTCCTTTTAGCGGCGGGAGTTGGGGGGAGGATACTCTCGGTAGGGAGGCGTCGCTTCCGTTTTATCTTCTCGCTGCCCTCGTCGGTTTCCTCGTCTTGCTCTGCTGCTGCATCGAGGGCACGAAGCGCAGGATCCACTAGCTTGTTGGCATCATCCTCTGGGAAGCGCTTGCGTTTATAGCCTGTCGAAGCCTTTCCTTTCCCTGAGCCGCGGGGGAGGGTCACCAAAGATGCAAGGTCTTGGTCAAAATCGGTAGTGATAGAGCCCCCAGTGAAATCGTCAGTCATGAGGTCCTGTAAATCAGGAACATTTGTTTGGGGGAGCGGATTGTGCTTAGACATGTGAGCGGCAAGATGTTGTGAGATTATACGATCCGAGTCTGGGATCTCCTGAAGACTATGGGCGGGCTGCGGAAAATCTGTATAGTGGAGAAGAGGATCGAGACCTTCGGCTTGGTTAGGGGGCAGTGGAGAGGGGGGGGCATCTTCGGTCTGGGGAGGGGGGGCTTCGACTTCTTGCGAATCGGGAGCTTCGTTTTCGGTAGATTTCGTTTTTTGCGTTTTACTTTTCCGGGTGCCGCGACGTGCTTTCTTCTTTTTGGGTTCTTCAAGGACTTCCTCTTCCTCGAGGACATCCATTAGTTCGGGGTCATCGTGCGAGCCCTCATTATCCACTAATACCGTTACGTCCTCGCTTTCAGCAACCGCATTGACGTCTGCTGGGAGACCCTTATTGAGCGCCAATAAAGCTTGTGCCGATTCCTCCTCTTGGCTTGTTTGGCGATTCTTTTTTTTTCGTTTCGATTTCTCTGCGGGGGTCGTCGGCACTATTGTTGGCACTGCCCCCACAACAACCACATCCTCCATCCCATCATCATCTGCATTCTCATTCTCCTTCTCCTCCTTTGCTTTCTCCTTCTCCTCCACGCGTTCTTTATCTTTGCTTCTCTTCTTCTTCCGCTTCTTCACCTTCTTTTGCGTGTCCGGACCGTCCAGATTTCCATCAACAACATTGTCCTCAGCAGGATCGGGGTCCTGGTTGACGAAATTGTCGTGGTCGTTGTCGCCATCGTCTGGCTGCGATTGGGAATTGCCCATGGAGGGCATTTGTTGTTGTTCGGGCGGGTAACGATGCCTAAGTCGATAGGGTAACTATGGTGAGTTGAGGTGGTGAAGTGTACGATTGTGGGTGAGGGGAGAGGGTAACCGCGAGGAGATGGAAGGTGGGTGGTGTGTACGAAGACTTTTTCAAGCGCCAAGACATTTACCTTGCTGTCTGCCAAGCTAAAGCGTGACAATGAAAGTGACAGTAACGTGACGGCCGAGGAGAGGCGATTATGGGTGTATACACCACATCCAAAGTCCATGACGTAAGAAAACGTGGATTCTATATTTAGTTGCTACATTGACTGAATCCATTGGTAATAATGACACCTACACTATTCCCAATGAAACGGCCAACCAGTAGCACTAGGGTTTCACGCGATAGAATCTTTTTAAAACAAAACAGCAATAGGTATATTATTGGCCCAGAACGCAAAAAAGCTAATTACAACGCAGAAAAGAACCCGCAAGTCTCATGCCCTTCAGTTTTGATATTCCCAAGCAGACTCCCCATTCATACCTCAGCAGTAGCTCGCTATTGATCTATTAGCTTAGAATCATAGGACACAACCCAGGTGACTTACACTTAGCATCTTTTTTACACACACCGTCAGTAGCGAGTTTAGCAGCAGTTACATCACAATTTTCTAGACTAGAGTTAGATTTAGGCTTTGAGCAAAAAGATAGGTATACGAACTAGGGACCTCAGCCATCTCTTTAGTTTTTTCACTAGTCATCTTCATGGGTTTATCCATTTTTTGATCGGCCATCTTATTATCCACCACAATGACATCAGTAATCTTATCATCAGCCATCTTATTATCAACTGTCTTGGGATCAGTCATCTTTTTATCAACCATCTTCTTGTCAATGACCTCCTCATCAATCGTTTCCCCATCATTCATCTTTTTACCAATAATCACCTCCTCATAAATCGTATCATTAGCACCATCGACACTGCCGCTGAGAATCTTGCGAGCGCCATCTTTCGTGGCGTGGTCGTTTCCCTTTTCCTCAATGGACTCCGCTGCGTAAATGTTAGTAGAAACTTGTGAATAATACTCATTAGACTTACTAGATTTATCCATTGTCTTAGGATTAACTAAATCATAGTTAGCTTATGACTTCGAATTCACCCCAAGATAAAAAAACCATGGTAAGTCTTAAAACCCATAGGAATTGCTTCCTTTCTTGCTTTATCCTTCGAATCCGATTCGCCTTCGGTCTTCATCTCCTTGGATTCAGAAGTAATACCAGTACAACCCATATCGGCCTCTTTTGACTGAGTAGCTTTATCCCCACCGCAAGCTTTGGAAGCGGTCTTGCAAACATCTCCTTTACCAGAGTTATTTGCATCTTCGACGGAGTTTCCTAGGTGTAATCATTAGTTTTGTACATCAGCAGAGATGAATAAAGACAATTTACCAGCCATAGTTTCAACAACGTTATGCAGAGCAGTTTTAGCTTTACCGAAATAAGAATCAGTAGAGACGATAGTTTCTTTGTTGGTGTTGTCGATTCCAGACATTTTGATAGAGTCAAGTACTGAAAGATTTGAACGAGAAGTGATTTGATACTGAGTTTGAGGTTGAGGTTGAGAAATGAAATGATGATGGAGAAGAAGTAGAGGAGAAGGAGAAGAGAGAGGGGTTTATATACTCGAGAAATTCGCCGCTCGAGATAAGGTTTGATGCTAATGTGTCAAGTGGGCCGATGGGGAGGATTCTAAATTGGTCAAGACGGCTCATTAGCTTGAAATCGAGCGGTAATTCTAGGAAGGTTCCTTCTGTTAGATAGAGATACATGTACCTCAACTACCTTCTTGTCTTAATTCACCTTTTGGGCCGTGTTCTTGAAGAACTTGATATCACCCTTCTCCCGCTCAAGCCGTGTCAGACCACTTTAATGCAGACTCGACGCAAGCTGGTATGATCCAGTCATAAGCTAAGTACAGAGATACAAATTTTTTGAGAGACTTTAATGATCCTTCTATGATTTTAAGAACACTAAGCATTTCTCTTCAATGCTTAGTTGTTCTCTAGGATGTCTAATGATTCTAAGACTATCTAAATGAAATAAAAGGGCTTCTGCATGTACCTAAAACCCGAGTCCTTTCCTCATCCTTGACTTAGGTACATACATGTAATGTTATGTCAACGTGGCTAAAACACGTGAAATCACTCGGATAGGTGCTAAGCCGAAGGTGATGAGAAACCCCGTACACTGGTTAATGTAGCACGAGAGTTAAGTTAGAAAATCGCACACGGACATACATGGACTCGGCTCTTCATGTGTTCTATAAACATACCCCCTTGTTCTTCACGGCAGGCTACATACATGTACATATACCTCTTTTAAAACCCAGAAGGGGGGGAAACACTACAGAGTTTATAGGCCTCCCAATAGCTCTATAATAGGCTCTATTTTGATGTTTTAAGTTAAGTGATATAAGAATGAAAGACAAAATACATGTATATACATACAGTCTTTAAGGTTATGTTTCCTAGCCTCACAACTCATATCAATTTACCAAGCAGCATGGCAATATCAGACCAAGCACAGGGCCGGTTACACCAAGCGGTTATCCAACTTGAGGCAATTCTTTATACTTATCCCCCATACCGGTACTCGTAAACTACAGTCTGTCCTAAAGATGTCATGTCAGCGATTGATGAGTAATTTTCACACCTACACGGACCCAGAGTCTTTATTCTATCTGTTTCTCCATTACGACGCCCATCCACACACATACATAGATACATAAATAGTCAAGAACATACACACGGAAGACGGCACTCAAAAAATAAATAAAGGCAAAAAGCAAAATGCGCGGAAGACGGCATGTAGCTAAACAAAAGGGCAAAAAGACATAATACACCACCCGAACCCAGCCCACCGATACTCCTACAGTGAAACGCAATATCAATCCATCCATCCATCCATCCATCTATCTATCCATCCGTAAACACCAGACGTAGGTTGGTATGTAGAAACAATAACCTCAGTCGTGGATAACTACTCCCAGGAAAGACATTTATGCCTGTCCAGAGTCAAACTGCACTTGTAAGTTTACAGCTTACTGTACTGTGATGTGAGGTGGGACAAGAGATTTACAGATGGACTTTATCTAATCAGATAAGATCAGATAACACACCACCACTAAGGAGCAATAGCTACGAGTGGCTAATAACAGCTTAAGCAAAACATACTTATCCACCAGGGTAAACACTAGAGACCGAGGGGTCACGATTTTTATAGCAGGATATCTATGCACGACGCCACACCATACAAAATTGACCCCTTGCTTCCTGGTTCTTACCTGGAGGACGAGTAGAATAGCCCATCGGATAGGTAGGGTCAGGGGTCAAAGTCCAGACCCAGCAGATCGCTAGTCAAACGCGATAAGTAAGATATAACAGCCCGTATATGGTACCTATGGCGGCTAGAGGCAGTCTCTCACCCAATCAGGCATAAGCGATCTAATTGGACAAGATAAGTTTCATTGAGGGTGTGCTGGCACGTGTTGGCACAGCCCTGATGTTTTTAAATCGTCATCCTCCCCGCCAACATATATTACACGCACTCCCAAGCAGCACCCCCACCAAGCAACATCACCAGAAACCCCACAATCGCAGTTCCCACAATGAAGAACTCCCTCTTTCTTACCATCATCACCGCAGCCTTCCTCGCGCTCACCACTGTCCACGCGCAAAACTTCGGTAGCGAGGTATGCAAAATTGGTGATTGCAGACAACTCATGCTACTCGGATCTCGCTGTGGATACGTGCTCGACCGAGCGACGAGTTTGACCGCCGCAGAAGCGTACTGCACATGTAATGCCGGGAATTTTACAAGCATAATCAAACCGTAAGAACCTCTGTATGTTTCTTCTTCTTTTTCTCTTTACTAATTGGAAAATACAGATGCCTTGAGTGCATGGAGCCATACAATATACCGATATACACCCAGAGTACATGGGAGAGACTGTGTCCGAATGCTAAGCAAGCTCTTGAGGATGATGACGACGACAACTCGGGTGCCCCTAGTAGTACGAATGGGCGTATGTTGAGTATTATAAGTGGTCTAGTGGTGGCAGCTGGTATTGGGTTTATGGGGATAATAGTTTAATTCCTAGGGTGGTTTTCTCCGGTGGGAGGGGTGGTACTCCCTGATCTTTCTTTTTGTAGTGGCTTTTTTTTTACAGGAGTTTTCGGTGGTGTTATTCGGCAGTAGCGGTGTAAGGAATATATCCATTATTATTATCCCCCTTTTTTTTCTTTTCCATCCTGTTTTTTGATAGATGAGGAGTCCTTGTATGATGAACTTGTAAACGATTATGCATTAGGGCGAATTTTATTTCATGTATGCAACTCAAACCGAGTTAACGTCCGAAGCTGATGCCCCGATTGGACAGATCTGCAGGCGCAAGCAAAACATAAATCTAGATCGGGTAATAGTCCTAGCCAATTTCAAACCACTCCGGTCTTACGAATGCCCACAGAGAAAAAGTCATCTAATGCTTAATCAAGACCATACCCCGGGTGGAGGGGATGACATGAACACAATATACGTACTGTACTAACCCGGTGCATCCGGCGTATTGTATAAAGATTGGCCCACAACCACCGAGGCTGTGTAAGTAGCCCACCATCGATAACTCTAGCGCTTACCTTAATCCACATAAGAACAAAGCTACACAAGCTAAGCTTTTTTATAGTTGTTATTCCTCCTGTCGGTCATCACCAACCCACCCAACCACCCACAGCCATACCCGAGTGATCAAACATGACCCAACTACAGGATTACGCAAGACCTTGATTCTGTAATCTTTCTTACTAATATCAAATCCTCGGATGATGTATTCCCCGGGTATTTTTTCTAATGATTCAATATTCACGCGCTTGATGGATGGGTGGATAGACTATTTCGTCGTACGGTTCGTAGTAGTTCTTGTGTCGTTGAGGAGGGATAGAGTAGAGTAAGGTTATATATGATGGTGATTCAACCTTAAACCCTAGATCCATAACCTTATGATTATATTTGCTAACCGTAGGTGTACAGGGGGAACATACTGCTAGGTAGCTAGCTAGATTTGTGTTTGTCAATGGGTGCAGTATTGTAGATGCTAACTCGTGCCTAGCTGGTACTATATAGATAACCCACCATCCATAGTCTCTAGGGCATCCTATCCTCTATCATGCATCATCCACCCCTCTTTCCTTTCCCATTCACCATCCCTCTCGAGTGATCCTCCATGCCACTAACCCTAACCCCCCGGCGCATCCCGACCACGATCCTTGGCATGCAGATCCGCCTATCCACGTGAGCACATGAGTGATGTGCGCAGAACCGCAGATGACAACATTTACTGCAACACGATATATAACCTCAGCTGGTCGGTCGTGTGTTTTGAGTCCTGGTTCATGGGCACTGAAAAACGGGTTCATTCATCAAGGTATTTACAATTACATCCTCTAATCCCTCTGACGATAAAGAAAAAGCAAGTAACAGACAACGCCTCAGGAAGAAGAAAAGAAAGAAAAGAAAAAGCTACATGTACTCAAACACCACCCCTTCACTTAGTTCGGGAACCGCCTCTTCTCTAATAACAGTGTTCCTGACGGCCCCATCTTCTCATCGAATCCTTCAACAGCAGAATAGATCCTCTTCCCTCTCAACCAGGTCTCACACACCTTCCCCTTGAGTGTTTTATTCTCATACGGTGTAACCTTATTCTTAAACTTCATATCGTTTGTTGTAACCTATATGCACAATTAATCACCACTCACACACGAGAACACCAAGGAAGGGAACCTACAGTAAACTCCGCCTCGGGATCAAAAACACATATATCTGCATCCCACCCGACTTCTAGCGCGCCCTTCTTCCCTAGCAAGCCCACCTGCTTCGCCGTCTTCCAACTCGTCCACATCGCGCACTGCTCTAGCGTTACTCCCCTTTTTTGGCCTTCGGTCCACAATACACTCAATCCCAAGCCCACAGTCGAGATCCCTCCCCACGCCTGGAAGAAATCTCCATCACCTCCGTCCTTCACCAACATCTTTAGATCTGGCGTACATGGCGAATGGTCTGATACTACTGTCTCAACCAATCCCTCTTTCAAGGCATCCCACAAGAAATCCCTATTTGCGCCCTCCCTAATCGGCGGACAACACTTATGTCTCGTATCACCGTCCTCAATATCCTCCGCCGCAAGCGTAAGATAGTGGAAACATGTTTCTGCCGTCAGTTTCACCCCACACTCTCTTGCCTTCCTGATGAGCGGGATTCCCTCTGCCGCTGAAAGATGGACAATATGTAGCGATAGCTCCGGGGCGATATGCGCCAAGCTCAAGATCTCCTCAATTGCATAAGTCTCGAACGACGGAGGTCTTGAGGCCAAGAACGTCGCATAAGACGATAAGGGGCCAGCTGGAGCAAGCGGCGGGTCACCATGTAGTACACTATCACCCACCGAGAGCGACAAGGGCGGTAACATCTCAGCATGGAACATGAGTGTTGTAGGCGACTTCGAGAGTGCCTTCATAGCTAGAGCTACATCTGGCGCAGTCACAGCTGGGAACTCCTCGACCTTTTTAAGCTAAGTTAGTACTAATCAACACCGAGAGGGGAAAATAAGACAGAACATACACCAGACTCGATAAGGAAGCACTTGAACCCTCTGACACCCGCTTCGACGAGTGGGACAAGGTCGTCCTGGTTCCCCGGGATTACACCACCGTAGAAGCCGACGTCAACCCAGCATTGGCCTTCAGCGGCTTTCTTTTTAAGGTTCAGATTCTCAACTGTTGTCGTCGGTGGGATAGCATTAAGTGGCATATCAACAACCGTTGTAACACCGCCGAAGGCAGCAGCGCGAGTACCTGTTTCGAAACCTTCCCATTCGGTTCGCCAGCCAGGTTCGTTGAGGTGGACGTGCGCGTCGACGAGGCCGGGCATGAGGGCCCGGGGAGAGTAGTCATGGTATTGGGTTTCAGCTGGGAAGGATGTGCGAGGGAGGAGGGATGTGTGGATTCGTAAGATCTTCCCGGTAGAGGGGGAAAGTAAGATGGTTGCGGGGGTGAGGGACCCATACACTATGGCACGGGAAGAACATAGCACTGTGGGAAGTTCTTCGGTAGTTTCGGGGGCAAGGTGGTAGAGGTCAGATTCGGTGGGGAGGGTTGAGAGTGGGACGATAGGGGTTTCAAGATGGGGAGCCATGGTGGGTAGATATCACTGGAAGATTTTGTTTTTGTGGGGGAGAGATAAGAGTGATTCTTTGTGGAGGAGGAGAGATACTATGAGTAAAAGAGAGGGATTCTGGGGATTTATAAAGCAAAGAAAGAGCCGAAGAATACCCCCCGATCCCCGGAAAAGTCATCTCTGGGGGGAGGGACTTTCCCGAATATTCCCCCTTGTGCTAATAAAAGAACCTTACTGATAACACCCTGATAAGAATCCCCCCGGAGATTCCACCACCGTATCCGAACCACATTACCACTAGTTAAAGACACACCTCTCTCCCTGGCCTAATCAGCTTTTTTACATCGAGCCACCAACCCACTCTAACGAACCAGAGCCAGGGAAAAAAAAGATTCCAGAACAAAGAAGTCAAAAAAATCACCCGCCCTAACCTTATCCAGCATGGGCAGGGAAGGGGGAAGATATTCCCTTGATCCGCAGCTGAGATGCGCTTCTCGATAATTAATCGGGATGAGGGAACCTGCATATCTGTGGTAAGATTAAAAGGGAAGTCATGGACCTGCCTTTGCGGATAAGGTAAGGATAGGGACTATCTATCTAGCGGGTCAACATCTCTGAAGTTATCGATAAGATAAGGGAACCAATCGGTTCGACCTTCCTGAGTTGGGAGAGATTGTAGATTGTGCCCCTTTAGACGGGGCGGGCAGCGCCGCAGAAGGCAGCATTGATCTGGAACAGAATCCATACGTACAATAATAATCAGCATGTACCTACATTATCCACTCTACTTTCTACTTGTACCTACACACGCATGGCATCGTATGATAGCAACTGCATCGCCCTCGGACGCTCGCGCCCGGAATTATGTAACGGTTACTCGATTGAAACCCTTTCTGAGTTAGTATTACTCGAGAGGAACATCTAGTAGAGTTTCTGTTACTCGAGAGGAACTGACGCAGCAGTTTCCATTACTCGATCGTCTGTTACGTAACGGGTGAATTGTCCCCGAGATCTAACGTGGTGTGTGTGCGATGTGAGGGGAAAAGCGGCTAGCGTGTTCCGGAAGAAAGCTTGTTTCCCGGTGGGTTAGGGTTAGTGGTGAGACTTTGGGGATTATGTAGAGTATGTGTCTCTAGCCGGGGGAAACCTTCGATAACCTTTTGTCCGTCTAGTCTCAGGATGGTATCGTGTGGAGATACAATGTTGGAGTTGTGTGGTAGCGAATTATAAGCTTGTTCGTAATAGTAGGGATTATTACGCCTCTTATAAAAGGGATCAAGGATGGGATACAGGGTTCTATGGCCTGGTCAGTACATATTAGAATATAGAAGGGGCCAATCAAGTCTCTCGGGGTGGGTTTTAGCCCTTTTTGAGCTTTTAATAGTGGTTGTTTTGTAGCCCTAAGTTATGATACTGCATAAAACACCACCTATTCCTTCTAACTCTTCTACATATCTAAACCGCTTAAGAGATACTTCTCCATCTATAATAATAATAAATCTTAGCACTATCACATAAAAGAAGTGGGAATATAATTAATTACCCCTCCGTCACCATAGCGAATTACTCTCAAGTGGCATTAACTCATCTGGGGGATGAAAACTCTAAACGTCACAGTAATACCAGAGATCACTTACAAAGACTTCATAGCTAAAATTAAGATCTCGTAAGCTTTAGCTTTACCCGAACTTTTGACACCTACCAGTGATTAGATAAATGTGACATAAGAATTAAAAATCCACTACTTCCTTCTGCAAAATACTAAAGCCCCCCCCCGATCCTCAACGTTATCTCTCTCTCTCTCAATACACCCCACCCCACCCCACCCCTCCACTCCATCAACCCATCAACCCATCACCACCCCGTCATCACCCCACTACCTACACGATGGCGTTCAGCCTCCCCCCAGAGATTCAAGACCAAATATTACACGAACTTGATCTTCCAACATTGTACTACCTTGCCCAAACCTCTCGCAGGTTTGCCGCCGCCTGTCTACCCCATCTCGGGAACCACTCACTCAAGAGAGAACACTGTCAACACGCGCTCTACTATGCCATCATATACGGAAACAGTGTACTAGCCAAGCAACTCCTCGTACGAGGTCGTGGTTGCATGTCAGCTTTCGAAAATGGGACACGAGTATTCAGCTATAAGACGTTCTGGAGAGATAATGAAGCAGAGTATGCTGTAAAAGTATTGATGAAGGATGGCGTTGACGCCGGTATTCATTCTTATGATTCAGAGGGGTGCTCAAGTTTCCGTGATACCGTAGATTTCTATAATAGTGTGGAGTTCGTAAGTGATGAAACTTATGGGAAGGTGAAAGTGCTAATGAATATAGGCGCATAGGGAGAATTTGTTGCCAATAAAGATGGAAGACCCGACTAGTAGATTCGAGTACGGTCCACGCACGGCGCTAGAGTACGCTGTGAGTTACGGGAGGATCTCGATATTAACGATGTTGCTCGGGGGTGATGTGGGGATGCGTCCTAGTGTCGTTGACATCAAGTTATTGGAGACTCTCGCGGCCAAGTGTCTCTTGAAAACGGATCTGAAGAATAGGGTTATTTCAAGGATTACCGAGCGTGGTGCGGGGGGGAATACGATGCTTCATAAGTTCGTAGCGGAGAGGAATGAGGATATGGTTCGGATATTGGTCAAGTTTGGAGCAGGCATAGAGGTAAGGAATGATAGTGGGGAAACACCGGTTTCGAGATTGTGTGATTTGGATTGGGTGGTGAGGATTAAGCTGTATTGTTTAACGGGGAATTTTCAGGAGTGTCGAGAGATATTGTGTAGGAAGTAAGTTTGTGCTTAGTTTGCGCTCTGTAGTGCTATCCTATTATTGCGATAGTATGATGCTTGTTTTGAAGTGGCTATTACACATAAATATCATTAATCCTTAATGTGTAAAAGGTACATATAGTTTATAGACAAGGGTTTAATTTATAGATGATGGTGATGATGACGATGATATAGTTCATACTAGCAGCAGTGAAGATGATGAGGAATACAAGGAGGAGAATACCAGTAGAATTCATGTTTAAGTTTAAGTAATGATATTTGAAGCTCTACCTGGGATTATTGTATTTATTTATATACATGTATATAGTAAAGATTTACTATAGTAGACTATGGTGCTCCACTATAATCGCGAAATTAAAAGGCCAGAACCCCCCCCCCCCCCTTCCCACAAAAGTCTCCCTCGAAATCAACAAGTTAATTATGCACTTAAATTATCTCGTGCTTTTGATAAGTAGATATAGTTCCTCTTACTTATTAAGCCTCAAGAGATAAGATGAACTAGGGTCTTGGGTAAACCATTCACCTTATAAACCAACTGGGACACCTTAGGCTTAAGGCAGTGGTACTACAATCTTCTAGAGGCTTTATATATCTAAAGTACCAGAAAATTTATATACATACTCTTTATTAGGGGTAGTTTTAGGTAGCCCGTCATTCAAATACAAAATCTAATCGTGTTACCCCTTAAAATAATAGTTTTCCACACCTTTATAGATGTTAATAATCACTAACCGGGGAGTTCTGGCCGGGTTTCTTAATGTCTAGACCCAATTGGGGTTCAGGGTAAGGGTTTCTACTCGAAAACCTCGCTTCTACATATCTCTTACTCCCCGGCCCTATAGGTAAGAGAAAAGGTATTCGCTTATCAAAGTCAGAAGGTGAGTTAATTATATGATTCACTTGTTGATCTGGGAGGGGGAGATTTCTGTGGGGGGAGTATTCTAGCTGATTGACTTTATTAGGTCCGGAGATGAGGTTACCATGAACATATCTCGTTAAGCATATATATTTTTCTTCTCTCTAGGATATGTGCTGTATTTTCTATTATTCCTTTAGTGCTGCATGCAGATAGGTAATCAAGCAAAGTACCGAATGTAAGACTAAATCACGAGACTGAAACTGTTTAGATGACATTTATTATTATTATTATTACGAGACTGAAACTAAGAGGGATGGATTAGATTTGTTATTTTTCTAGATGCAGTAGAAATCTCGTAGACATAGCATGGAATATCATATTACTGTAGGATTATTGTCTTGGTTCAGATTTAGTGCGGTCTTTCCACTCTAATTTCACCCCGCTTTTTCAAATAGTCGAGTGACACCCCGTGATAACTCCATGTACGACCCACACCCACACCCACACCCACACACACATCTAGAAGATCTTCATCCCCTCTCGAACGCGCACACCATCAGCCTTATCCACAATTAGATTCCATCTGATTTTCTTCACGAGACTCCATGATCCGCGCCGAGCACCCAGTCTGAAACACCCGCACCAATGAAGAGCGTTGCCAGTTAGCGCTGACACCTCCCCCCGTGATACAGACCAGGGTACCCAGGTCCCGAGGAGCCGAGCCTCAAATCCGGATGCAGGTTCTCTCTTGGGCAAGTTATGACACCTTTGATGTGAAAGGCCAAGGTGGGGTGCAGAAGTACCTTTTGTTATGGGGTGGTTCCTTTAACCATTCTATGTGAACTTGCTTGCCTTAATCCTTCTCTTGACTACTCTCTCTCACAGTAAACATGGCATCAGAATACATGGAGCCAATCTCGCGACAGATCACGAACGCGACTGCTGCGACTGCTGCGACTGCGACAACCGGTGGCCGTTCGCATGGTGATGGTATGTTTATCCAGAGGCTCTGCGGGTGTAGATATTTCGTTTGGACTGACTTTTGTCAAGATACTCTAGATGCAGATTATGGTAAAACACGACTCAACATACCGCACAAAGGAGGTCAGTTATTTTCGCTAGGAAGACACGGAAGGGGTTATGGTTAATTCTTGTGTAGTTGTAGGGCGCGATGCTCCTGGACTCAAGTGGCATACGAAAGAGTACTCTGCCGATCAGAAGGCGCAGCCTAGGGTGTTGATGATTGATTTTTTGGATGGCCATGAAGGTTTGTACTCCTGCTATTATGAGGGTGGAGTTGAGGCTCTGGGGTTCCGGTTGCTAACGTGTGGGTAGGCGCGGGAGCTTTGGAAGAGCGAGTCATCTTCAAGGAGATCCACGATCTTCCAGTTCTGAAAGCTATGTATAGAGAGGTTTGTTGAGCCGTTTGGTATTTATTAAAGGTTGAGACTAATCGTGGGCGCAGAACAGAAACACGTCAAGAGCTCTAAGGGTCTTGTATGACTATTAACCCACTATAATAGATTAGGGTAGAATATTAGCTAACTGTAGTTTGCGGGGTAAATAGTCACGTACAGAACTGCAGTTGGGCGACAAAATTTCTCATCTACAAGTTCCGCATCAAGGATAACGACGAAATAATCGGACTGCAAGAGTTTGGTGACTGGTTACTCCAAAAGAAGCCACAGCGCCGGGCTGGAAAACCGTTGTTAGCTGGAAAGACATGGAGGACCACTTCTGACCCTTGGAGAGGTAGGTCATAGCTTTTATGTTTCATTGGTTGCTTAGCTAACATTTATTAGGTATTACCAAGTGTTCTTTTGGGCTTGATTACATGAAACATTACGTTTGTCCGGATGCGGAATCTTTACAGGACAAGGAAGAAAGGATTCTAGGGCTGATGGGCTACGATTCAAATGGTACCAGAAAACACACAATAGAGCCACAAGACCACGTTCTTATCAGAGTGCTATCTACGGAGATCAGCGCTTTATTTTCCTAGCAGATTTTTCTAACATCTCTATACTTATACTAGATAATGCGGCGCACCGGTACAATGTATTCTCCCAACGCCTCTCTGTCTACGTGCAATACAATGCCCCCGATCTCCAAACTCCCGGTCCCGATATCGTCTCCCCATACCGAGACCTACACACACTCGAGGAGCTTTACGATAATGGGAATACCATCATCGTGTTCGATAACTCTTATTCGCGAAATATAGAGCATACACTTATGCCGGCGAGAGGGGAGTGGGAAAGCCGGTGGAGGAGATTGCCTTTTGATCCCCATGTCAAGGAGATGCATGTGGATGTGGCAGCGCTAGGGTTAATGAATATTATTACTCAGGTTTGTTCTGGGTGTGTATTCTAATCCGGGTTAGTGGAGGCTGACACAGCAGTAGGATATATTCAAAGCGGTAGGAGATTGCTGGGAGAATTTGCTAGATGTTTCGTGGGAGCATGTTAGTATCTTGGTATGTTAATCTTCTCATCTCTTTAGGGTGTTATCTTACATAGACGTTCATTTAGGAAGAAAAAATATACGAGCAGCCCGCCGATGAGAGCCGTGCACCGGAATTGTGGCGAAACTCTGCGCGCTGGTAAGTATTGTATGTTAGGGTGTCAGTAATAATGCTAAACTGTAGATAGGCTGAAGTACGAGAAACTTATGTTCACGCATATCGACATTGTCAATGACATGCGTAAATATCTGGTCGATATTGATGGAGACAGAAGCGACGAGGGGAAATGGCTTCAGGAGGCACCCGAAGATTACAAGAGATTACTCAATTTGATAGAGGAGGATTTGGTGAAGAGAACTAATAACTTGTCGGAACTGGTAAATTTTTAAATTATGGGATGCCCTTATTTTGACTATTTGCTAACTCTTCTAAAATAGATGTACAAATCAGTGGCGATCAGAGATTCACGGCAATCACTACAGCTAGGCACTAGCATGTGGAGGTTATTCACCTAGAATAATAACCCTTAATAATAGACTAGCTAACACATACTAGACTATCATGGATAACCTTCATCTTCCTCCCTCTGACCTTCATTTCCGGATTCTTCGGTATGAATGTTAGTTTATTTGCCGACAACCCATCGATAAAATGGTACTTTATAACCACCGTTCCCTTCGTAAGTTATCAAAATCTTCCTCCCATATCCCACATGACTTATATTCCTAGATGGTTTTTATCCTCCTATCTTGGTACATCCTTAAGCATCTCCTATCCCGCCACCGACAAACTCCACAACAGCGCGGCATCTACGAAGCCTTCTACACCGAACTACACAACCGTCGCCCTGACCTCTGGACACGCCAAGGCCCACGTGACTATGTTCTACCCAGTACCAGAACAGCCCGTATCAAGTGGTGGCTTATGGTTCGCTGGGCTGCAAGCAACCGTATGCAAATAAGAAGCCTAACAGATGATGAGCCTATCGGTGCATGGAACCGTGTCAAGCGTTATTTTACCTCCCGCTGGACCGACGAACTTGTCTTAGTTGATACAGGCTCGTCGGATGATGCGGAGATGGGGTTGATCCCGAATGGTGGCAATATCACGGGGGCGCTAGAGGAAAATATGGATGCAGCTATAAGTGTGGCTGGCGTGCCGTCGATGAGAATGAGTTATGTGCAGCGTGTGGACGACGATGGTGATCAAGCGTCGTCAGAAGCGGTGTTTGAGGGGAGGATTAGTGGTGTTATGGTTGAAGAGAGAAGGGACACAGGGGAGTTGATTACAGAGGAAAGGGCTCAGGACGGGACAAAAACTTTGCAAGTGCCAAATGGTGACGCTGGGGGAAAGAAGGGTGGTTCTTGAATAAGTGGTCAGTTTTAGATGGTGCGATTTCTTATGTTTTTTTGGTTCATGTAGTATTAGAGTTTCTTTTTGGTAGGGGGGTATTTGCAAGTCGTGGCTGATATATAGTCAGGGGAGTTCATAGGTAAAAGGATTTTACCTATGAATACCCTAGATAACTCGGCTAGATATTCTGTTGAGAATAAACCGCAAGAATGTAGACATTTTGATTAAGTATTATATGTTTTCCATGATCACCTAACTCCACCATTAAATACACAAACCGACTTGGCTGCTTCCGAACCGTTTGTAGCTTACGCTCAGTATCGAAGCATCCCAAAACTAGATGGAAAGCCAATGTATAAGCCTCAATAATTCTCTATCAATATTTATCAGCAGCCCAGCACAAACGCAACTCCCAGCTTGGATCTCCAAGACACTCCATCTCTAACCCCCACCAAGAGAATAACATCATCTCCTCACACTCTCCCATAAAAGACCCACAAGATCTATCTAAATGACCTCTACCTCCCCCAAAATATCACACTACCTATCACGAGCCACGCCAAAGTAAAGTTTGCTATTTTTTACTCTAGCAGCAATACCTTAACTCAAACAAGTTTGCCCAGACACCCATACGAACCACATACGAACGAAAGAGTAAATTAGAGTACTCACTAGTTACTCCCATGACTTCTGTCACCCTACTATTATCCAGTATCACATGACACTACAGTACGAGTGCTATACCATGATCCCAAACCTAGTAATACACCTCGATAACATTATAGATAATAGTAGTTTCAAAGTGTGTCTACTCCAAGTCTCATGATTCTAATTCAAGAAGAAGAAAAAGAAAGAAAAAAAGCTTTCATCAACAGTTAGGTGTTTTGTTTGCCACAGGGTTTTCAAGGGGGGTTGAAATAAGTATATAATCCCCCTAGTAGCTATTTTTCAAAATCTACTAAGGAAGGCTAATCCTAACCGTGAATAATACCACATAGTATCCATCCTTGACACATTCAATATTCAGATCTGTTCACCGATAGAGATTATGTCTTCTCAAGATGGTCCAGGCAGCGGGGGGCATAGTACTGAACCCCACAGTAATAGATCACCAACCCATGATCCCAACACCGTACACCCTAATGAAGTGTACAACCACTCGAGCGAAGATAGTCTCAAAGACGAGACTAACATACAACAAGAAAAAGAAGAAGTCCCAAATGACACCGAAATCCCCAAAGCCGAAAAATGTAATCTTTGCGAATCTCAAATAAGTATTCAGTTCCGAGGCTGTAAGCATGCAGCCTGTAAGGATTGTACGAAGGGACTATTGCTGAGTATGGCGAACGAGGATGCTCCCCGACCGACTTGGTTTGAATGCCCTTGGTGTTGTGCTAAAGTCTATGAGGTTGGTGTACTTGTACGGCAGCCGTTACATCCTTGGGCTGGGGATAAGGTTGTGCATGGGGCGGTGTTGTTTACGGTTTGGGAGTGGGATTGGTTGAGTAGTTGGGTGGAGGGGGTGTAGTGGTGGGAGTGGCATTCTTATGATCTACACACTTGTTTTTGTTCGGCTCATTAGATATATAACTTTTCGATCATGATAATATCTTAATACTCAATAAGAAGCATCAAAAGACATAAATCATAAACCAACCCACTCGGTTCCCACACCCCTACGCTAGCTATGTTTTATAAGTAGTGCTCGAAATAAATAAATAAAACCAATAAAAGAAATACTAATAAACGTAAAAATAAACCCCCAAACCCTGTTCCTAACTAACCCCTTCCTCGAACTTTGTCTTGCAGTTCTTTTTCTTCACTTAAGGCTCTTCACATCTCTTATTCTACCGCTCATCTCACCCCCTCCCCCCCGGTTCAAATTCTCGGGTAAAAGGTTAAATAGTCGGAACATGTCCTTTTTTGTCCTTCCAATATTTCCCCTGACCTGTAACTGACACAAGCAACAAGAATCTCCACTAGATATAAGCCATCTTTATACATGGCTTATAAGGGCAACGTTGGTTTTCTTAGGGCAGAGAGAAATTGTTACAGGTACTTACATAAACCAAGACCTATTAATTCTAGCAGGTATTCTCCGTGTCACAGTGATGACACCTCACGTGTCCACACGAGCATGTCGTATAAGACGAAGGTATCTTTTTCCTACTACCAGATATACCACAGTGATGACAGATCCAGACTTCCTCAGAAAACTTCATATCACATGGGGTGGATCAGATTCCCGGGTTCATTTTGGTTAAAAATAGAAGAAAACTGTAGGAGTAACTTTTTGTGGTTGGTTTAATTAAAGAGGCGCGTACCCGGAAACGAGGGAGGGGGGTTTGTAGTGAGGAATAGAAGTAGGGTGGGGTAGACGTAAACTCTGGCCTTTTTATTAACGAGGTGGGCTGGTGTCGCAGAGATTTGAATGAGGGGGTTAGTCATGCGCAGCTCTGTAGAAAGTGATCTATCATATAAATCAATCTATTTAACTAGTAGAGCGAAGGTGAATGCAATTTACCCCTACTTTTTGGGCGGTAGCTGCAGTTTACCCATATGATCGGTGTGATTTATCCCTAAAAAGGAAACCTAACCCAGTACGTTTTTACATACATGATATTTGTATCTATTAATTTGTAGAATGGGGATTACTTGTCAAGTTGCTGCTTTGTGGCCTGGTCTTTATATATGTACTACAATTTTTGTTCTCTTTCTTTTTGGGTCATAAGTAGATGGCCCGCTGATTTTTACTTAGTAACTGGGCCTAGCATTTATCTTCAGGAGTAATAGTGGTGGGTTTTAGAGTACTAATGTTGGTAGGAAGAAGATTGTGAGTGTATATTGCTGAACTTGGGTTTTTTTAGGGGGTAGATCACACCATTAAAGAATAAACCGCAACGACCGCCCAGATTAAATGTAGAGGCACATCCGGGGGTATGACGAAGCCGGGGTGTGTGACGAATTCTACCAAAAAGAAAAAGTCAAAAAAATAATCTCAAGCTCAGACACCAAAGTTTATGGTAGTGAAGAGAACTCTTTAGATAGTTATAACATAGAACCCCAGTTTTACTGGAGTTCATTTTCTACTTTCTATAGAATTCGACAAACTCCCTGGCGCGCCTCTAGGGGTAGATCGCACTTCGCTCATTAAACTATAATATGCACAGCTTAGAACGCGCCGATCGTGCATAAGGGTGCCTAATGTTTTTGACTACTTGCTCCTCAAAAATAAAAGACCTTATAACTTCTAAAACACCTTCAGTGACATAATAAGTGTACCTCAGTATTTTACACCCATAAAACAGCCTTTTAATATATAATATTAAAAAATACCCCCCCCCCCCATGTGTATATTTGATCATGAAATGCGTATAATAAGAAATAGTTCTATATGGCACCTTTTACACCAAAAAGTAAGTATTTAATAGTATATTGGGGAATTCTATCTATTGGCTGTGTTAAAATATCGGCTTAAAATATCGGTTCGGGTTTAAGACCACGCGCACCATATATTGCGCAGTTAAGCGGTCTGAGTTCCTGAAACATATCTCACAATTCTAATGGGCATCTTCCTAAGATTACCTTTATAAGTTTTGTTTCATCCGCTAAAACTAATCAGATCTCTGGTGTTATATTTCGTCGTTTCACTCGAAAAGGTCCCCGCCGAGCGTGTGTCTAGTTGCCACGACCATAATAGATAGTAAATAAACCGGCTAAAACGCCAAACCTGGTAGATTGGTGCATGCCCATGGTCGATAACCCAATAGAATAGATTTAAGAATAATCTATAATCTAATTATGTATTAGCTCTTCAGGTTGGGAGCATTGCCCTGGGATGTATTGGTGCTAGTGTTTCGTTCATATGCTGGGTTAATTAGGGGTTTCTTTTTGATTGGGGGCTGCCACTTAATGGGCTAGGTGTACTCTAAGAAATATAAATGGCTAAACATTTATGAGGGAAATTTTTGGGAAAAGATGATAGAGTAGGGGTAGTGCTCGTATTTTTAGTAATAGCAATAATATGAAAATGGATGGCCTAGGTGGTAAGTGATCTAAATACCTACGCTTAACTGTGAAGGACAACTCCCTAGTGAGTTTCGTTGCTTTATAGTAATAGTTACTAAGGAAGCGTGCAGGTTAAAGTATTTATTTTCCCCTAATCTCCATTTCTCCACATACACAAATACTAGATTTAAATACAAGTTTTTCTACCTATTTCTTTAGTAAATATTCTCCATTAATATTGGCTTTACTGATAGATATAAGGATTAGTCTGTTAATGGTTTTCCACAATTTAAGCAGGCAAAATAGGTTTCCCTGTGGTGTGGGCCAAAGCCACAATTCCTCTATAAAAGATGTTAGTTTTCTAGGATATATGATAAGAAAGACATGGTCACTTACACAATACAACCTCCCGCCTCCATCGCCTCCCCTCCTCCCGCCTGCCCCATAATATATCTTCTCTACTGGAGCGTGGTTTTTTCTTTTTTTTCTTTTTTGGCTTAACCTTTTAAGCGCCGAAGCGCGGTTAACTGTGGGTGTCTGCTGATAATCTCTTAAGGGATTTATGACATTATATTTCACTATTTCTCTGAGATAGTGGATTCTCTGGAACGCGTATTCTTCTGGTGTATTTTCTGAGACCTCCATCTGTTTCCCCTCGGCCAGATACTCTTTTTCCTCCAACTCCACAATTCTTTCTTGATCAATAGTCCGGAACACTAGATTGCAAGAACGGCTATATAAGAATTAGTATAGGGATGTATATCTTCGTTAGTGTTTGTAAAAATTAAAAAAAAAACATACCATTTCAATGAGCCGTTCTCTGATACTGCACTCGAATTTGACCCACTACATCGGGGACAACGATGGACTGTGGATCCCGATTTTTTGGAGTTGACTTTAGTCTTAATTATAATAGACATAGCGATCCGTGTACCTGGAATGACGATATCTTCCCATTCCGAGGATTGAATAAGAGTGCCTTCCAAAAAATCTGTCACCTGATACTCCCCTTGGTCGACTTTACCCTGACCAGGCAAACCTTTGAAGATAATCATCAACAAGCTATGGAATTTCTGTATGCAATTTAGCTCTTTGCTCCTGGTACATATTAGGCTAGAGTCATACTTCGCTATCACTACAAACTAGTAGTGGTAGGGGTAGGGTCCGACCTAGGGCATCTTCCAAGAAGATTAATTGTTGAATGTTGGTAGATTCCCCTTCCCATATGTGCCCCATAATTTTAGGCATATCGTTCTGTATAATTTTGAGAGTGGAAAATGCCTCTCTTAGAACTAACTCCACCCTATGGCCTGTTTCTAATAACTCGAGAGTGTTCTTCTCAGTCCTATCAGTTGTTTCCGAGATTTCGATCGTCTTTTGTTCAACTTGAGCTACACTTTCTCTATTGAATATTAGTATACCGAGGGATGTGATGATTAGGCTACGAATCTAAAGGACGGACGTGAACGAAAAACAGCTCCTAAAACGGAAAGACATTGGATGCCTATAGACCTACCTCATAACAGCAGATACATAGATATCAAAGGCGTCAAGATGTGCTTTTAGGCTCTCCTGCAACTTCTGCACATCTTCTGCTTTGAATAGACACCATGTTACTTTCATCCATTCACGCCTAACCCGAGACCCCTGTCCGTTCAAAAGTGACTCGGTGTATTTCCTAGAACTGGAACAGAACTCCTCCATGAGCCGCTTACAAAGCTCGAGCTCATAACGGATCCCATTCAGTGGACCAGTATCAAATGAGCTGGATGGGTTTCGCTTGGTCTTTTGGGACGATAAATGAAAGAAAATTGCAGAAGCAACTTGAAGTGAGCGATCCAAGGAGAAAAGAACCCCGCATAGGGATTTATATTCGGCAGTAGACCCTCTGCTTTCGTTCAGGGCCTGAATAATCCTTTTCGCAAGATCGCCCACTGCGATGAAGTCACCGAGCGAGAAGCCGAATGGCACAGACATAGGTTGCAAGTTGTGCTCTACAACCTTCCCTCTCGATAAATGATATATACTTTTCCGATAGAGGGGCTGAATTAAGGCTGACACCTAAGTACGTATATTCAAGGCTAGCCAATCAATGGGGGACATACCCAAAAGAGACCATAGGCTTGGTGATTGCACAGCCTACAGTGCTCGCTCTGCTGCAGCAGGGATTATTGTTCACGGCGTCACGTCAATGCTGCAGGGTTTTGTGCAGAATACCTCTACCGTAGTGCTAGAAGTTAGGCTAGTAGTGTAAGTTATATACCCCATAGAACGCCAAACTTCAAAAAATACATAGCTAACTATTATGGCAGGAGTTGATCGGAGTACGAAGGTTGTATTCCGACTTGTTCTTAGCCAAAATAACGGACCAAAGATAGCTACTTTTACATAACTCGTACAACTTAGATAGTAGAATAGCGATAGATAGAACTAGACATACTCTTCGCATTAATAAGATACATTACTGATTGGTTAATTCTTGTGTTACCTAGAAGTACCTACATGTAATTCTCTATGGGTCTTGGCATGAGGTTTTTATCTGCATAGCAGAAAGGCCAGCCTAGAGTAGTAACAAGGAGGTTTAATTAGTAAGAATATTTCTTAATACAGTGTAGGCTACCAGTTTTCAGCTCTTTATCTCCCCATATTTTATCGATCATAACTGCATTAGTGGGTGTTGCCATTTTTAGTGTGTTTTGGTGGGCGAACTGATGTATACCTCACTGATGCCTTACCACTATTAATTGTTTAGTATATCTTTCACAAGATACGATGGGGTACTTCCATCGCTTCTGACTGTTAGTCAGACTTTCAGCTAAAAGCGTTGGTAATAAAACTATCCTGTTTCATTGCGCTACAGTCATAGATAAAAATATAGATAAAAAAAGAATGGAGCAATAAACACCACAGCTGAGGTATTAGTATAAAAAGCATGATATACATTTATTGAGAAGATGTTATATGGGGTTAATATGTAAGGCTTATAAACGTCGTCTACCCCCTCTAGCCTTTCTTCTATACTATGTTAACTCTCCCACACATTATGCAATCTCCATGAAGAGCCGGATCGTGAGGTCCAAACCCACAAAACCTCTGAAAAGAAACAACTTAATTAGTTCTTGGTGTATGAGGTACATAAATAAGGTCGCTTACGCAATACCAAAAACCAGAATCCGTAGGCGCAGCTCCCCCGGAACCGTTTCCAAATACTAGTATTTCATCAATTAGTTAGACCAGATGGGCGGTGAGTATTCGAAAGCTCCTTACTATTCCCAGGTTCAGAGGTGACCACAGTACTATCTTGAAAAACTAAGGTTTGACTATGAAGAAGTATCAGTAAACCGAAGTCCCATGATTTGATAGATGTTTTGTAGCTAAAATCTATAGGATTATCTATAGACTTACCAAATGGTGGCATTATGGACCTCGTCCAATGCACTAATATCGCATGGAATAGATAGGGTGCTCGGGTTCATGTTTGGTTAAAGATGAAGGGAAACGATAGAAGCAACTTTATTGGATGGCTGATTTAAGGGAGTGTATTTCGCAAAGAGAGTTTTAGTGAGGAATATATAAGAATGCGATTGATGGTATAGACGTAAACTCTGGCCATACCTTGACCTTTTATTAGATGAGGTGTGCGGGGTTCTCCATACCAATGCTAATGTGCGTAGCGGCATAGAAATGAACAATAATTGCTAATTTTGGGTTTACTTCTGCAAATGACGATGATAGCCATGCGCAGCTCTCTAGAAGGTGATCTATCGTTATTAAACGCAAACTATCCAAGTTGAGCTATAAATAAATATTTCCCTATGGGAATTTAGCCCGAGTAAAGTGAAGATTTAGAGGGCCCAAGCTCCTAAAACATGTCTTATGTACGCTTCTAAGGAACATCTTCCTACTGGTCACTTTTGTAAACATTTCTTTTTCTCAGCTATCCCAACCAATCAGATCTCTGGTGGCTGTTATCGTTGGTTGTTTCAAACGAAACAATAAAATAGTAATAATTTCTATTAGTCGGCGAATACTGGTTATGGTGGGCGATAGTATTTAAAGTTTACTGTACTAACTCGAATAGATGACCGGTCCGATGATTGTTTATTCGAGTCAAGACGGTGTGTTAACTAGATA
The DNA here is from genome assembly GCA_033030345.1 of Verpa bohemica. NCBI lineage: Eukaryota > Fungi > Ascomycota > Pezizomycetes > Pezizales > Morchellaceae > Verpa > Verpa bohemica. The sequence goes on along the minus strand of JAUFSE010000008.1, from coordinate 1,508,996 downwards.
ATTGGAGCACTAAATAACACAGGACTACATGCATGTACATGTATTGCCAAAGCTCATTAAATCACCTGAGCCATAGAGGAGAATCAACTACATGTAGTTCTATTTATACCTCAATGATATGCTCTTTAAAGAAAATATTTGAAAAATGTATTCTCTACTGGCTAATCCGTAATCTGCTATCCCCCGTTTACTCAGTTGTGTGTAAATCTCATTACGTACATTGTAAAAATAGAGAGCCCCATTAGACTTATAACAAACTGCGCGAGTTTCCTCAGTTATTGAGTTGACTATGGAGGCCAAGTTATTGGTTTCGCATGTGCCCACAATCGGCACAGCCTACTTCGCGTTATAAGGATCGCAGCCACAATTTGACTTTAAAGAGTCTTAGTTTCCTAGGATGTGCATAGATGAAGTATAAGAACTTACACAATACTACTCACTGACAAGGCACGTAATTCTCATAGCCAAGACCTTTCTCTGTTAACTGGTTATTAGTGGTGAACCTTCAGGAAGTGATCCCCTAAAGCCATCCTCAACTAGTGATAGATAATCAATTAGGCCAGTTGAAGAAGTTATTGGGAGGATCTTTTCACCATCTCTAGAGTTAGGGCTGAATATGTTATCCCCTCGAGCACTAGCTGAGGTGAATAGAGTGCCCGCGCTCATGCCTGTTTATAGAAGGAGTAAGAACTATAGAAGTAACTTGGAACAGGTAGAGTACGTAAAAAAATGTTTTGGATGTCAGTAGAAGCTCAATGGGATAGATGTAGGCCTTGAGCCGTGTCTCAGACCTTTTATCAAACGGAAGTGGGGTAAGGCATGTGCTGTCCGTGTTATGCGCAAGGCTATTCTGGACATGGGGGGATAACTTTTATATTCAGCCTTGTGTGAGGTAATGTGATCTATCGCAATACATAAATTGTGCATAAAGCTTGTTATAGCACTGCACTGAGTCCTAGCAAATGGAGTTACTTGTCTATGTAATTCTTGACTGGTGGTCTTAAACAAGTATTTGCTTTACTGCGCCTTACGGTGACGAGACTAACTTTAGCCAATGGAAGTGCATGGTGCATTAACTGGTTCTATCCTGCAGTCACCCATGGGAGTCGGTGAATGCTGGCCTATCGTGAACAGGGGGTAAAGGAGGGTGAAGGACAACAACTATAATGGTAAAGAGCGACGGCTATAAAGATTCAGGCGGCTGTACGGTCTGTACATTTGAGACCACGCCCGCAAGCGCCAGGTTGATTTTTATCAAGTGGGCGTCGTGTGATCTTCACGACTCACTCAGGTGCCGCAACTCCAAACCTTGGTGATATGAGTACTATATCCTATTTACTCGGTTGTGTGTAAATCTCATTACGTACTTTATTTCTAGGTGCCGCTCTTATCGCGTAAAGATTTTTTATAAGGGACCCCATGCTTCCAAAACGAGATATATATCATAAAATAATCACTTTCTCATGATATCTCATTCAATTTCTGGGGCAATTTGCCCATCCGTATCTCAAGAACCGAGGGAAATATCGGATTCATTCCATACATGTGTAGTCAAAAGCGTGGATTCTATTTACAACAATTACTAGATTCTAGATCCAATAAGATTCCGAAAGTTCCACCAGACAAATCGTTCTCCTAGTTATGTCTTTTAGCTGTAGGATTCAAAATACTGGTTCAGATGGTGTCGTACATTTATGGTTAATGGTTTGGTATATACGCACAGTTGGCGCAGCCTACGTCGATATTCGGGTGATGTGGGCCAAAGCCACAATTCGGCTGCAAAGACTCTTAATTACCTAGGATATATGTAGATGAAGGCAAAAGAACTTACACAATACCAGGGAGGAGTATCGTACATAGCTCCCGGTGCCACACCCCCCTTCGGCTCACCACCCAAATTCCCTCTTGATTAGTGGTCCGGGAAACTAGATTATAATTATGGCTATGTAGACGTTAGAATGGAGAGGCATTTTATGTAGTGTTTGTAAAAGAGAGTGTGGGAATGGTCTCTATAGTTGGAATCGGTAGGAGCATCTATAGACTTGCCTAGTAGTGATATTATCAACCTCATTTAGTGCACCATCAACACTAACTAAGATGGAAAAAATACTAGCGCTCATATTTCGTTGTGGATAGAGTAACACCGTAGGAGCAACTTGGAGGGATTGGAGTTCGTAAAGAGGATTGTAGTCGGGAGTAGAGCTTTGATGTAGTAGACTTAGACCTTGGCCGTGTCCTGGGCCTCTTATTAAATAGAAGCGGGGTAGGGTATAGACTTTCGATGTTATTTGTAGGGCTATCGACACGAAGAGGGGAATAGCTGCATGAGCTGTCTTGTGTGAGCTTATATGATCTACCATAGGGACTAGCCATATTCAGCCCATTTCTGAGAAGGTGGCTTGAAAGAATTACACCAACTACGGCTGTTTTGTTGTATTTTAAGCCGTCATTTTATCCCCTGATATGTTATTTTGACATATAAACAGCAAATCATACTCCCGGAAATGGTTTGGATATGGCCGATCCCTATGGTATCGCAATACATAAATCACTACATTGCGCATAAAACTACCAAAGTGAGCTATACCCCCCTGATCCCATGTCTCATATCTCTGGAAATCGAGAACACTTTCCTTACTACAGTCTCCGGTACAGTTTGTTTCAGCCCTTGAATGAATCCTAGCGAATAGAATTGTTTGTGCTTATAATTGATCTTGAGATCGTAAATCGATGGCGTTTATAAAATGGACTGGGCCTGTGCCCCATATATTTTTAGCTAATTGTTATAATATATAGGCCTGCTACTTCCTAAAAAGCCTATGAAGTTATGTTTTGAGTGGCCGGTAAGTACTTCCGGAATCCCCATGTCTCTCACACTTGTGTCATTATCCATTTTTAGCAGCTGTCTTTAGCCCCATGAGACTTAACTGATCGTTGGAGATCTCCTGCCTTGGTTCTGGGGTAAATAATTTATATACCTGCGTTCGGAGTGATGAGTCTACAACAGCCACCAAAATCTTTATATAGGTGATAAGATAGTAACTAGAAAATCAGTGATAATCACATAAGATTATCTTTAGTACTTTAAGTATGTTTTAGTCAACTTTAAGCATATCATGAGCCTAATTTCTGGAGCGTAATCTCTAGGGGTGGAGGGGCTAGTGTTGTGGTTATAACAATTCCGAGTTATTAATTATGTGGGTATGTGAGACATGGTGGATCCCGTTACCATGTTTTGAAGGCTGCAGTCTTCTGGCCAAGTCAGCCCGCCCTCCCAACAATAAACCGACTGATTGGTAAATTATAGGTGCATAGAGTAGGCTCCAGAATCTCCTCCATTGTCAGCATCCCCCAAGTCATAATTCAGATTATCTCAGCTCTAAGTTTAGATTTAAAGCTGAGTGATTGACCCAGGGTGGTATTAATGGGATAGTTGCAGCTATACCAGGTATTTCATAGATATATTTTACAACCTTCTAGTTCTAAAATGTATCATGCAGGCGCTGCCCAATGGATGTGGCTGTCTTGGCTTCAGTCACATACAATCACTCGCGAAGAGATCGATTGAGATAAGATAATGTAAAGATAATGCGAGATAAGATAAGCTCATAGATGACTCTTAAGCTCCCGTGACTCCGCCACGCATACAATTAAACGCGTCCCACCACCCGTCGCGACTTTCAACCTCACGTCTTTACTCCCGCCATCACTCTTGACTGTTCTTCCTGACCATTATCACACTCAAAGTCGCTACTAAGACCATATTAAGTGATAGAATTCATTAGAATGCATCGTCCCAAGACTATCAAGGTGATAGCCGATGAGAACACAAAAACCCCGCTTAAACGAACCGCCACAAGACTCTACAGTAACGCCACCACAGATACCCTCACAAAACTCGTCAAACCTTTCAAATGCCCCGGCTCAGCCCCCCAAACACGCGAACGTGCCCTTCCGGCCCGAAAGAAGCGTAAAGTTTCTTACAAGAATCTCGACGGGGGTGACGATGATGGCGAATTTGTAAAGGATGGGGAAGAGAAGCGGGTAGTGCTGGGAAATCTGGAAAAGAATAAGGCATTTCCTGTCTTCAAAGCAAAGGATAAGGATACAGCATTCCGTCAGCGATTTGCCGTCCCCTTAATCGATAAGAATGCAGGAGGGTATGATGCTCAAAGACCAGCACCGGCTCTAGGGATGAGAAAAAGAGCCAATTTCATCGCTAGGCCTTTGCACGACCCTAGTGGCGAGTTTTCAATTGTTCTCTATGACCCAACTGTGGATGACAAGAAAGTGGAGATTACAGAGGAAAACGGTGAAGTGAAGATTCAGACGGTTTCAAAAATACATAGAAGTTTGGCGGATATATTGGGGTTGAATAAAGATGCGAAGGAGGATATACCAAAGGTTCCCGTGGTTATTGATCCTAGATTAGCTAAAGTCCTACGGCCGCATCAGGTCGAAGGTGTAAAGGTATGTATTCCCTTTACTTGATTATTACAACAACTACTAACACTCATTTAGTTCTTATATAAGTGTACTACGGGATTGATTGACCCTAAGGCTAATGGGTGTATCATGGCCGATGAGATGGGTCTTGGGAAGACACTGCAATGTATCGCCCTCATGTGGACTTTGCTCAAGCAATCCCCCGAGCCCGGGAAACCAACTATCCAGAAATGTGTCATCGCATGCCCCTCGTCGCTCGTTCGCAATTGGGCAAACGAACTTGTCAAATGGCTCGGCAAGGATACCGTCACTCCGTTTGCAATCGACGGTAAAGCGTCAAAAGCAGAGCTTACCGCACAATTGAAGCAATGGGCAATCGCCAGCGGTAGAAGCGTCGTGAGGCCTGTTCTTATTGTAAGCTACGAGACATTACGTTTGAATGCAGGTGAACTCGCAGGCGTACCTATTGGACTGTTGCTTTGTGACGAAGGGCATCGGCTAAAGAACGGAGAGAGTCAAACTTTTACTGCCTTGACTGCCCTTAATGTGGACAGGCGAGTTATCCTCTCCGGAACACCCATCCAGAACGATCTCTCGGAATACTTTTCACTCCTCAATTTCGCCAATCCTAATCTTCTTGGCACCCGCAATGACTTCCGCAAGAAATACGAACTCCCTATCCTCCGCGGCCGTGATGCTGGTGGTACCGAGGAAGAACGTAAAAAGGGTGACGAATGCCTCAAAGACCTTGCCGAACTCGTCAATAAGTTTATCATCCGCCGAACGAACGACATCCTATCGAAGTACCTCCCCGTTAAGTACGAGCACGTTGTATTCTGCAAGCTCGCACCATTCCAAGAGGAACTATACAAATATTTCATTACTTCCCCTGAGATCAAGAGTCTATTGAGGGGGAAAGGCTCACAGCCTCTTAAGGCTATCGGCTTACTTAAAAAATTGTGTAACCATCCTGATCTATTAGATCTTCCTGATGATCTCGTGGGATGCGAAAAGCTATTTCCAGAGGATTACGTCCAAAAGGATGCTAGAAGCAGTCGAGACCGCGAGGTTAAAACATGGTACTCTGGAAAAATGGTGGTTCTCGATCGAATGCTTGCCCGTATCCGCCAAGACACCAACGATAAAATCGTCCTCATTAGCAACTACACACAAACTCTCGACATTTTCGAAAGACTCTGTCGTAGCCGTGGTTATGGTTCTCTTAGGCTTGACGGTTCGATGAATGTCAACAAGCGTCAAAAGCTTGTCGACAAATTCAATAATCCTGACGGCGAAGAATTTGTTTTTCTTCTCTCATCCAAAGCTGGTGGATGTGGTCTCAATCTCATCGGTGCTAACCGTTTGGTTCTTTTCGACCCAGACTGGAATCCTGCCGCCGATCAACAGGCGCTTGCTCGTGTCTGGCGTGACGGGCAGAAGAAAGATTGCTTCGTTTACCGGTTTATCGCAACCGGTACGATTGAGGAGAAGATCTTCCAGCGTCAATCCCATAAGCAATCTCTTTCATCCTGCGTCGTTGATGGAGGTGAAGATGTAGAACGGCATTTCACGCTAGACTCGCTAAAAGAGCTATTCCTATTCCATCCAGAAACAAATAGCGATACGCATGATACCTTTAAATGTAAGAGGTGCAAGGATTGGAGACAAGTCATTAAGGCACCGGCTATGCTGTATGGTGATACGAGCACATGGAATCATTTCAGCGATACGAAAGGGGGCGGGTTGGAGAAGATTCAAGACCTGCTGTTGAGGCAGGAGAGCGGGCAGGGGATTGTGAGCAGTTGTTTTCAGTATATCTCTCATTAATGCTTGTAATCATATGGGTGAGGAGTAGGTACTGGGTGTTAATTGGGCTGGTGTTTTGGTTATGAAATGGATAAAATGGTTGGTGTCTTGTTTATTATTATATTCTACTTAGTAGTGGGATTAGATGTTGATACTTTATGATTTTATTATTGCTTCAAAATACAATGCAGGGCTACTACAAGTCTTGGCAGCAGATTAGTTATTAACTACAAATTCGGTATATCTATTCGCTTTGAGGTTAGATCTAATGCTAATACTTGCGTATAATATTTACCCGGTTGAAAGCTCCTACAGTTCTACCAATCGGAGGTCCTGGGTTTAAGCACAGGCCTAACCCTGCTACAGTCCCACTATCAAAGCCTAGTGAATGAACACCTCTCTAAGCAGCGATAAAAAACGGAGATCTAGAAATAATGAGCCTCCTACTCTCATATTTAGCGGACATAAATTCTTCACCAGCAGATGTTAATGGACGAATAGCGCCCCACGTAGCGATAGTCGATGAATATTCAACAATAGAGAAATTGCTACATTCACATTTGGCTACATACCACTTGTAGCATAGAAGGGAACTACGACGGAATACTCTATTCACACTATGAGCAATCCCCGTTATCAATAATATCGCACGTCTGCTATAAATAGAATCATACCCTAGATAGATATATTTTCACCTCAACTTAGTTTTTATAATCTACTACATAGGAGTTTTCTTTATCCCCCTCTATTGAGAGTCCATGGAAACATGAATTGAAAAACATATATCTACTACTTATAATCCCCGTAATGAATAAGTTAGATGACGTAGCTCTGAAACTCCAAAATTCGCCATAGACTGACTTGATAGAAATTTATCACCATCACTAACTCACCCACTCACGCAAACATACACAGTAATTTATATTACCCCCTTCATACCTTATTTTACTCAGTATTCAAAACTCCCGTAAGCACCATATCATATTGCCACCCACCACTACCGCAGAAAACAATAAACAAACCAATTCCCACACCCACCCCAAACAAAAGGATATAAGCTTCCACATATAAAGTAGCACATGCCAAAAAGCGGAACAAAGAACAAGAGCAGAGCTAACAAGATCCACCGCGCCCAGCACGAAGCGTTCTCCACTACTCTTGATAATAGCCCCTACAATATCTATACATGACTAGTTCTCTCACACCAAAAGCAAAAAAAAACCCAAACCAACCAAACCCTTCTAACCAAACCCCCAAAAGAAACCTCTTAAACTACTTATTCCCCTGCAGCAATCTCAACATCCAGTTTTCTTCCTTCATACTTCCCCCTCAATTCATCAACCTCCCTCTGCAACTTTTGTAAGTCCACTAATATATCCCCCTCATGAACCACGACATCTTCCTGTTTCTCAAGCGATACCATTATCGGCCATGTGGAACTCGATGTCGGTGTCGGTGATGCTACCGGACTAGCCAAATTTTCCCCTGTAGTCGCTACAGACCCCATAGTAGAACTTCTACTCCTCACTGTCCCCGGTGGGGGAGGCGGTGGTGGCGGCATTGTTGTGACGGAAAGACTCCGCTCATGGGGTCTATTATTTACACTCTTCATACGTCTTACTGGTGGGGGTGGCGGCTTCATCTTTCCACCTCCGTTAGGAGTTGAGGGCCGTTCCAATTCCCCGGAGGAGCGGGGGTTGGGTTTCTGGATAGACTGCCTACGTGATATAGGTGGAGAAGGGGGAACTCTTTTGCGAAGTGATGTAGCCGGTGAAGCAGGGGGTGAAGTTGGGGACGGAGACTGATAAGGGGGACTGGTGACTGTAGGGGAAATCAACGTCGGGGATGGCGGTGTTTCAGATACCGTAGGGACAGCCTGCGTAAGGGTTCGGATAACCCTACCTGGGGGTGGTGGGGGTGGTGACGTTGGTATCGCAAGTGCTATAGTCGAAGCTATAGGCGACTTCCCCCCACCAGGTGCACCCCGGCTCCGTGGCTTTGGAGGTGGAGGCTTAGGACGTGCTCGGCCTCCACTAACAGATCGTACCCGCCCTGACCTACCATCATCATCATCAATCTCATGACTTGTTCGCGGTGTCTCAGTGTCTGGGACCCCAGCTTCTGACGTTTCTGTCTCAATTATTGGCTCGAATATAGACTGCCTTGACACGCTACTGGTGTCGGTCGACGAACTATCTAACTGTGGTGGTGGTATAAGCGTGGGTGTAGATTGACCCGTAAGCATGAGCCTTTTGAAAGCATCTACATCCAAGCTCTGCCTTCCCGGCTTCTGAACCGCCGGAGTTGTGGTGATGGAGAGTTCACTCATATCCAGTGAGCGACGAACACCCCCGTCTTTTGCCCTAAGGAAAGGGTTTGCGGGGGACATGCTCCGCGGAACTTGTCGCTGGGGGAAGTTGATTGCTGGAGGCTCGGCATCTGATTCAGAAGATGCATCTGGGTTAGGGTTAAACGGATCTACTGAAGGGTCCGGTGTTGTAGTACGTTCCGGGGTGGATATTTTCCTCTGGACAATCTGGGATCGGGGTCTACGAGGGGCAACGGGTGGAGGTGGACTCCTGGGAGAGGCCTTTGATGCTGACGGAGGTGGAGGTGAGGCCGGTGATGCACGTGGTGGTGAAGTTGGTGAGGTTGCTGGGTTGAATACTATGGTTCTCCATGTCAGCTGGGATCTAGATGAAGAGGGGTATGAATGTACCTGGAGCTGTATCTGACCGTATATCCATAATTCCATCTGTACCCCCTCCATATACTATGTTTGCACGTGGCTGTGAGGTAGGGGAAGCGACCGCTACTATCATTCTCTGAATCAGCAGAGGAGCCAAGAAAAGAGGGGGATAGAAATACCTGGAGCTATGTCTGGCCATAAATCTAGAGGCACTCCTGCACCTCCTCCTTCATCTAAAGCTACTCCAACTTCCACCGTGTTTGTGCTTGGTGCTGCCGGCGACACAGATACCCGAGCAACACCTGCCAGCTGTTGTGTGACCGTTTCCTCCACCCGTACCTCCTTGTCTGCGGGTGACTTCTTCCTGAATGGATTCATCTTTCACATATAAACACAGAGTCTGGTATAGTTGTTAGGGGGAGATGTGGTGGACGGGGAGAGCTCCGGGGGGGGGGGGATGTTGTGTTGAGGTGCGGGTAACTGACATCGGTAATCCGGTTTGTTCATGTTTCCGGTTGCCGATGGCCCCCGTAAGGCGATTTCAAGAGTGTGAAGCTCCCCCTCCCCCGCATCAATCGCCTGCATTGAGACATGTCTCGATGTAAATCTACTATTTATAAACCAATCTAGGGAAAAGCTTCTATGTTGAGCCTCAGAGCATTAATGGCTAGTCTGGTTCCTAGGTTATATATCACATTTACTTTTGTTCACTAATTGGCAAAAATTAATTGCTAGATTCTACAGCACTTGATCGCATAAGATTATTGTAAGAGAGAAAATCAAACGCCCCCTCATTGGGGCCCTGTTTCAAATAGCCTACCAGTTGGTTTGAGGTAGCCCTCCTGTTATAGCCATATTATACCGCTTATATTAAGTCCCAAAAAGGTTTCAGCCAGTATTATTTGCTCTCTAGCCGCTAGCTAGCATTAGAATCCTTAGGCTAATTATTCTAATCATACATGTATCGATAACCATTGATTATACGTGTGATAACAACTCAAATACCTGTATTCACCATTACGAAATCTAAACAGTGGTGATCTAAGAATGTGCACTTTATTATAATATCTCATCAAAAGTGTTGAAATCCCCTCATCTAGCCCTACTTTTAGTAACAACACCTTAACTTATAGAATCAATTACGAAGCAAAAAACAAATAAAAAATCCCCTTGTGATACCCTGAAGTTAGAAGTGATTGATACAACTAGGTCAATCTTAACACAGCCTTGTACCCCTCGACATCTAACTCTTTCAATAAACAAGGGTTTCTTGCCGATATCTTTTTAGAGCCTCATAAGTAACCCATCCACTCACAATATCAACACCACAGCCAATTAACTACAACTGCTGTCAGCCCGGCTAATATATCCAAAAGCAATACACATCAGACGAAACAAAAGAATAAGCCCTTCTATTCCTCAAAGCACGATGATCCGTGCATAGCCGTGCCTGTTACACGTAGGTATTTAGGTAACAGTATTACTCCGTCGACCGACTCCCAAGAAAGAGCCCCACCATAGGGCAACTTTCATGTATGTAAGATAGGATTAGAATATGAGTCTCGGCATTGACAGTTTAGAGAATACTCCTCACGAGTGAATTGCTGTAATAGACTCTTTGATCAGATAGTCTACTAGATACTGTTCTAGTACCAAGATAGCCCCACGAACGCGTATCTTCTTTTAGTAAATTCCATATTCCAATTTTATGCCCAAGCCCAATATATATAACCACGCCCACTACCGACGCTGTGGTTAGGGTTAAAGAATGGGGGCCGAGGGTCAAGAGTGGGTGCACCTGATTTGGCGAGATGCGCCTCATGGTTATCGCACATAGACGAGATTCCCGGGGTACAGCCAAGAACAAGGATTGAGTAAGGGAGAGATAGATAATTGAGCGATCACTATACTAAATGCTGTGGAAATAAAGATAAGTAACAGTTCTGATTTGGCTATTCCTGCGATAGCATCATGTGTCTCGGCGAAATTCCGATTAGTAAATTGCTCGTCTCCATATCGGAGATCTGCGAAGTGGAGCTCCTCGGATTATTTATTACTGGGGTTCAACCATCTCTTTTCTTGTGTACCGTACTCTGCTTGGTTCTCCTCAGACGTGAGCAATTGGAGTTGAGGCTGACTGTCCATCCACGCGACTCGTTCCATGTTCGGCTGTCCACCGAGCACAAGAAAAAGAAAAGGAAAAAAAACAGCTCCTGCGTCATAAGCTTAACCGGCGGTCCTGTATATAAACATGGCACCAGAGAAGACTTCAACAGACAAGCACCAAATGGATAAGGTATCGCAGCACTCGTCTTCAAACGGCCAGGGCGCTGTAAATGGCTATAGTGAGGATGTGGAGGATAGTTTCGATGTCGAGTTTGAGCGCAAGCTCGTGAGAAAGATGGACAGACACATCGTTCCTGTCATCATGCTTCTTTATCTCTTTAGTTTTCTCGACAGGTACTCTACACTACAAGAAATATCCAATTTGATAGTCCTAACGTTGAATCTGTAGGGTGAACATCGGGAATGCGAGGCTTTACGGCTTGGAGGAAGATTTAGGCCTAAAGGGAAACCAATTCCAAGTCTCCGTGTCAATTCTATTCGTTACCTACTTGGTGAGCTTTCAGACCCACTTTCACGATTGAGGGGTTTTTGCTGATGCCTGTAGTAGCTTTTCGAGATTCCTAGCAACTTGGTGTTGAAGAAATTTACCCCTCGGCGCTATAGTAAGCATGCCCCCCCTCCTCAGGCGCACAAAGAATCGCGGTCGCTGACAACTAATAACTCCTCAGTCTCTATCATCACAATAATCTGGGGCATAATTGCTACATGTACCGGTCTCGTTCAATCATACGGCGGTCTTATCGCTTGTCGCCTACTGCTCGGCGCGGTCGAAGCAGGCCTCTTCCCCGGGCTCACAATCTACCTCACCTTCTTCTACAGTAAGAAGGAACTTGCACTTCGTATCGGCTATCTCTTCGTCTCCGCTGCCCTGGCTGGAGCATGTGGTGGTCTATTAGCATATGTGATCGGATTCATGGATGGGCTTCGTAATATGAGCGGCTGGAGGTGGATTCTGATCATCGAGGGTATTCCAACCGTGATCCTAGGAGTTGTAGTATACTTCTTCTTAGCAGACGATGTAGAGTCAGCAAGCTATTTAACCGAAGAAGACAAGAAATTCCTCGTCATGAGGAGGAGTCGTGAGGCTTCACAGACTACCAGCGCGCAACAATTCCACTGGAAGGATGTCAGGTCTTGCTTCACCGACTGGAAATGCTGGGCTTTGTAAGACCCCTCACCATACCTCTCCCCACCATACTAACCTACCGCAGTGCATTCGCTCAATTTGGGATCGACACCATGCTCTACGGTAAGACTCAGCTCCCACAAGAAAAATTCACATTCTAACAACCCCACAACAGGCTTCAGCACCTTCCTCCCAACAATCATCAAAGCCATCGGCACCTGGACCAACCCACAAGTTCAAGCACTCACGATCCCTTGCTACGCTCTAGGCGCAATCACCTATCTTATCGTTGCCCGTCTCTCCGATAGTCATGAGAGGCGCGGAATCTACATCGTCGCATTCGCATCTATTTCTGTTATTGGATACGGGATTCTTCTCGCCGATGCATCGAGCGGTGTCCATTATTTAGGCTGCTTCCTTGTCGCCATGGGGTTATACGTGGCTGTCGGGTTACCACTAGCCTGGTTACCCAACAATTGTCCTCGCTACGGAAAGAGAACAGCAGCGTCGGGCTTCCAATTGACTGTCGGGAATGCTAGTGGGATTATGGCACCTTTCGTAAGTTCCCCCTTGTCTCGTATATGGCTATAGCTGACATGGTACAGATTTATGTCTCGGCAGAAGGACCAAGGTGAGTTTAAACCTCTTTTTGAGTGAGAGAGAGGGAATCTAACATGATCCAGGTACATCAAAGGCCACGCAGTCTCACTATCAATGGTAGGATTCTCCGGCTTAGTCTATGCCTTCATGTGGGTAAGTAACAAATCAATCACCCGCACTACTCTAAACCCACTAACAAGGAACCTTAGTTCTGGTTCTCAAGACTCAATACCCGCCGCGACCGTGGTGATGAAGATCATAAGATTGAAGGAATGAGTGAGGAAGATATCGCCGAATTAGGCGATGAATCGTATGTTCTTGACTTTCCCTTTCCATTTTAGTACTAATGGTGAGATAATAGGCCGAGATATAAGTACACTATTTGATGATACCCATTGTGACGAGTTTTCTATAGCGCTTTTAGTTGCTACGTTTAGTGTGATTTTCTAGTTATGACATGTAGATCTTTATAGTACTGAGTTTGTATGCTAGTTACATACCCACTGAATAAATTTTCAAGATTAGACCTACTAGTAGTAGCACACACCCTCAGAGGATCTGTAGAAGTTCACGTGTATATCCTTAGCTGAATGTGGTATTTCATCTGACGGATAATTTACCCAACTCATAGGTAAGCATATGAGCCCTTTTCATAATTAAAAATCACACTAGTCCCATGCTCAGATATACGCTACCGAAAAACTAGTGTGTACGATGGGACTAGAGATAACCCCAACTAACTCCAGCTAACCCCAACTAACCATACCTACCACTTTTAGTAACCCAAATTGGGCAAGTACTATTTAAGCAAAATGAAGACTCTCTGGCGGGGAATCGAACCCCGGTCACTCGCGTGGCTGCTGATGACAGGCGAGTATACTAACCTCTATACTACCAAAGATTGTTGAAACTGCCACCGCTATTGTCATAATGACAAAAACATTAATGATGAGAATATTCACTGGCTTGAGAATAGAACTTCCAAAGGCAGCCTATGGATTTATAGACTCTAGAAAAATTTTTCCTTCATAGATGGGTCTTTTATATAATGTTTAGTAACCTTTATTAGTAACGGAGGGGCTAAGGAGATATCTCATCATGGGCTATACTTAAGCACACGCCTTACCATACCTAGATGACGTTAACACTACGGCAATACTCCTGGTCATAACCTATATAAAGAAGTATAAAGACGTATAAATCAATTTCCTGAAACACTACAACCCACTCAACCTCACTCAAGATGACAACGCTAACCCCCCAACCCCAGAAAGGAACCCCTAGCCCTACTCCGAAATCATTAATTGATATTCCAAACGAGCTCATTCTCCAAATAGTCGAGATTCTAAACGCAAGCAACCTCAACAATCTTCTCCGAGTAAACCACCTCCTCAAAGATCTCCTCTCACCGGTTCTACTAAAGCGAGCAGCTACTTTGAGGCTAAACGGGCGTTCCATACTTCACTGGTCGTCCGCACATAACCGAGAATACCTAGTAGCGCAACTACTAGAACAGGGAGCAAATGCAAATATTAATACCAAGGATAGCATGGGAATGACCGCACTCCACTCGGGGATCCTGTTAGGAAATGAGGTACCGGTCAAGTTACTACTTGAGAACGGGGCTAAAATCGGGATAAAGAACCAATACGGGTGGAACTCACTCGTCTTGGCAGTAATTTCAGGAAATCATTCAATCGTCAGACTACTATTAGAGAAGGGGGCTAATGTTGATTCAATACATTGTAATAAGAATGTACTCCACTACGCGGCGGGATTGGGTTATATTGGTGTTGTTGAGGTGTTAATAGAGATGGGTTGTAATACTAAGGCTATAGATAGTTACGGGATGGGTGTAGTTCAGAATGCTGTAGCGTGTGGAAATATGGCGATGGTTGAGAGGATTTTGGAGATTGTAGGGCCTGATGAAACCCCGGAGGTTGATGTGTTTGTACTTCTTTCTTCTTTGGCTGATATTTTGCTTACGAAATTGCGCTATAAGATTATATTGGCGTTTGAGCAAGGTCTTTGAAGGGGGTTTCTCTTCTTTGGACTGGAGAAAATTAGTATTTATATAGTTTCTGGTATCCCTATAAAATTACCCCCGATCTCCTTAGAAGTGAGTTGGCAGCTGGCAAGACGTATTTGTATATAAACTACACTGGAACAGATTAGCTGGGTGAAGGCTAATCCCCACACCATCTTCAATCCTTAACGAGGTACGCCTTATTGGCCACTAACAGGCCCCACAAAGCCTACTTGACGCCACAGTGGCTATCACCGCCACTAAAGTCATTTTTTGGCACCATCAATCTCACAAGTACGGCTGAAAGAACACTAAACTACCCACACGGGGGCTAATATACTTCTAGCCATGGAGATCAAGCCAGAACCATCCAGGGTCGATCGCTACAAGCTAGAAACCACCTTCCATGACAACCACATTATTCATACGACGTACAAAACCGATCTTTTGGCTCAGCAGCGGAGGGTTGAAGCCAAGGTGAAATGGTTCCAAAAGAAAGAACTTGGATCTGGGGGATTTGGCATCGTCAGCCTTGAGGAATCAGAAAAGGGAGAGCTAAGGGCTGTCAAAAGATTACCAATATGCAGGAATAACTCAAACTATTATCGGGAGCTGGCTGCATTATCCAAGTTGACAGATGTTTGCATTTAGATGACACCAAAAGTTTACGGCTTATGAAACTAATATTACGGGTACCAGCGTCAAGATCTCTTTGTGTTATTTCTTGGTTGGTATGTGAGTAAAGATTTTATTTTTATTGCAATGGAGTATATCGAGCACGGCGACCTGGACCAATACCTCAAGAGCATGGGGAGAGGGCAAAATGCCAGAGAAATCACCAGACAGTTACTAGAAGGCCTTTTCGTGCTTCATGAGAGACAGATTTGCCATCGAGATCTTAAGCCACAGGTACGATCTCTTGTAGCTTAGTCTACCAATTATAAGATATAAAGCTGATATAACAGAACATACTTATCGCGTCGCTAAATCCTATATGGGTTAAAATCGCAGACTTTGGAGTCTCAAAGCGTTTAAAAGACACTAAATTACACACTGCCCTTGGGACACAGGGCTAGAGCGCGCCAGAGGTATTGGGGATACTCCCGAAGTCAACAAAGACATATACGAATGCAGTCGATATTTGGGCATTAGGCTGTATAGTACATAAAGTCTTGACCTTGAAAATACCGTTTTCTAGACCTGAAATCTATTCGAGTACAGTTTCCTCAGGCCTATCACCAGATACTGAATTGTGGGACTTAGAGGAAACGGACATGAGGGCCCTTCTTACATTTTGTTCGGGAACTGCCGACTTTCCTACTGAGGACTTGCAAGAATCTCAAGTTAGCTATAATGGGATAGAATTTGTGAAAAGCTTGTTGGTTGCAAATCCTGGGTCTCGGATATCAGCGAAATATGCCTTGCAGAGCCCATGGCTATTCGAAGAGAGTAAAATAAGCAACTCAAATTCCGACCAACAGACTGTTACTCCTGCTACTACCCCCAAAGATAATATTGATAGAATAGTGGTCGAACCTCCAACGAGACGAACCGCTACTAACTCTCGCTGTGGGGAAATAGTAGCAGTTTTCACGTTAATTACTACCGTGTTTATGCCGCTGTGTATTTTGAGTCCCGTAAGTGTCAGTATTTATATAGTGTTTTAATTACTAGGATATATCAACTAATAGATAGGTGGGCTATCCGAAAAAGTACATTCCTTTAGCACTTACTGATATATATGTGGAGATAACTAAACACTTAGTTTCTAACTTAATCACAATTACCCCCATTATCACCAGAGTCGCCATTGCTGCCATCTCCACTACCATCACCATCACCATCACCGCCATCGCCATCGTCATCACCACCGCCATCGCTACCGCTATTATCGCCATTACCGCCACCCCCAGAACCGCTATCGCGCTCAGAGCCACCATTACCCTCAGAGCCGCCACCACTATCGCCGTCCTCATCACCATCCTCATCGCCATCAACGTCACTATTACTATCTACATCAACGTCGCCGCCACTATCAATATGGCCGCCACTATCAATATGGCCGCCACTATCAATATGGCCGCCACTATCAATATGGCCGCCACTACCTTCGTCACCACCTTCACTGGACTACTATAAAACAAACCCCCTTAGTTCTAAATCTTCTATACCTATAACGCATTCAGTACTATCAGAGATCTCTCAATATAGCAATGTTTTGATTATTTCGGGGAGAGACAGGCACTATCGGTTGCGATAAAAGTAGAACTATACACTATTGGGATTAGTTAGGGCGTGAATTGTCGGATCTAGCTTTTAGCAGTAAATAAAAATACCAAACGGGCATATTTAGTGATTATAACTGACCTTTTTAAGTAAATTTGTTTAAAATGCTAGATCTCTATACTACATCGGTTTTTGAGGTACAAGGGGGTTTTATCAAGGAATTTATTAGTTCTAGGTAAAATATTGTGACGTGTAGTTGTAGGATATGACCTAAGATACACAAGTATTTAAGGCTACCATAGCTATAGCCCTCCTGTGATGTGGCCATAGACTATCACTCGACATCGGTATAAGTAGGTTGTTGAGATATGGCTACCTAATAAGGTATAGCGTTGATAGCTTAACCAGTACAATTGTCTCCGAGGAGACTTGGTTGGCAAAGCCTATTAGGAGGCTCTCCTTGGGGTTCACTTGGGATTTTTCTAGGCCTTAGGGTATCGCAGGATCTACGTGATTAGTCGTATATATAGAGGAGCAGAAAGCCTTTACAAGGCTTTCTCTTCTAGTCTATTAAGATACTGAGAATACCGCCCAAGGCTCTGCCTCTATTTCTCGAGAGATCTGAACAAGGTTGTGAAAACAGCGTGGAGTTTTACAGTCAGTTCGTAGTAACTAAACTAACTAGGAGAGAAGCTTTCCGGAGAGCGTATGAGCTTCTCTATATATATGGGGGGTTATTATCGTATAGATAGGCAGAGGTAAACCCTAACCCTGGGATATTACTCTTGCCATTGTCTTAGGAATAAGCCCCGTCGTCAGGTAGGAGTGCAGTGGAACCTCGATAGTAGCATACGGTCGGGAGCGAAATCTTGTATGCTTGTGTCGAGGTTATGCTTTAATGAAGTCGCTTCACAGCAAAAAACTCATTAGGGGATAGTAACGCCACTAACATACCATAGTATTGTCGATTGAGTAAAATATCAACACCTGCAGCCATACAAAATAGCCCCCAAGTAGAGTAACTCAAATAGTATACAAGTACATACTAAACCACTATACTACACCGGCTGTTGAATAATACCATGGCGGAGGACATAAGACGCTTTTAGCTATATAGAAACTAAGACAGAACTGTATATACTATTGGAACCCTAAGTGCACGTAAAATAGCCCTTTTTCAACGTGGATTTTGTTCGAGACAAAGGCTAGACTACTATGATGAATGATCTTATAACTCGTACTTTATAGCGCGAGTGTACCGCATAAATTCTCACCCCTCTTCTGAGGAGTAGCCCTTCTATAGTCTCCGGCAAGAAAGATCGAGAAACAAGGGTTAGCAAGTAGGGGGTCCTACAACCAGTACGGTTGCTAGAATGTTTGCCACAAGCCCGAAAGACTAATAGAGGGCCTAAATCTAAGTCTCTCGTTTCTCGATCTTTTTACCAGAGGCTGTATATACCCCCTTCCCGTATAATTAGCTGTCTTATTAATCAAATCGTTCGCAAAGCTAGCTCTTGAATTAATGACTGCTTCCTCGAAAATCCAGATATGCCCACGTCCTTTCTCCAAAAAACATCTTTCCCATACTCTTACAGATAGCCCCACCACCCTTTACTATTTTACCATGCAGCCAGCCCGTGGTGGCTGGCCAACCACAGGTTGCAAGGATGCCTTGCATCCTTGTAAGACCTCTTTAGAAATAATTTAATTCGTTAGAAAATCGTGCGCACGAGATGCTGCGCGTTTGTATCCTAATAGGCTCTATTCCTAGTCTAGAACACAATATGCATTAGTTTCTAATCGCCACTTTCCTACAATACCTATAAATCACAAATGATAAGCTAAATCTACACAGGCACCTCAGCAGCCCAATAGGACATGAAAATGAGTGGCTTTTCGTAAGCGATGGATTTCAACGTGTCAACTCTACCGTATTAATTGGGGTGGATGAGTGTTGCACTTTGGATTCAAAGAAAGTGTGGATTGAAGATCTTACTAGAAGTAGCTTAGTATTTGGTTTTTTCACTACTTGATACACTGAGGGGGCATTTTGCTCGGCTTTACCTGTTATATTAGGGATAGAGAATACATTTATAAGTTAGGTGTTTCGGTTTATTTGACTACTTTTTATTTCAACCCCTAAGTGCAGTTCTCCTACCCACTAGTTGATACAGTAGATCTTCATGCTTCGGAGCGAGCCTTCTGGATCGTATGCGTGAATTCTGCCTACCATTAGGAAGCAGGTTAGATGCATATTTGTGAAACTGGTGAGAGACCACGCTGGCTCTAGAGTAATGTTTTTCTAGTAGTATTAAATATTCACTCCGCCAGAATTTCAAGAGTGTAAAAACCCTAACATGAGTTTGTTATTGAGACTAATCTCTTAATACGACACTCATACTCCCATTCAAACACAAGGACTCCAAAGATTCAAAACGAGTATGAAATAGCTTGTGAGTCGCTTTCTATCTGTTAACATACCATAAACACTCGGGATTTCTAACTACAACCCGATGTCATAAAGATTTCTTTTCTCTTCTCGTCACTACTACAAAGATAATGTTACAAACATACACCTTCTTCGCGTTTACATGCGTTACATTAGCGGCCAATAACAACAACAGCAATAGTGAATTCGAATCTCGATTCGTCAGAGAGCCCAGCGGTCGGGGCACAGTGGGTGTTCTTTGGAGTTGTATATTTACTCTAGGACTCTGCGTTTGGACCGCCGTCCATGGCGACATCACAGCAAACCCGACGACACTGCGACGTGCACTCTACAAGATAGTTTGGATGGTATTAGCTCTCCTAGGCCCCGAGATCGTCGTTGCTTATGCATTACGTCAACTTTTGCAGGCATGGGAGGTCCGTCAAAAATGTTACGAGAAGTGGAGAGTAATACCCGGAAGCAAGGAGGATCGCTTTGGATGGGAGGGTGCTTTCTTTGTCGTTATGGGAGGCTATGTGACAGATTACGAAGGACAGGGTCTTCGTACTTTGACGCCGGAAGGTTTCATCTACTTCACTGAGATAGGTGATATCTCCCATGAAGATGTAGATCGGAAGATCATCAATGATAAAGGAAAGGCTAGTGGGATTCAGAAGTTGATTGTCGTTCTTCAAACCCTCTGGATGATCATTCAAGTCGCCGCTCGGAAGGTTAACGGCTTGCCAGTCCCACTTCTTGAGATTCACGTGGTTATCCATGTTTTATTCGCCATCACCGTGTACTCTCTCTGGTGGTACAAGCCTATGGACATCAGCCTCCCAATACAGATATCTATCACGCTTCCGAAGAATAAAAACCCATTAGCAAAACCCTCGGAGTTATTCACTGAGCCAATCAAAGCGGGTATAATCCTTGAGTGGCCACGAACCTTCTGGAATATTCTGCTACAGGTTACTACCCTCGATAACCCAAAGCCCTTGATGTCCGTTTTAGCAATGTGTCTCCTCAACGGCGGCTTACACGCAACTGCATGGAACTACAAATTTTCTACAAACTTAGAGAGGTTACTCTGGCGCATCTCCTGCACTATTGTCGCTCTGGGGCCCCTGGTTCAGACATCATTCCTGGCATTACTCCGCTATAACAAAAAGACTCGTGAATGGTATAAAAATGTTAGTAGCTTTGATAGACCGGCGTATCAGTCATGGACTATAATGTTTTTTCAGATATTGTGGTACGGCCTATATTATCTCACCTATGCATTTGGGATTTGTTACATAATGATAGAGCCTTTTGTAAGTATGCGTGATGTTCCTATGGGGTCTTATCAGACTGTTGAGTGGCTTGACTTTTGGCATCACATATAGTTAGCTAGAATACTAGTGAATCTTTAGTTTTTTTATCGATAGCATCTGTTTTTCATTTTTCATGTTACATATAGATTCGTTCTTACCTTACCCGGAAATTTTTTATGAAGGATAATAGTACAACATTGGTTTCAGCCCCAGCTCTAGAGCTCTTTTCAGGCATGATCTC
Source organism: Verpa bohemica (assembly GCA_033030345.1). Taxonomy (NCBI): domain Eukaryota; kingdom Fungi; phylum Ascomycota; class Pezizomycetes; order Pezizales; family Morchellaceae; genus Verpa; species Verpa bohemica. Next base: position 1,487,965 of record JAUFSE010000008.1, on the reverse strand, counting down.
TTGTATTGGTCCGTGGAGTGAGAAGCCCATAACTCTCTACCTCTACATGTCTTTATACTTATTATTCAGAGAAAATCCTATACACCTATACATAGTATAAAAATTCTTATTTACTCTAGGGGCTCCTGTAGATCTCTCCTAAATCTATGAACTACGCTGTGAATACCAAAAATCAAAGAGTAATGATTAGCAAAGAGCTGCGATGGCGAGTAGATCCGGGGGATAGGCAGCAAAGGCGAACGCAGCACTGTACAAGTAGGCTGTAGAAGGTTCCCCCTGTTATATCAGGTGACTAGATTATACATATTAGGTAAGATTCTCTTCTGCTGTGTAACCCTAACCCTGGGATTGGCGTACTATCTCTCATACCTTTGTTCCTCTCTTCCTTTTCTCTCCCTTATCTATATCATCGTCAGAATATACCTTCTACTATTCTTCCTATCACCAACAGTGGGGGAATCTTCCACATTCTTTCCTACAGGTCGTGCAAGGAGCGTCATTCATCCCACCACGCCAGGGTCTTTCACTTAATGACCATATTAGAAACAGCATCTGTACGTGATCTAACCCCTATTCTTGATCACCTTCATCACTAACTGATTTCTGTGCAACAAAGAATTACCGTAGCAGAGTACTACATTTAGAAGATAACCTACTTACTCTCACGAAGCTTTACAGAATTTCTTAACCAACACTCATTCCATCCTATTACTGATACTTTCTTTCCGCAAAATACAGCTTTGAAAGGCGAACTGAATGTTATAACAATAAAAGTTGAAATATTAAACAATCATGATGCTTTGTCCGCTACCGCAATTATGAGATCGTTCGATATCAAAACAACGCCTTGAGGAATGACTTCACTAACACAAACCGAGATACCGTATATATTTAAGATGGTTGATAAGAAACTAGACAAAAAACTTTGATGAAAAATATGAAGAACAATGATCCCGAGGACAAAACTGTAAGAAATCACTCTCAAGATACCAGAAGTAGAGTGGTAAATGGTGATAATTCTTAGCGTTACTGCACATATACGTAGTCATCTTACCTTCGTGAGTATTCTGATAGTATCTTCCTTATGAATTCCTTAATCAATACTTGATTCCTATATAGATAACTTTGAACTAGGCAAGATCATAGTACCTTACAAGGTCTAAGGCTGCCGATAATGGTAAGGCAGGCGGGGTACAGACAGGATATAGATAGAGCGGTGCAAGGGGGAGCGGGAGTTCATCTACTAGAGACAGCCGTGCCGGGTATCATTCTATACGCACCGACCATAAGAACAAACAAGCTATAAGAATCCGTATTCTTAGTCCCAATTATAGCTTATAACAGAGGTCTACTATGCTAAGATAAAGTGGTGAAATACTACTTGTAACTACAAGTCTTGAACTTTCGAGTGGGTGACAATGATTAAGCGATAATGTGATATGAATAAATTGTAAGCCTCGTTAACTATATTTTTTAAGGTAATTGAAGACTAAAGCTTACAAGAACTTACGGACCCCTTTACGGTCTAAGATCATACAACAGTTTTATTGGGGTATGGGATCGAAACGTGATCCTAGCACAAAGGATCCTGCTATACAAGTATTGTAGGGGGACAAAAAAACCCGGTCATTTGCATAGCAACCAGCCCATATCACCATTCCACAAAACACAACCACTCACTCAGGATCTGTTCCCTCCTACTATAACAAAACCATACATATAGTCTAATGGCATATGAGTATACTATAATAATAGTTTGGTGTTTTGGGTGTTTCTATCAATAGAAATAGTCCCTAAAAACTATTTCACAATTTCACAGATCTCAAACATATTGGATATGTTTAGGTCACAAGGTGAATATTCCCTATATGAGAACCATACCTAGTTTCATAATTCAGGTCCTAAAAAGCCCAATCCAAGTTATGCAACTCTAGAGATAGGAATCTATTGTTGGCCCATAAGGTCTAACATATCTTTGTACCATTTATAATGGGAATCATTAAGGTAATTTTAGATTTCTATTGATAATAATAAAAATGTTAAGGCTTTATTGCCCTATTCAAGATATCATATTCTCTTTTATTATGGTTGTGGAGTAATAGTCATTTGAAGTTGGCCTTTCTGGTTGCTATCCCAATGATCGGGTATTTTTGTCCCCCTACAATACGTATTCCAACAAAAGGCCCAAAAACTATCTTCAGATTGTCGTTCCCTGAGATTTGTAATAGCTGGGTATCCGTTAACAGCCTTGTTGCACATATATGGGACTACTTTGAAGTTTTCTGCATCTCTTCTATAAAGGAAAGAAGCTAAATGTCGTGAGTGATATTGTGATTGAAAAACATAGCTGAAAGAACAGAGATCTCTCAGGTCCAAGAACTTCTTAAGATAAAATGTGTCTCCTAGGTTGGACCATAAGTTGTAACAAATTATCTCTCAAAGATTAACCAGTTACAATCATGTGGCTTTCGTCGGCTATGGTTCTGTCTAGTCTTTCAACGTTAACGAGTAATTTTACATACTGTCTAAAAGAGCTGGTGGTTGAAGCATCCATGGCTACAAACAATAATCGTGTGTCGTATGTTGTGAATCCGGACCATTCCCTACAAACTATGCGCATTCTTTCTGCCCTATCGCATAGATTCGATCTTAATGCAACGTAAGGGACGTTATAGATAGCCAATTCAAATATACTAGAAAAGGAAGTTCTGATATATCTATACCCTTTCAACCTGTAAGTAATATGAAATCGGATGGGAAATAAAGGAAAGGGCAAGGCAGACGGGGGTTCGCGGTAGTCGAGTGATGATATGTGATCGAGTGATATGAGATGATCCTCCCTGTGGGGCGGCTTGGGGCGGTTTCTTAGCACGGTCCCCCGATTATTTTGGGTCCCGACTCCCCATGACGAACACTAAACCAAGTTATATCGGGCTTACAGCCGCAGAGTCCATATCGATTGTAGAGATATATCAATATTTCCCCAAGATCGTGACCCTTGCTGCCTCAGCTATAGTTAGAAGGGAGTGAGAGGTTACACCTCACTTTGGCTTTTGTGAGTGGTTACGTTGCTACTTAGGTAACTCTAGGAGATAAACCTGAGTATATCAAAGTTAGGTGGAACGGTTTTGTCGATAGGAACATCGATAGGAAGAGGATTGTATTCATGGCTGGTTACTGGGGAAATTGAGACACAGTTGAGGAACGACTGAATGGAGGACTCGGATAAAGAGAAAACTCTTATGGAACCCAGCTGCAGCCTGCACTTGTTGGAGAGTGAAAGACATGTTGAGAATATGAAGAGATAATTTTTTCTATCCACCCTTTTCTTTTCTTTTATACTGGATAGAGGCGGCCAATTCTGAGTAGTGGGGATACGGTTGCACGGGCACAGGGTCTGGGTTAGGTTTTTCCTTTTTCGCTGTCACAAGCCACCCCACAGAGGAATCCTTTAGGACTATGCGTGTAATAAAGCAAGTTTACCGATAGGCAATTCGCATTTGGGTGTTTATCTACCTCTCTCATTAACTTAAATACATGGGCCTATAACTACAGTGCCGTGCTATATTTGATCGTCCGACAACCACAACCACATACCAAAATCGCTACTTTTCACTGAGTAGCCCAAACCACAATAGTTATTTGATCTTTTTGGAGTTTTTAAAAATAAAACTCCCTAATATGAAGTCTCTATACCAATTTTCAGTGTCCCAAAAAATTGGCTATTGTGTGGGTGTGGGTAGGTGTAGTCTAGTGCACTTTAAGACACCAAATTCCTCAACTTCAAACCACTATTTCTTTTAGAATAAGTGAGTTAGACTCTTAGGGTTTAGATAGGTCGAAGTTTATGCATTAATCTACTACTATTACAGTTCTTAGAATTTTCTAATACAAATTGTGGCGAGGAGACCTGTGCAAAAAGGATGATTTTGTGGTGTTTCTCATGATCTGACAGCCAAATGCACTAAAAGTTGATCCTTTTGCATGCCTACCCCACAACCAAATTACTATCAAATATCCCAAAATTCTTAGAGTTAGTAGATCATACCATGATCTATAATTAACATAAATCCTGAGGGTCTAATTTACTTCTACTAAGAGGGGTGTTGGTTGGAAGTTGAGGAATTTGGTGTCTTAATAGTGCACTAGACTACTCCTACCCCCATCCACACAATAGCTAATTTTTTGGGACACTGAAAGTTTGTATAGAGACTTCATATTAGGGAGTTTTATTTTTAAAAGTTTCAAAAAGATCAGATAGCTATTGTGGTGTGGGCTACCCTAGCGAATTTGGGACTTGGTTTTGGTTGTCGGACGATCAAATATGGCACGGCACTGTATAATGCTTCTCCAATCCAGCTTGTTATCTTACTCAATTACGTCAAACATAGAAGAAAAGAAGAAAAAGAAAGTTAAAGTTAAATCAAAACCTATTATAAATATAAAAGGAACTTTTGTAATCCCGTAACTCACAAACGCCAAAATGCCATATATAAAACAAATTACCCTATTGAAGAAAAGTCTAGCTAGGGTAAGCAACTATTCGTAGGTAGTAGTAGCTTCAATTAGACCTGAACATACCTATCAATTCATGCACGGAGATTTTATCTCCTGCATCTTCTAATAGCTGAGCTATCAACTTGTGATTACTCTTCACAGCCAAATCCAACGCCGTCAGTCCGTCCCAGGTTCTTGCTGAAAGATCGCCACCGTTTTCGAGTATCAAACGAACCACTCCTTGATGTCTGCCTTTTGCCGCCATTATGAACTACAGAGATAACTTTCCCCATCATACAACAAATCAATTCCTCTACTCCCTAAGCTCTTCCTCCAGCCTTGAATTATCCCTTTTACTAACCTTAAAGGCTCTACGCTAGATACTCTTAACGAAGATCTATCGAGTGTTCATAAAGCAATAAAAAACAGTTGGATGGATATAACAGATGAAAAGATAACTCCTGATTATAAGTCCAGCAATAAATAGTCTAGTGGTATAACATGCCAACTTAAAAGTTTGAAGCGCTGACAAGGCCCCGATTGATTTCGGAGCTGCAAGCTTTTAATCCTTGTTTTAATTTTCCTATGGAGGGGTAGCGTTCGATCCTTGCTCGAGTTTCTTTATTCCCGGGGGTGTAATGGGGGGGGGGGGCTCTTGAGTTTTTTGGATTTAAATTTATAGCAGTATGTACATCTATATATCGCATTGATGTAACGAAAATCTAATTCTAATCTCGGCTTACCCAAGAAAAATATTGATACAACGATCTCTTAAAACCATTACATCACCCGCTATATTTAGCCTACTATTATCTTACATAAATAGATAAATAAATAGCCTTCACCAATTTCTTCAATCTCCCAAATGGTAGAATGTAAGGCTGTAATACCTCGCGAATATTTTAGTGCCTATTCATTCCACCTTTACCTCTTTTACTGGGCCGTTATTTTATACCTCACCTAAATAATAAGGCCACGATTTTATAAGCAAAAAATCCCATAAGTGGGTAGAGTATCCACCAGAACCGAAGATTGGACGTAGATATCGGTATTAGTAGGCAGTGCTGTGTTTTCTAAATCCTCTGATTGAGCGACCTCGTTACGTCAAAAAAATCCCTACACCCCCGCATCACACCTCAAAACATCTTATCCTTACACCAGCACCTTCTTACATTCATCACGCCTCAGCCGCGGTACATACAGAAACCTTGAAGAAATTCTGCTATTGGCTTAAGATCTCTCGGCGAATATCCTAGCTAAATGCTGGCTGAAGTGCAGACTCGGCGGCAATATCATCCATGTTAGTGCAATGATACGAGGCTGATTGTCCTCTGGGCTCTTCTACCAAGTTTTGGACCGACCTAGCGCATTGTCTAAAGTCTTAGGTTACTCAAACCCCTTGAGAATTCTGGCGGAGTATGCCCGTCTCAGCCTCAAACACAGAAAATTCCGGCCTCTGGCACTTTATATAGTCAAGTATTCCCAATTTTCCTAGAGGCTTGGTTGCTACGCCCTAATGCACCTTTATGCCAAGTCTAGAAACGATGGTGTCGATATACCTAGTTTTTAATCAAATTATCAGTGAAACCGCCCATATTCTCCTCGAAGAGTTAAGCAATGCATAAGTTATAATTGTGGTTGCCTAAAGTTTGCATTTCCTTTGATACGACTATGGGGTGGTAGAGTTACAAGTACCTGTATTAAAAATTCGTTATCAGCTGTAAAAACTACTCAATAATAGAGCTAATAAGTAGAACCATAACCTGATGAGTGCGTAAGAGTTTAATACTAAAAAGAAACTATAAAAGGTTCCAATAGCCGTGGTATTTCCAGCAGGAAATTACTTGATTATGTAATCATATTATCAATAGATTAGAATCTTACGTAACCCTAACCAAAAGAAATACTCTAGACCTCTCTTCTTCTTTCCTCTCTCTCAGCCTTATACCACCACCATCAGTAGGTTCCTGAGTCTAATCTATCACTTCTGAACAAAAAATACCTACAAAGAAAGCAACAAATGACAAAAAAACTATCGATCAACTCACTAACAAAATTAGGAGACTAGATGATGATAGGGATAGAGATAGCATAATGCATAAGAAGAATAATAAGGAAGAGGATGGTATCAGTATAAATCATACTGATGGAATGATTGAGGTGTTTTTCAAGATTTCAGGTAATCAGTGGTCTTTCTTCAATAAACGCTTTTATTAGCCAGACAGCGAGCGAGTGTTCTGATATCACGAGAATGAGAAGTAGTAAAATCAGTATCTTAGCAGACTAAGAGAGAAAACCTAGGAAAGGCTTTCTACTCCTCTATATATACTACTAATCACGTAGACCCCGCGATACCCTAAAGCCTAGATAAAAACAGCAAGTGAACCCCAAGAAGAGCCTCCTAATAGGCTTTGTCGGCCGAGTTTCCTCGGAGACAATTATACTGGCTAATCAATCAACGCTATACCTTATTAGGTAGCCATATCCCAACAGCGAGTGGTGTCATGTGATCGAGTGATCAGTGATGGAGTGGCTCTTGACATAGCTTTTCAGCCCATTGAGTATATACAGTATGGTATTTATAATGCTATCACACTGTATCTTGATATAGGTAGCAAATAATTTATATATTACGATATTTATCGTAGTGAATGGGGAATATGCCTACGAAAATATCAAATAATATCCATAGAGTGGGAATACCCGCCTACGTAATCCTGTGTCTATTATTCTAAAAAACTTCCATAACATTCCATAACCTTTCCATCTCCTCGCAGCCCCCCTTAGTTCCATACCTAGGCGCCTCTCGGCACACAATCTAATTCATGAGTCAAGAACGACACTACCTTATCGACCTCTCATCGTGGGTTAGGCCTTATAATCTTATTATCTGAACTCTCATAGAGCAATTTCTCTGCATTCTACTTGATCCCATGGTGGTCTCCGTATCGATTAACCTCATTATGCAAGCAAGCGCTGACAGCATATAGTAAACAAACTCTTCCTATAAGAATACTACTTATAAGAGTCACAAATCTCAGTCCCGAGGGTATTCTTATGGGAGATTCTACTATATCAGTGCGACCTGATATATGCCTTAACAGGATTATGCGCAGCTCTAGAGAAACCCTCCACTATAAGGGCACCGGCAGGTTTATGGGATGGTTTGCCAAAGTAATGAGAAGCGGTCTTAGTAAAGACAGCAATCGATCTGATACTAAATGTTTCAGCTTTCTCAAAGACCTTATAGTATGCACAGAAGTGTGCTTGGGCCAGCTCGGGAAAGAGACTTTTTATCATTAAATACTATGGTAACATAAACTTAAACCATATAGAGTGGGCTGAGTCGGCTTAAGGGCTCAAAGGAATTGGCTTAATCCAGCCTCTTGGCGTCAATGCGGATGTATTCAATGCCAAAAAAGGTTGCAGAGTTTTTCTAGAGCCACCTTCCATGCCATTCTCAATAACGAAAATTTTAAGACGACCTAACACAACCTTTACCTAACTATCACTCCTACAACTAGCAGACTCATACCACATATTAGCATCTACACCATCATGCATAGCGATACCTGAACCTTACGCCTTCCTGTGCTAAGTCTCATAGCTAAAACGCGGTAGTAAACAGCTCTACACTACTACAAACATCAACCATCCGGTATATAGACTCTTTCCATTAACGAAAACATCTAGGAGTCTACGGATCGTGATATTAGGGCACCTAGATCCGCTCAACGCCCTCATAAACTCAGATATAACCAATATCTACACTACGGGATACATATCTAGCTATATCAATAATGTTAGTGATTCTACTCCCGACCTAATAGACCACTAACATGACTTAATTCATAGTCACATAATTTAATATCACAAAAACCTTATGCCGGGACCGCGGTTATTGTATAGCGGTGGTGATAGCGTATGGTCGTAACTCGCCCCCCTTGTGGATTGCAGTTACCCGTACTATCAATCTATCTATACTCTAACCTAGTTGTTGGTTCTTATCTAATATCTGGTATTTTCAGTGCCTTCGTACTACATTTTACTATCCTTCTAGATCCACCATGTGCACTAACGTGACTAATTTGAGCATTGGTGTAGGTGTCACAAATCACTCCTCAGTCATCACTCGATCATACTTTAGCACTCGGAGACGACGTTAAATCCCCTAACATCTCAAAGCAGAGAAAAGGCTTGGATTACTAGGCTAGAGGACTTAGAGCGAGACATCCTTCAAAGCAGCCCTGACCCAATGATTTATCAGCTGGATCCTCAATATAGAGGTCCGTGAGATCACGTGGTAACCGTATAGGAGCAGACTACTCGTGCGTCTCCACCAAGAATCTCTCCTCTCCTCGCATGACATTCTTGGTAGAGGCGTACGAGTACAACTGCCCCTAGAACCTCCATCAAACTACACCCCCGTATACTAGTCTTCACAGACCTCAACACTACTTTTGACATCTCCGAGTATTCTGCAGTTATTCAGATGAACCATACCCGGCAAAGTCTTCTCAGGCTACAAAACCTCCCTCAAACGCCAAATACGAAAACATAAGTGGCGCATAGTCTTTGGATCCGAACAAAGGAGCTTGATAGCATCGTGGGACTGCTACGGCTAATGTTGAAAAGTTAATAACCATCGTTGGTCTATACAATCTATTTCTTAATAAGAGCTAGGTTTACAGGATATCAGGGAATATATTTGCCACTCTACCCCTACAGTCCGATTATCGGAGGTTTCTATCTATCCACCCATTCAAAGATATATCGATATTGTCGTCCTGACCGGTTACAGATCATAAAATAGAGGGTATATCAAATAAACAGAGAAAGGAAATGACGAGTGACGAAAAAACATGGATTGAAAAAAAACATGAGAGAAAAATAACAGGCGGCAGTAGGCATGACAAAGACGGAAATGATTAGTATTGGACTCTGTGCTTCCTATGATTGAGCAGGTTCTACACCTTATACGAATAAGTTCTACTAGTATTATACACCTAGTTATAAGGTCAGATCTATAGTTCCCCCCCCCTCGATTTATAGGGTTCAATGATGGGTAGATATAGTGTAGTATTGCACTAAATTTAAAAGGAAAATTTTAGAGAATAATCTAGCCCTGAGAAAACAGGGAAAGAGACAAACCGCATGACCTCTCCCTACTCCACCCAGTTGAAGACTCGTGGACGGACGGCGGTTTCATGATTATAGCCAATGAAGAAGACATTGCTTAGTCTATTTCTAGTGAATACAGCCGAATCGCCCTATAAGAATATGAAATCGGGGTAGGATCGTACCCTTATAGGGCAGAACGTACAAATAATCCTTGTCAAGGTAGGGAGTGCGTAACCTTATAAGGCGATTATTCTTATAACCCGATCCCTTATAGGGCGATTTCGCTGTAGAAAGGTTTTTCCCCCCTTTTGTTTCATTCATAAATACAGCTGTAGAAAGGAAATTAAGACGGAATATTCAACCGTAAGGATTTTTCCTAGAAGACTTTAGCTCTGATTGTGTTCTAGCTAATACAAATATCTTCCTTCCTTCCAGCAACCTTTCATCCAGTCTCCTCCACTACCCCCCGTCCCATTGCATTATCTAGATTGGCCACAGTTATCAGAATATCCGGGTGCCCCTTCCCGAGTTTTTTCTCCATCGCTTCTACCAATTCTTGCTTCTGATCCTCCGCCTCCTTCTGCCGTCCGCCCTTCAAGTATGTCACCACAAGATCAGCCATAGCACTCCAACTATGGTGAGCTTCTCCAGGTACTCTTTTCCAGGCCTTCATCACTTGTACCTGCAATTCCTCTGCCTCCTTCCATCGTTCCTGTTGCAAATAGATCTCTGCCAGATTGGTCTTAGCACCCAATACTCTTGAGTGATCTCCCCCAAGTGTATTTTCCATCCTCTCAACTATCTGTACGCTCAGTTCCTCTGCATCCTTCGACCGCCCCTGGCGCCAGTAAGTAACTACCAGCCTTTCTTGTGCCTCTAGAGTCTCTAAATGCCCGTCCCCGAGTACCTCCGCCCTATTCTCTATTACTTGTAGCTGTAGTTTTTCTGCATCATCCCACTGTCCCTGCTGAGTGTAGGTTGATGCTAGGTTGAGCATGGCACTCCAAGTATCTGGGTGATTCTTCCCGAGAACCTTATTTCTCCCCACTATCACCTTTATGTTGAGCTCCTCTGTCTCTTGGAATCGTTTTTGGTTTGAGAAGGTCGCTGCAAGGTTGGCCATAGCCATCAAGGTGTCCGGGTGTTCCTTTCCAAGATTCTTTTCCCTCACTTCCACTAACTTTACCTCCAGCTGCTCTGCCTCTAGCCACCGCCCTTGCCTTGAATAAATTGCTGCTAGGTTACCCATGACCCTCAGTGTATCTTGGTGTTCTTTTCCAAAAACTCTTTCAAAGTTTTCTAAAGCTACCAAACCCATCTCCTCTCCTCTCCTAAACTGTCCCAGCGCCCAGTAGACTTTTACCAAATTGGCCATACCTTTGAGTGTATCAGGGTGGTCCTTTCCGAGAACCTTTTTGTTCAGCTCTAATAGTTGTAACTGTAGTTCCTCCACCTCCCTCAATTTTCCTAGTCTTTCATAAATAGCCGCGAGATTGCTCATGCTTAAAAGGGTATCTGGATGCTCTTTACCCAACACCTTCTCTTTTAGCTTAACCACCTCTACTCCCAGTTCCTCGGATTCCCTGAAACGACCCTGCTCTGTATAGATTGTTGAAAGATTTTCAATAGCAGCAAGAGTATCCGGATGCTCCTTTCCTGGGGATTTCTTTGATATCTCGCAAACTTGGAGTTGGAGGTGTTCCGCATCCTTCAATTCACCTTGCTTGAGGTAAATCATTGCAAGATTAGCAATAGCCTTCAACGTGTCAGGGTGCTCTTTCCCGAGCACTCTCTCCATTAATCCCAACAACCTTTGCCCTAGTTCCTTCCCCTTCTGTAACTCTCCCCGGTATAAGTAAACCACTAACAAGTTGGATATAGTCGACAATGTGTCTGGATGATCCTCCCCGAGAACCTTTTTCCTTGCCTTCAATACTTGCAAGTTCAGCTCTTCCGACTCCTTCCATCGTCCTTGGTTCTGATAAATTAATGCAAGGTGAGCCGTAGCTGTCAGAGTGGTTGGATCATCCTCCCCAAGAACTCTTCCCCTCGCCCCTACAACTTGAAGTTGTAGTTTTTCTGCCTCCTCGAACCGTCCTTGGTCTCTGTATGTTGAAGCTAGGTTTTCTATGGCTGTCAAAACCGCCGGATGATCTTTTCCCAGGATTCTCTCCATCGCCTCCGCCACTTGCAGCTCTAAACTCTCTGCATTATTTAGATTTCCCTGCATTCTGTATGCCCTTACAATCAACAGTATAGAACCCATCCATGAGGCTTCGGTTGAGTAATCGAGTTCCGCCTTTAGATACTTTTGGCTATTCCTGAGAATCATTTCGATATGTGATATAATCCGCTGTTCGAATCGGTGGAGATCGGTGGTTCTCTGGCCTGAATACTTAACTGCCTGACCAAGAAGAATAACAGCTTCCTTAATCCTCGGTAGACATTCCGCTTGATTAAGGCGTTCGCGAGCCCACTCGTGAACCATCGAGTGGACATAAAAACTCTCTTGCCCCTCTCTTTGGCGTATGCGCCGCATACGCTGCGCCAAAGAATAAGAAAAGAGGAGTCTTAGAGAGTTTCCCAAGGTGAGATCTACGTAGGAAAAACTGTTAGTAGCTTTCAGAGTGCTGTATGAGTTGTCATACCATTATCATCAAGCTTCTTCCCACGACGCAGCATGTCCTCCCATATATCCTCATTAGAAAAGAATGAGCACAACAATAAAAGCTCAGCAGCATTTTCGTTTTCGCTTTTTATCGCCTCAAAGGAAATCTCCCAAGTTGTGAATGCGGTTCGGTCTCCATAGCTCCAAACTGCGTCTGGGGGTCTCTCATTAGAGAACCTTTTAAAATTCTCCTCAAAGACCTTAAGGTACTTCTCAAGTGTTATATTCCGGGTTGCAACATATGCACCAGCCTGGTCAATAGAAAGAGGAAGGTATCCCAGCCGTTTTGTAAGCTGCGCAGTGATAGTTTCGTCTATGAGGAAATGTTAGCTCCAAGACTAGCAGAACCGGAGGTATTTTCCAAACAGCCCTAAGCCTAAGCATTTTTATAATAGGGCAAATATTCTATCAGAGGGAATAAAAGGACCCACTCGCTTGAAAAGGCAGCTTAGATCTGAGAATTTGGAGAACCTGCCTTCTGAGCTTCGATCCAATTGTGAGGTTTTAAGTAGTAAAGTTATTGCTTCTTCTTCAAGCATTACCGTTACCTCTAAACCTTCCCCAAAACGAACACACTCCCGCCTCCTACTTGTCATTATAACAGTACCACGACAAGATGATGGCATAAAAGACCCTATATCAAAATTATCCAGGTCATCGGCATTATCGAATATAAGAAGCCAGTCTTCATTCCCAGCCTGGCTAAACCATCGCTTGACTCCTTGAATTACGCGTATATAGTCCTCTTTCTTGACAGATAGCTCACCATCTTGGCTTACCAGTCCACTCATCCCAAGGAGCTGAGCTATTTGAAAGTACTCGGGTTTTCCAGTAATGTTCATTGCATTTGTTGCATGCTGAGTTATCAATCTTTGTGCTATTGCTATAAAGCTGGTGGTTGCTGTCTGCTCAGTAGCTGCATTAACCCAAAAAACTGCGGTATATTCCATCGCATGGCTATGGGCGTACTCCAAGGCGATCTGTGTTTTACCCATGCCCCCAGTACCATGGAGTACAATGAACTTTGATTTGCCGCTTTTGAGGGTCACATCGAGGTTATTTAATATCCCGGCTCTGCCGGTAAAAATTGGATTCCTCCGATAATCAAGCTCGAAAGATATTTCAAAGGTTATCCGTATCCCAGGCCCCGAAACAGCTTCAAAAAAAGGCACCGGTGATTAGTATCTGCAAGGCTTACGCCTTGGCATAAGCAGCTTACCTTTGATTCTCTTCCATTCTTGCCAATTTTGTTGAACCCTCGTTGGCGCCTGCTCAATCATTAAAAAGATGCAGCTAGAGACCCTTTGGAAGCCGTTATCCTCAATTGATCCGTACTTAATTAGTCCGGTGTGATCACTATGGATCGGGAAGGCTTCTGCGTCGGTAGTTCCAGGAACCACTGCGGAACCTTTCGGCACAATCTACAGTCAATTAGCCCTATTTAACAGGTAAAGTTTAATGACATAAGCAGATACGGAAAAGATGTTGGAAATTCGGAGTAATCAGCTAGTTAAGCTGTAGACCATCTGCTACCGGTATTCTTGACCGTTTCAACCTCCTCTATACAATTTTATAATATTTAAAGACTTACAATGCTATTCCCAAGCTTATGATGCTCCGTCTCATACACCTCGTAAAAGAATTTTGTCTCAAAGTGACTGCTGATGCGCGTATATTGACCAAGCTGCTGCTGAAGCCATTCAGACCCACTCCCAAGATTCTTTAGGACAATATCACTCGTATGCTTAGACTGTGAGGCGATGTTCAGGAAGACTTGGTCCCATTTGAAATTATCTGCCCCTTGGTGAGGTGTCCCAAAAAACAGGATTCCGTATGTAGAGATTTTAATCGCTTTATGATATTCAAGGTCCCGTTCTCCCGTAAGATTTGCGTGTATTAGAGCCTGTAAAACATCTTGTTAAAGGGCTTGTCCTAGAGCTTTCTACTTGCAAGGATCGGACCGAAACTTACACTCTTGAGGATAATCCCCCCTATACTATGCGCAAGAAATATAATTGGCCGCTCAATTGTCTAGAGTAGAGTCAGTATAAGCACTCATAAAAACCTCCGAGTAATAGCTAAGGCCATTACCTTCGTTCTTCGTCTTACAAGGCTAAGATCTGCAACTAAGCCGGTTGCGTGGTCGTATAGTGTTTGGCAGCTCAGGGGGGTAGACCCATAAGTTCTGCCATCGTATCCATAAGTGAAGATGCGGGCGCTAGCATCCGATAGTACCTTGGGGAGGTAATCCCTTAGCCACAAATCTCCATTTTCTGCCGTCCAGCTTTTTTCCCGATGACCATCAAGCCCATGCACGGCGACTATACTATTCCGATCCAACCTATAATAAGTCAAGTGTCTTCAGTTGTCATGAGAGGGACACCCCCAATAAATCACATACTCAACTACAGGCTGGTCCCCAGGAACTAGCAACTTCAACCCAAGCGACTGTTCGAATAGCAAACTATCGTTCGCTGAGCTTGGAGGAGCCGGAAATTGAGAAGTGGAGATTGAAAGAAAGGGAGTTGGAACGGAAACACGAAGCAAAGCGGATGAACCAGGGTTAATGCCCGAACTATTGCCAGAGAGGCTAAGTCGTGGCGCAAGTTCGTCATCTTCTGAGATTTTGGGTTTCTTCCAGCATCGCCAGTTACAGTACATCTTGGCTTGATTGAATACTAGAGTTTGGGCGAGAGAATAAAATGGAAGTGTTTGACATGTACCGGAGGTGAATCGTCAGGTATGGGAGATTATCGCTATAAGTACCGGTCCTGTACCTACTGAATTGGACAACTGAACAGGTGGCCTGCTACCATTTGGGATACGAAGAACTTAGGACTGGTCAACTTGATCACTAAAATTATTTTGTTCATTCGCCCCGCCAACGGGTCAGGTTGGAGGCCTTGCTTACTACAAAGTACTGATTTTGAACGCCAAGGATTTCATGGCTACCATCTTGGGCCGGATACATGACGTGCGCAGCAATTTGTGAGGACTCGGGTTAGACAACAGGTGCCCGTCAATGCAGGTCTTACTCCCACAAATCTACACTTCCATTGGGTATTACCTCTAATAAAGAGCCTCTAGGATTTACATTATTAGGCTCTTCTTGTCTACCTCGGGATAATGCGCAAGGCACGGCGCTTAGAGACTACGAGTATCCGTCTAGTATATAATTGTATATAATTTACTTATTTTTAAAACTAAATATCATAGATATCATAGACCAAGCAACGAGACCAAGCAACACTATTCAAGAAATTCGTCTCAGCGCCGGCCGGAAAATCAATGGTTCGATTAATACCTATCACTCCATTCCCCTATAACCCAAACCTGTGCCAACACACCTTAAGCTTTCTGCGCATAGTATACACACCAACCGAACAAGATTTAGACTATCCCCGAGGCACAATGCAAGACTAGGTACAAAGCTCTGCATACGGCACGCAGTCGTATCTTATGAACTATAAATTCTCAACCCAGAATGCTATAGTAGCCATATTCAAGTGCAAAACCCAGAGTGTAAAAACTTCAGGGCTAAGTTCTGATGTAAATACATGTAGTTAGAGACACGGAACCTAGCACGGCACAGATGAGCGAGCAGAGAACCCCCCCCCCCCTCTCTCTCTCCCATACCCGGCCTAGAACAAAGCCTAAATTTACTGAGGTCCGTATCCTTAAGCCGATACGACAGTAACAATATTCACCGAGTCAGCACCCAAAATTCAGAACTTTAATTTTTTTCTTTCATCACCGAATTCATACAGAAAAAACTACATATCCAAACTCTACGTCCCAGGCGACATCATGGAATATCATCTAGTTTTTTGACGTCTTGAAGTTACCCTCCCTAAACTCTCTTGGCTTATCCTAACCGAAGTCTCTCAACTAGCTGACACAGCTTGGCAAGACATTAAACCCAACACAAGTGTAACTATTCCAGAACACTTTCAAGTATTCTTACACTAACGCTAAATTTTGTTATTGGTATCCCCTTAACTCTATCCTATGTTCTAGCTATTATAAATATGCTTTATGATGATCCCGACTGAATGTAATAGAGACGGAATTTTAATCATTTCCTGTTTTTTGAGTCATAGAATATGACTCGTTTTCGAGTATTCTAGGCTTCTTCTACTACATTCTTTATGAGCTAGGGCTGTCGTAGATTCTACAGTGCAGTACCATGGTAGCTCACAGAAAACCTTTTTAGAACCCCATAGAATACTAAGAAAAACCAATGGGGGGCTCTACACTACCTCCAGCCATCTATAAAAGGCTGCAAAATTCTCTGAAACCTCGTCAACCCCACCACTAACATTATGGATACCCAAACAAGATATCTCAAAGGCACTATCGATATCCATCACTTCCCTCTAAAATAACACAGTAACTGAGCATAAATTTATAAAACCACTACTATCAGGCTCAAAGAACATCTCGCAGACTAAAAAGAAACAGCTCAGATTATGTGCCCTTGACGAATAAGTGCTTTAACATCAGCAGGAGATACGACGCCCTAGTACATAGTAACTATGGGTGATAAAATCACATACCGGAATTTGAACCCAATTAAAAAGATAAAGAGTATGACAAAGCTACGCCTACGAATCCCAACATGAGTGTGGTACGAAAGTAAATAAAAGTGCGTATTACCTAATTAATGTATTGGAAATGGTGCCCTATTCCTGTTTATTTCATCAAACCTATAACTTTATGCTGACACTTCCGAAGAAGCAGAAAAGTAACACAGACTCTTACAGTGCTAGAGGTTGACTCAACCTAGCCCCTGTCTCGGTCTATCCTCTTCCATATGTTCTGGAAACGTGCGGTCGACAATGTTTAATAAGCTTATCCGTGCCAAGCTAGACTAATTCGACAATCGGGATGTCACTATTTCACCTCTTTCGTACTTGAAATCTATACAGACTATCACCAGTCTTTTATTCAAACTTGACACCTTGGACGGGAGGACTACTAATAACCAATGAATAACATCGGCAGGTCCTACCTCATCGAGAAATAAAGAAATAATAACGTTGGATTCCGCAACACTCAATGCTTTACCACATAAAAAGCATTGTGAACCAATGAGTCTAGCTTCTCTTTTGCTTTCTACTATAGATACAAGGTCCGCCGTGGTGTTAAGTATCATAATGCTACATATTTATCGACAAGCCAGGACTAACATGGACACTTTACACCTTTGTTTAACTACAGTACACCACTATTGCATAGCCCTTCAGTCATAAAGAAGTCTCCACTTCTCCTATATCAACAGAAATTATGAAACTATGGGCAAGAACCCGTACATCATACAACTATCGCCATTATCAACTGGTTCCCATATTCTTCCTTGATACGTCATCAATGACCTATATACCACAGCACTCCAGCATGCAAGTGATAAAACCCTAGTTTTTACACACGAAGACAATAATACCCCAAAATTCAAGTATGATAGGTCACTATCTATAACTCCATTCCTTATGAAGATAACTACAAAACTAGAGATATCTAAACATACCTAGCTACAATGGTTGAATATTATGGTGGGATTCTAGGTGATTGATTAGAAGACACAGTACCAGATGACGATAAATCTCTATCTATCTAACATGCAATATATCAGCGTTTGAGGAAAGGAGCGTTATGCTACTATATTTTAGACAGGGGGTTACTGTCGAGGAAAGCGATGTCATGAAACATACGGATGGCAAAAGAAGCTATCTATAACGAGATGATGATAATCAATGATGGCTCTTTATTATAACCTATGAGTGTATGTATCGCGTAAGTACTACTAGTATTAGTCTTGTGCCCAGCCCCATTACTTTCTGCGCAGCACCATAGAGTCTGGTGCGCTTACCCCTCCGAGCTTGTCCAGTTTTTTTTCCGGCAGATTTCAGCCATATTAGGGCTCAGAGGCTCTTGAAAAAATTCTGGTACTTCTTGGAAGTCTTCCGGGACTTTATTACTAGCAGACCTCATGGTACCTAATTCCACCCAATACCATATTTGCTATATTAGTTCTGTAGGGCCTAGTATGCTTACTCTCCGAGCCTTGACAGGTGCTTTTTTCGGTTATATTATTTTCCTCCGAAGTAGCTTCGGGGCTCAAAGGGTACTCCTGAGCCACCTAGAGATCTTCGGACACTGTGGAGACTTTCGAGGATGACTCCGAGGCGTCTCGGAACTTTAATACTCCAGACCCTGTGGTGCTGCGCAGCAAATAATGGGCTGGGCAAGAGACTATACTAGTATTATAGAAAAGTAACCTATACTTGGCTAATGCCTTCTTTGTTCTTTTATCAAGACAAACTTTATATCCCGCACTATAAAGAGCCATTTTAAGATATTGCTCCAAGTCCAATGTAATTTATATAAACTAGAGATCTATAGAAACATCCTATCGTTGTTACATAAGCAGGTCACATTTAAAGTCGTGGGCTGGGTTACTCGTGTATTTATATCTTATAGATTCCCTACCACCTTCTAAATTCTCAATAAACACCTTTTCTTACACTTTTTACCTTAAGACTATATATTTCTTGAAGCTATTTAGAAATCGAATAATATAGTATGACCCCAAAACACCAGAACACCAGGGTAGAAACAGTGTCTATACTATTTGGGACTCTTGCTGATTGCAGTTCCTGCCAGGCGTGTGATTTTGAGCCCATTGGGGCCAGGGACCTATCCCTACTATCATATTCTCATTGCTGGTTGGTGTGTCTTACAATTGCTTCCGGATCGCCGATTCCACATGTTTCACCACTCACCACTGCATGCTGCTTGCCTAAAGGGATCCCAACGAATGCGCCGTATATAGTGTACCATCGCCCCACCTTCTCTCCGTTCACAAGAAACACCCTCCCAACCGAAAGATACAACAATTACTGCAAAAATGTCTTCGGGTTCGGAACTAGAATTAGACGACGACGTTGTCTCGGTGTCGGCTACTAAGGGTACGTAAGAGAGATCCAAAGACTAGATAGTGGAGTAAATGCTGAAAATAATGAGCCACAGATAATATTGAAAGAACCGCAAGACTGAATGCAGAACTTCATGAGCTATTACAGAAATGTTTTCAAATATCTTCAGAGATTACACAACTACAACCTACGGTTGTTGAGCCTCCACAAGTACAGAACCCACAAGAGCACCAACCCCCGGAAGAGTCTGGTATTGAATGGGGCCCTGACTTTCAAATGCGGCCATTCCTCCCCCTGCCATCTTCACTACTAGTGGCACCTGCAGTTTTGCAGCCTTTAGAAAACAAAGGGTCTTCGCAAGGACCCTCAAAGATTTCTTTAGAGGAGTCGGAGCTGTTGCCGTTGCTACCTAATGAACAACCACCTATTCAAGAAACTGCGCAGGATTCACAGCTCCCATTCGGAACACCTTCTCGCCGGCTGATAATTCTAGGGCTCTGTACGACGGCAGACCTAGCCTCATTACCTATCGATGAGTACAACGCATTCCGTCGGCGCCTAGAGCGAGTCCTACTCTGGACAACTTCAGATGCGGCGATAGATCACCACCCTGAGGCAGTTGATTTGGCTCCGCCATATGTATGCTTCTCAAAGCAGTTTGAGCTCGGGGTGCTCCATGCGTTTGGGGATTTCGGTTTGGATTTGTCGGAAAGGTTAGGTGTGAGAGGGACAGCGACAGAGAATGGAGGGAAGAAGGTTATTGCCAGTGACATTGACGTCGATGCTTTAGTGTGGATAAAAGGCTTGTTGGAAGACCCTAAATTAGGACCGATATCAAAGAGGGATATCATCCTTTATGCGAATCATATGAGGTCAAGATTGATAGGCCAGCCTGTATCACCGGTTTTGATGCGGGAATATCTGTGGCGGACGTTAACCTCGACTATCTTGTACTTGGAAGGCAGAAGCATGTATTAACTCATCAAAAATTATTATGATTTCATAAACTAACTATTGTGGGGTGTCAAATTTAAGGTAACCTTACCACCCAGTACCAATAGATATGTTAAACTCCCTCTTATCGTTTTATTTTAAATTTATACCATTTTTTGTGGTTTCTTTAGACTATCTAGTGTAGTAGCATGAAAGGAGATGTTGATTTCCGCTTTAATTTGACACCCCAAAATAAATACACTTTAGTAAACACAGGAATATAGAGACACGAATACTATGTACTCATAAGAATACCTAGGCTGTAGTTATTTTAAACATACAATCTAGCAATTTCCCTCTATTCTAGTCATCACACAAACCAAATTTGCTGTATTAGGTGATAAACTCTCAGGTGCTTAATTGTTAGCTAATGTATGGTCGAACACGCGCAGGTTATCTACAGCTACGCATTCTTAGGCATGCCATACATGCGCATCCTGCAACTACAGCAAGCCATATGCAGCCCCAAATAAAATCTCACAGTTTATTAATTCACTTCTCAATGGATTTGTACAAACCCCGCACCTAAGCTTTGTTAGCATAAGATCCATTCATTTCACCATCAGCCCCAGTACCACAAACCCCGCTTCCCTCCCCAAATAACTGATCGTCATGCTACAGTTCTTTTCTCGGATCCTTGGCACTAGTCAACCACCCCCAGAAGTGAAGACAGTCCCGAAACTACAGGGAGAAGTCTTCAGAATTTTGGGAATTCCGCTTGGGACCACGATACACGAGCTCAATTCTGCGCTCTCATCTGAGTTTGCGAGCGAGGGGATTTCCGTAGACACTAACCAGACAACTATATGTCTATCCTGCTATGACAAAAAAACTCAATCCGGCCTAATTCAATTCACACCTTACTCCCCACGTGTGTTGGGTAGTCTCCCCCATAATGATACCTACCAAGTCCGACTGGGTGACACTGGCCGCGATATAAGTATCGACAAAGACTTTTATGGCCTCACCCAACTCTATCCCACGACAGGGAAAATAAAAGCAGAGTAAGTGACCAGTTGTACCAAGTCCACTTAACTCTTCCAAGCTTATCTATGTCCAGCATTGTAGCTGTGTGTGGACTTAATGGCCACGCGTATGGATCGTGGGTTGGGAAGGGGCAGCTAAACCAGCGGAAAATGTGGCTTCGTCATTTTCTTGTGGAGGATCTCCCACAGTGTAGGACTATGATATATGGATACAACTCGAAGCTTACAAGTAACTCAATCCATACAATCCCGGACTATACAGATACGTTTTTAGAAGAGCTGAAGAAGGCAAGGCGATCGGAAGAGGTAGGTTCCATTACTTGGTCGGTGAACCGAAGGGTACCTAATGCATATATACTTTAAGGAGAAAAATAGGCCAATAGTGTTCATCGGGCATAGTTTTGGGGGTATCATTATCGCACAGGTATTATATATTCTGGGTGTATGTTTGATTACTAAGGCTCACCTAGAGGGGCCATAGTAATTCAATATACCACGTAGGTTCTCTATTATATTGCTATATGCTAACCCCTGTTTTAAGTCTATCGTCAAATCTAAAGACCATGAGAATATACATGGCACCCTATTCTCAAAAACTCGTGCTACAATCTTCTTTGGAACCCCACACCGTGGCCTTGTCGTAAACGATATCCTTGCTATGCTTGGGGAGGGCTCACCTAGAGAGAACCTAGTCAAGTCGATCATAAGCGGCTCAGTAGAGTTGAAGAATGAATTAAGGAGGTTTATTAGTTACTCCACCATCACAAATCTTAAGATTGTCAGTTTCAAAGAGATTGAACAAACTCGAAAACTGAAACAGGTAGCTTAAAGAGCCCCCCTCTTGTGTTATCTTGAGGCTCTGGCTGAATATTAGATAGGGTTCGGATGGTAGATGGTCAAGGAGCGGTGATTTCTTCATGGCTGTGGATAGTGAATCATCGGTACTCCAGCTTCCGGATACGATTGAGGAATCCTTAGCTGTTGAAGGCGATCATTCCTCAATGGTCAAATTCAAACATAAAGGCCACTCATCGTACACAAGCGTTGTCAGACATTTGCATAATTTTACCTTGGATGTTGGTATGATGAATCAACATTCACTTCTAGAAGTTCTATAGCTAAAAAAACTAAAGAACCAGAGCAATGTTTTATCACCGCATATAGCGCTGTAATTAATAACAGCTCCCACGATCTAGAGCGCATCTTACGAAATTCAACAGTAGACATAAATAAGAGCCTAAAGCATAAAGGAAACACAACAACCCTTCTGAATATGGCTATCGATAACGGAGACGAACTCACCGTCTCTGTATTACTGGCACACGGAGCTGATGCAGGGAAGTTTGATGCGAAGGGGAATACGGCGTTACACTTAGCAACCCTAGGCGGCCATGAGAAAGTAGTTGAGGTGCTCCTAAAGAGCGGAGTAGACATTACGGTAACGGCTGCAGATGCAAACGGGTTCACAGCGCTACATCTCGCAGCTATGAGCGGGCATGTTCAACTAGTAGAAGTTTTCTTAAGAAACGGGGCAGATATTGCGGCGGTAGGAAATGATGGGGATACACCACTACATGCTGCAGCTTGGGACGGTGACGAGAAGGCTATTGAGACACTTCTGAAGAACGGGGCGAATATTGAAGCAATGAGCAATACTGGTGGTACGGCGCTGCATTTTGCGGCACATCGAGGGCATAAGAAGGTGATAGATGTGCTCCTACAGAACGGCTCAGATATTGCAGTAAAGGACACAGCTGGAAATACGGCGCTACACTTCGCTGTTCATAGTGCTGATGAAGAGGTAGTAAGGGTCCTCATGGAGAAAGGGGCGAGTGTTACAGCGACAGATAATTCTGGGAACACTCCACTCCATATTGCAGCTCAGCACGGGTACGAAATAATTTCTGGGGTACTTCTCAACAACGGGGCAAATATAGAAGCGAGGGGTAGTGGCGAGTATACACCACTGCATTTTGCGGCTTTGTGTGGGCATACAGGTGCAGTGGGTTTACTTCTTGCGAAGGGGGCTGATATTACGGTGGTGGATGAGAGTGGGTTGACCTTATTGCACCTAGCAGCTCTTGAGGGGTATGCAAAAGTGGTTGAGGTACTTCTCAATGCTAGAGCGAATATTGAGGCAGCCGACAGACTCGGGCATACGGCATTACATCTTGCAGCTAAGAATGGGCATGAAAAGGCTGTAGAGGTGCTTCTAAAAGGTGGGGCAGATACTGGGGCAGTAATGAGCGAGAATATGTACACACCACTACACCTCGCAGTCCAAGGCAGTCATGAAAAGGTGATGAAGCTTCTGAAGAATGCAAGTAATAGATCAAGATGAGATGTGTACGGTAGCATCAGGCGACACTTTCCTTCTAGTTTTTATATTTTAAACTTTTTCTTGGACTATTGTTCGTTTTTTTGATTGTTCACACCTTATATATTCATATTTTCTACTACAGTGAGGCCAGAAGATTGATAGCCCTAAGCTTGAACGTCAAGTAAACCCTAACCCTTCACACGTGATACACCCAACCTTCTCAAGTTAGCACGATACCTCAACTACGTACAATCAAAACACCATAAACTACAGAAAGCTTATCGGAAATCACAATCAAGGCAATTCGCCAAAGATGCCAAAATGAATCTAGCAGTGGTAAACACCACCAGATAATTTCTATCAACTATGCAACAAAGTAGGAAGTACGGTTGAGGCTAAAGGTGCTTGCTCCTACCCGGATGCAGTATTACGGTAGCGACTCCCCCCGCATATTCTATACTGTAGCTAATCTTAAACCAATCCAGAGTCAACATAATCAGTGGTTACACTGGTCGAGATAGCACGACCCAAAACTAAGCAACCAATCGGAACAACGATCTGTCTTCCCTACCCCCCAGGTATAACTAGCAAGCGCACCCAGCTTCGTGCCCAAAATAACAGCCGTCGCAACCAGTGATACCGTCGCAGCCACCTGCAATATTTCTATTGCGCAATAAAATATGAAGCAGAGGGGATTGGGGGAGAACGACAAAGAGGATAGCGAGCCCTCATCGTCAATAGACACCAGGAAAGTTGGTACAAGTGCTGGTGCGATGAGAAGGCATGCCGACCGCGTCGATGCAGAGGCAAAGAAAATCCACTTGCAGAGCGTCGTGCTTAAGATCAGAAGACTACTTTCCTTTCGCAGAAGGAAAAATACGAACTCTTTAGATGGGGCAAAAGCGGAGGGGATCCAGCGGCAGCGATCCAGAGACAAACTCAGGGGTTTATTTTCCCCTCACCTACGGAGTAAAACGGATACCTGGGTCGAAGCGGATGTGGGGGTTGTTACACCATCAAACAGAGACTTACTACACCAAATACCGCATGGGTCTACGTATAGCGACAAATCTACTCAATTACAGCACATAGAGTCCACAAGCGACTCCTCGCATCAGCGCAGTGCAAAATCTTCAGTAGAAGACATTAATAGATCCGATGCTACCGATATACCATCACCCATTCCAGATCACAGAATTGTGGAAACAGTAGGTGGAGTTGATAATGATATCATTATCCACCCGGAAAACTCGAGTCCAGGGCTAGTGTTTACGAAAAGTCCTACACAAACAACAACAACAACAACAGCAGCAGCAGCAGCAACAACAACAGCAACAACAACACAAACTCTTCATAATACTGGCCCTGGGTTTGTACACGAGCGTGTGACCTCAACCCCAAACTTCGATCAATACAAACTAGAAACGGAATTCTGCGATAATCATGTAGTGCATACGACATATAAATGGGGACTATCGGAGAGGCTGTGGGAAAAGTCGACGTGGAAGCAGGACAGAGAAATTGGTAGAGGGGCATTTGGGAATGTTTGGCTCCAGAGGGAGCAAGGGGGGAGACAGTTGAGGGCTGTTAAATCACTACTTCGAGGCACCTTATCAAAGGCAGGTTTCTCGCAGGAGTTGCTAGCTTTGGTTAAATTGAAAGATGTAAGTTTCTAGACTGCCTAAATATCTTATATGCGATATTTTAATAACCTGTACATATAGTATGATTACCTCTTTGTAGAGTTCCACGGCTGGTATGAAGACACAGACCATATATTCCTTGTAATGGAGTATATTGAGTATGGGGATTTGGGTGGATACATTTCACAAGATCCCCGGAAGACCGCAAAGACGGAGGTCAAAGAGATCATCAGACAAATCTTAGAGGGGCTTAAAGTCCTACACAAGAAAGAGATCTGTCATCGTGATTTAAAACCACAAGTTAGGCTCCTTTCCATGCTCTCCTTTAGCATACTCAGGCTACCTAACACGACTACAGAACATTCTTATTGCTTGCTATGATCCAATCTGGGTCAAAATTGCCGACTTTGGTATATCAAAGCGAGTAAAAAACACGGTGGTACGAACCATGATGTGTGGAACAGACGGCTACATTGCCCCCGAACTGCTTGGATTCTTCCCAAAGAACTCTCATACACGAAACTTGCTCGGTCCCGCTTTAGACATCTGGTCATTAGGCTCTCTAGTCCATGAGCTCTTGACATGCAAAACACCTTTCGCTACATACGATGAAGATGAAGAGCTTATAACAGGCGTGATAGAGTCACAGCCAGAGGGCGGAATCGACATGGCCTCTCTTTATGGATATTGCAACGGCAATATCGAATTCCCGACAGAAGTTCTAAAAGATTCCCAAGCGAGCGAAGAAGAAATAGCTTTTGTCAAGGATTTATTAGCCCCAAACCCGAAAGACCGACCGACCGCAGCCAGCGCGCTACGGAATCCGTGGCTCAAAAAAAACAAGTATACAAGTGATTGGTACGAGAATTTGAAGAGCGAGCTCTCGCTCCTAGGGGTGAAATTAAACCCAGAGGCCGATGATAGTATACTAATAAGGCAAGCACGTAAAATAAATATCTTCCAGCTCTTGCCAACTTCGGTAAAAGAGAAGGTTCCAGATTTACTTCAAGAGGCCGCAAGGAAGGGCTGTAATGTAGTTATCTCGAAACTCTTCGAGTCTCCGAGTAACGTCCTAGAATTGATGGATAGCTTGGCCAGAGGAAGTTTGTTTCAACTCGCAGTCGAAGCCGAACAACTAGAGACGATAAAGATACTATTGGATTACAAGGTGGACATTAATACTCACATCGAAAACCTAAGTGTGCTACAATGGGCGGTTAAAGCCGGGCACATCAATACTGTTATACTACTCCTAGAAAACGAGCCCGATGATAGCATCAACTGTCAAAATGCGTTCCAATTTGCTGTCAAATCGGGGCAAACTGATCTAGTGAAGGTTTTTCTAAGAAGAAATACCGAAATCCATACTAAGGCAGGCTTCAATGATGAAGGACATACAGCATTACAGGCGGCAGCTAGAGGTGGACATCTCGAGATATGGAGGCTATTAGACAGTGAGGCCAATTCCGATGGAAATCGAAGTAAAAAGGGTGATCATATATCGTTGCAGATGGCAGCTAAAGGAGGCAATATCGAAATTGTCAAACTACTTTTAGACAGCTATGCCGACGTGAACGGTGCTATCCAATCTAATGAAGGTCGAACAGCCTTGCAAGCCGCTTCGGAGAATGGGCATATCGACATTGTCAGACTACTGGTAGACAACAAGGCTAATGTGAACGCTGCTGCTGCACCGAGCGGAGGCCGAACAGCCTTGCAAGCGGCTGCTGAGGGTGGATATGTTGATATTGTCAGACTACTGCTAGACAATGAGGCCAATGTAAATGCTGCTGCTGCTGCTGGCAGGAGAGGTCTAACAGCATTGCAAGCGGCAGTCAAGAGCGGGAATCTCACCATTGTCGAGCTTCTGTTGGAATACAATGCCGATGTGAACGCAACAGCAAGCAACAGAGGTGGAATGCCTTTACAGGCGGCTGAAAATGAGGAGAATGGAGATATTTTCCAACTTGACCAGAATGAAAATGAAAATATTTTCCAATTCGACGAGGAGATTATAGCACTTGAGATCAGAGATCAAAAAATACCTGAAATTGCAGCATATATAGGTAGGTATTCCAAATATCATAAGCTCTTACTAGACCAGAAGATTAATATAAATACTACCATAGGGGAATATGGTAAAGACCAAACACCCTTGCAAGCAGCAGCAGAAAAAGGTTATACCGACATCGTAAAACTACTTTTAGACAACGATGTCAACGTTAATGCTACTACCGAATTTGTCGGAGGTCGAACAGCCTTGCAGGCAGCTGTAGAGAATGGACATCTCGATATAGTCAAACTACTCTTAGACAATCATGCCGACACGAACATTGCCCCCGAATGGACTGGAAGTCGGACAGCCTTACAAGCAGCTGCGGAAAATGGGAATTTTGACATTGCCAAATTGCTCCTCGAAAATTATGCAGATGTGAATGCTGCTACAGAGTTGAATAGAAATCGAACAGCTTTGCAAATGGCTGCAGAAAAAGGGCATTTCCATATTGTCAAACTGCTCTTAGACAGCCATGCCAATGTAAACGCTACTACAAAATTCGGCCAAGGCCGAACAGCCTTACAAGTAGCTGCGGAAAACAGACACTTTAAAAACTCCAAATCACCTCGATTCAGCTATACCGACACAAATATTGCTACAAAATGGGACAGAAGTCGAACAGCCTTGCAAGCGGCGGCGGAGAATGGACATTTTGACATTGTTAAAATACTACTGGACAATAAGGCTGATGTGAATGCTCCTGCGGCACCAGATGGAGGCCGAACAGCCTTACAAGCGGCTGCAGAGAACAATCATCTTGAGATTGTCAAATTACTACTAGAAAAAAATGCTGATGTGAATGCCCTTGCGGCAGAACGTGATGGACTGACCGCTTTGGCGGCTGGGTGGAAAAGTAATAACGAGAGCCTGATCAAAGCTTTAGACCACGCATCAGTCTTAGGCATTCAACCAAAGATTGTACCACCCCGACGCAACCCAGGACCTACCTCAGACCCGTCCAATCAAAGGAATACCCTAAATCGACCAGCTGCCCGCCGAGAAGCCGAAATTACCCTACCTGTGCCAATCGTCCAGACAGGCCAAAATATCCTATCCAGACAAGGTAGCGGGACTGATAACTACATGTAAATAGGCTTCTCGCCCAGATATACTGTCATATTACAAGAAGAACCTAGGCTAGCTATGGGACAATTTCTTCTTACCCACTCTGCATTTTGCTCCTTCTATTTCTACCACTGTTCCAATGCTTGTATTCCACAATTATGTACTTGGGTATAACACTCTGTGGCTTCTTTTTGATGAATAATGAGCGGAAAAACTAATCACTGGATTATCTCTCTTCTTGGAAATTCTTGCTTCTAGTCTTTTTTAAAAGCACTTTAACGCCCTTTTCTACATGTACGCTATATATATACTTATGAAAGATGACGAACTGACAGGATTGACGAAATGTTTGGCTTTTTTGTACTTAGGGATTTTTCATTTCAAGGTTATTTTATGTAATTTTTAGAGACTACAAGTAATACTCCTTCGGTATGAGCAAATAACCTATGCCTGCTACAGACTTATCTTTTAAAGGCAGTACGTAAAGTCCAGAAACATAAAAAGTAGCACTCCCCTAGTAATACTACCACTTATACCCTATAATCCCTTATATCCTCAAACATCACTATAAATACCAAGGAATCCAATTCGCGCTAGGCATATGGGAAGAACACAAGAGTTGGAAGAGAGCAGAGGCGGAAAGAGAGGAAGCAGAGGAGAGAGAAGAGGGAGAAGAGAACGTGGGAAGAGAGCAGTGGGGATGGGGAGATGTCGAAGCATGAGAAAGGAAACACAGAATGGATACGAATATGAAAAGCTATTTGAGAATTACATGTTTTATTTCCTTACTAAGTTTATTTGTTACTTGTTTTGTTTGATTTGGATCTCAGTACACGCATTGGTAGATCCAAAGTTAGATGCGAGCATGTTATTTGAGTTTATTTGCGGTTTATGATGAGGGGTTGAGAAGGTGGATCAATACCATAGCTGGAAGGCTGCATGTATTTATGAATTAAAACAAAAAAAAAAAAAACTATAAATACCAATATTCATACAGTATCACTCGCCCCAATTCTCTCTGGGAATAGTTTCCTAATCGGGAAAATCTTCAAGGAAACTCAGACACCAATAAGCTACTATGAACTACTACCGCACTATTAAGATACTCACTAGCACACCCTCGAGCTATAGAGCCCATAACTATACTTAAAGTCACTAATGAGACTAACCAGACAGACATACCCCGCTTCGTTAGCAGCAGAGAAAAAAAACCACCAATATCTAGCTTTTGTACTGGTACATACTACTCCATTTATGACTAAGCGCCTATCCAACTTTTTATATTACACCAAAGAATAGGCCAGTAGAGTATCTAAACTACTACGCCTGACGATACCTCACTAGTTAAACCCCACTAGTATTTCATTAGTACTTAGTGAACTAAGAGAGAGAGAGAGGAGAAGAAAGAAAAAAGAAAAAACTTTCTACTAGGTGTCATTGACCCTCCCAAAACTTCTCACATCTAATAGTAATAGCCACTTCATAGTGAAGACACCCAACACAGCACGCCATTTAAGAAGTTTTTTCTCATTCCTTTTTATATAACCATCACCTACCTTCCAAGAGAAATATAAAAAATAAAAAATGTCCTCCATTTGGCATTCTTTATTCATCTTCGGGTCTTTGGTATACCTCACTTCTGCAGCCCCCGTTGAACCCATCCAGAAACTATCAAGCACTAAACTATACCGAGACCCGGCTGAAGAACCCCTGGCTAGAGATGACTTGAAGCATCTTGTGATTGTGGCCTGTCACGGGATGTGGAAGGGAGGGCCAACACTCGGTGAGAGCGACGATGAATGGATACTTGAGCCTTACCAAAAAGGTTGGAATGAAACATTAACGTGGATCAAGCACATTGAAGTAGGTGCAAAGATTGTAAAAGATCTAAAAGGAAGTGGAGTATTGATATTTAGCGGAGGAGAAACCAGACCGCATGGAGGATCCCGAATAGAGTCCTCAACATATTACGTACGTTTCTTTTTCTTCTCCTTCTAAGCATAGCCAATAAAAATATAAAAAACAATACAGAACCTAGCGGACATCAGAGGAATCCTAACACCGGAACTAACAACCACAGCCACAACCGAAAACTACGCTCGGGACTCATACGAAAACGTTCTTTTCTCAATCTGTCGTTTCAAGGAATTTACCGGAAATTACCCAAGTAACATCACCGTGGTCGGCTACGAGTTCAAAGCCAAGAGGTTTAGAACCTTCCACCGTCAAGCGATTCAATTTCCCATGGAACGTTTCGAGTACCGTGGTGTAGACCCGATTCATTCACCCGTGGATAAAATAGCCGAGATGGTTAGTTTCGAGTTGAGTCGTAGTTTGAAGCCGTTCGAGAGGGATCCGTATGCTTGTTTCGATCCTGTGCTTGTGCAGAAGAGAAATGGCCGGAATCCGGGGAGGAGGGTTGGTCATTATGAGTAGTATGATAAATATAAACCTATCCTTTTTCTTTTTCTTTTTTACATCATTAATTAAAACTAGGAAGAAAAAAACTAACTACTCCCCCCCTTTTTTTTTCTTTTAGTTCTTGTCCAGAGTTGAGGGGTTTGATAAACTGGTGCGGATTAAATGAGAGTTCGGGTGAGATTTCTTACTACCCGGGTAAGTTGCCGTGGACGGATGCTTGAGATAATTGGAGGAGGGTTACGATTGAGGGGGGTTATCCATCTATAGGGAAGCTTAGAGAATACTTGACGAATGCAAAGACGATCCGAGTTATCCGAGTGATGGTGGGTGACAGCGCTTATATGTAGCCGTATCTATATCTGGTGTTTCACGGCTCCGGCCGCTATACCCTACATTGGTTACCAGCGCATTTCAGCTCCTTCCTTTTTACTGCTGGTTATTCGCTGTAGTTATTATCGAAGGGGTTTTATGTAGATCCCTTAAAAGCTTGATGAGATAGTAATATAACAAGGACTGCGTCCGTAGTTTGGGACTATTCCCAACTCTTCTAGTAGTGTAATTCCTTAATATTACGTCCCATTGCGTTGACCAACACGATGGGATATACCAACAAGGGTTCAACAGAGACATGCAGAGATCACTAAGGTTACTACTTTGGGATGGCAAGGGACAGGGAATCTGTAAATCTAATTATCCCCAAAAAAACAAACCAGATACAATACCATACAACAAATGCAGATCCAAAGAGCAAAATGACCCCAAGAGAAGACAGTGATAATAACACAGTAGCAACACTCCCATTGCATGCACACATCTACACGATAGCCATCAAACGCCAATAACCCAGATTAAACTTAAACCCCGAAAAAGCACAGCCCAACGAGGGGCTTGTGAACAAATAAGAAATAGGTCCGCATATTGCCGGATTAAACCTCCTCTTCACCCTTCATCTGAACCATCTCGTAGTTGCCCCCACCATCACCAGTGCCTCTTATGTTACTGCTGCTCCCTTCACCTACACCCCTAGCACCCCCTCCATTTCCACCAAAAGGAATCGGTCGCAGCTCTCTCCATGTGCAGGCCCATGTCCCCACCATGACCATTAAAACTACAGAAGCAACTTGAAGACCCCACCAAAACCAAGACCTTGGGATTTCATGATCATAGAGCGAGACAACGACAAGATGCAGGAAGTGCAACGTGAGCGAGAAATCCAGGACGAGCTTCGAGCGTGAGTGAATGAGCACTTGTGCAACCACCCTATAAATAAAACTAAAATATTAGTCCGAGCTCGAACTCTAAAAAAAGGGGGGGAGAGGAGGTACAAACATAACCAGACTACACAGCAACCAGACAACCCCCAAGGCCCACCCAATAGTGTTATCCCCTCTAACACTCTGCCATGAGAATACAAGACCCAGCGAGAACGGGTTGCCCGCAACAAGAGCGCTGAAGAGAATCAGCGTTGTGGCGACGACATAGTAGATGCACTGTAGCGAGAGGATCTGCAGGAACGTTTGGAGAGGCTGAAAGGAGTTTGCAGCGGGACGGCGAATACGACGTGGTCGTTTGGGCATGTAGTGTTTCTGTTGGAGGGTGGACTCCTTTTGAAACGAAACGAGAGACTTGTAGTTGGTTGAATATGTACCTTTATGGGATTAGGATTGATGATGAGCTTCTTGGATGAGGCGAGGTATGTGTGTATGTGGTGTTCGCGACAGCTGGAACCAAGGAACACGGACCACCACTTGTGCCCTGTCGATCAGTCTCTACTTTGATATCTGGATGCATAAACAGCTTCTCGGAGACCTTGAACCTTCATCTTGTGATCTTGATACTCTGGATGATGAGTTGTTGAGTAACTTTCATACATTTTCTTTTATCACGTGGGGGGGAAAAAACACCCACCTACAAAAACGTCATGAGGCGAAGGATATCCTCTACCACTTGAAACAACCCGCCTCATAACTATCCTTCAACCCCCATCACAAAAACACACAATGGGTTGGTTCGGCCCTAGATCCTCTTCTTCGTCCACCCCATCAATCGGGGGTGTAGCCCCGAATAGGTCACAGCGAGCCCGTTGCTGGGAGGCCCGAGACGGCTTTTTCGAATGTCTTGACCGCAATAATATCATCGACTCAATCAAAGAGGGTCCAGCTGCCCATGAGAAATGTGGCAAGCAGGAGGTATCATTCGAGAAGGAGTGTGTTTCAAGTTGGGTAGGTCGAATCTCAGCCACTTACGAGGGGTGTACGAATACTTGGAATACTTGCTGATCGAGTACGGTCTGGGGATAGGTCGAGTACTTTAAGAAACGGAGAGTTATGGAACATAATCGTAATGAAACTTTCAAGAGACTCGAAGCGGAAGGTGCAAAAGTAATGGAAATGCCCAATCCTGTTGGACAGGCCCAGGCGGAACCTCGATCATAATTCAGTTCCAATTAATGGTACGGCTCTCTAGAAGGAGGAAATGAAAAGGGGAATATAAGGGGGGGACTGAGGCTTGTTTTATCGTACAGAGGCTTTTTTCTAAGCTTGCTTGGTGCATGTTATTTCTCTCCTCATACTAAAACTTTGGAGTGTCATTTTGTATAACTTATTCTTCTTGTATTATATTAAAGACAAAACTCGCTTACTTGTACAAAGATTAGAAAGCTCCCCAAAGATTGGCTAGAACGGCTTGAATACCGAAACCCCTGTGGGAAATTTACCATCTCTATAGCCAAGTACCGCTCCTTTTCAATTTTATGTGCTCCTCCTTCGAATGAGAGGGGGGTTTTATAGCTACTCCTAGATAATCTTAATCTCGCAAAGGCCATATTAACGGTACCCCATACATTACAAGCTGATAAAGTCCGGAGTTTCGACCGAGAACTAGTGGATATCGAGAAAACACCAAAGCTTATAGAGAATACAGAACAAAGTACAACACCTAACCGATTTCATAAGTTACCCTCTAAAGACTACATATTAACGGCATAGATTATCACTCGGTTACAGGCCCACATATGTGAACTAAAACACCCATAAGGTATGAGGGAAAGTATCCGGTACATAGATATAATCCTAGCACACTCCACCATATATCATCTTATCTCATCTAATCTAAAGACTTGTCTCACTCTTATAGTTCTCACCATGTCTTATGCTCCATGCCCCTCTATTTATGCTTATTCACAACCCCCTAGATTAATACACTTATGTCTCTACACATCTTAACTAGACGACATAGTATCTGGATCATTTTGTATCACTCGATTGGGGAATAAAACCCCAACCCGGCACAAATCATAACCTAATCGTACTAGATGCGTCACACATAAAATCTAATTGAATTCATCCGCCGCCACTCATCGATCTCGGAGATTCCTTTAAACACCGATGCAGGAGGAGGAATCAGCCAGTTGATACCTAGTGGTCGAGTCAATTTACCCAAGGTTTGGACTCCACGGCTAACCAACCAACAACACCACCCCCACCTCCACCTCCACTAGAGTAAATATACGCATTTATAATCAATATATAACTTTCTGTAAGAGGCGTTTTTTAATCTTCTTTTTGTTTTGTTTTGTTTACTCTCTCTAAAGTATTACCAACACAGATTAGAAATCTATGATAGAGAGATATTACTGGACGCCATCCGGATAGAAAGGAACCCGTACTGTTATTCCCGAGGCTCTCTTTATTCCCTCCCCCCCCCCGCGCACGATAATCTTCGGCATCACTAATACACCGACCGAGGTAAGGCTGTAGACAATCTTACACTTATGCTTATTCTTACCTCTGTAGGTAGTAGAAGTAGTAATTAGTGGACCGTGATTCGTGATATACTCTCCACCTCCCAGCCCCCCAACTTTAACTCTTACACAACAGCTAAATATTCGGGAGTGAATGTCCCAGAAACAAGAAAGAAAAACAAAAACGACCAGTCAAGTAAAGTGACACCCAGTGACCTGGGCCCGGCTGCTTTTCGGCGAGTTCGGCTCACCCCCAGTAAGCCAGCGATCGATCTTTAGGGTACCATGTAACACGCACACACTCTCACACTCTCTGTTTTGTTTTGTTTGGTCCACTATATATACGGAGTGTTGTGTTGCCTCAGGTGATTTGACTAAGATGACCCCCTCGGGTAGGGAAGGGTATCGTAGGGAGGGATATATACCCCAGAGTAGGAAATATCCAAAAAGCTTTGAATTCAGAGACCGATTGATGAATTAGACATCTCTTTCTCTCTTTTCTCGGCCAGGACACCGGTAGGTAGGCAGGTTACTCTTTGTCTTGGCTACGTACTCGCTGTGAACAATTACGGAGGGATGACCGGATTTCAATAGAGTAGATGGAATGCATACACGGACCATACTCCATAAGTTAAGGTACGTACTCTAACGTACATACCCCATCCCCATCTCATATGTGTCACCGGGAGAAAGAAAGAAAGAAAAGTGGCAAAGTGGATTTTAAATCCCTATTCCCACCCCCCCGTCGTCACTCTAACAAGGTACATAGGTATGTACTGTCGCTCTCTGTCGCTCTTCGCTCTCGCTCTCGCTCTCGTACGACATTCGTACAAAGTGAGGCGATGTGGGGCTACTATTTTGAGAAAACCCCCCCTTTTTTTTTCCTGAACAAGTACCGATATACCTATACATTACATGCAAGGCCTAGCTAAATAAGCAGGCGGCTGAGTGAGAAACGAAAGCTTTTTACGAAATGTCTCACAGGGCTGAATAAAGAAGATCAACGAAACCCCGTGTAAGCATAACGAGGCTACAAGGCATTGTAGAGAAAGAATGTATTTAAATACATATTGTTTTGTTTATTGATACCTTCGATCTCTCTCATAGGCTACATGAAGAAGAAGGAAAACTTGGCAATGACTAATTCCTCGACGCCGCACTTTATCTGGTGTTGCTTTTTTTTTTCATGTTAACTGCGTCGACAGCCTGACACCTGCGGCTGAAAAGGATATTTCCACGACAAACCGGGGGTGTATCGGTGCTTATCGATACTGATCTGATACGTGCGTCACTTGGTTGGTGCCGTGCAGGTGGGAAACAAGAAAAAAATAAAAAAAGAGAGGAAAGGAAAGAAAAGAAGCGAGGATTCCCCACCAACCGTTGAGCTGCAAAACAGCCAGCGTGGGGTCCTTACTCATGTTTTACCTCTCTCTTTTCTTTTCTTCTTTTTCTTTGTCTTTGTCTTTACTGATCTTCTCTTTTCTTCTCTTCTCCCTTCCCTTCCCTTCCCCCTCCCCTCCCCCTCCCTCTCCCTCATCCTGTGATTATGGCTTTATCTGAAAACATCAGATGAGAAAGAGAGAGAGAGAGAGAGAGAGAGAAAAGAACGAGGCTCTTCTTCGCCCCATGCATGCAGCCAGGCGAAAGATGTATAGGCGAGCGCTTAAATTGACCTTAGGTTAAAGTAATTTATGCTTATTTATTATTGCTTCTCCGCAATGCGCCGGTCAAGTCTCAGCCCCCACGTGGAGAGAGAGAATGTGTGAGTGTGAGAGAGGGGTTGGTATGAAGCTTTTTTCTTTCTCACTCTTACTTCTTACTCCTCCAATCTCGGTCTAATCGGCTACCCGTACATACTGCATAATCAACACTTTTTTTTATATCTATCTAACGAGTAGATATGCTCTACTGCCCTTCCGTTTCATATATACTCCCGTACGTATCCCCCCCCCCCCCTCTCTCTCTTTACGCGAAATCGAATCGAGAATCTAAAATAACCCCCTAGAAAGAAAAAGAAAGAAAAAACATCCCTACACTCACACACACTCACACCCGACATTAAGGGAAAAAGAAACGAAAAAGCTTGTGCTTGTATGACCGCGTAAATTAACTGGAGTACGTATGTCATACTCTACTTTTAAAGTAAGCCACAAAAGAAGAGTAAGAGGAAGGGAGAGAGAAAAAAAATAGTCTTTTATTCCCCCCCCCCCCTCCCTCCGGTTCTTCGGCACTCACTAGGTAAAAGGCAAAGAAAGACTGAGAGAAAAAAAAACTACATCTCTCATCTTAGCAAATAACCCAACTTCAAAGAAAAACTAACCTACCTACTTACTACCCGAATTACCGAATGCATACGTAAACACCTCAAATGAGGGGGGGGGGTGTGGAGAAACAAAGAAAAAGAAAAAGAAAAGAAAAGAAACCTAGTCTATATAGAATACCCTACGTAAGCTACATTAAATATACATTACAATATACTCTAACTCTTACCGATATATCACTGACTAAGAAGAAGTATCAAAAGCCTAGTTTTGAACCGCACCGTAATATTAAGGGTCTCTTGTCTATTGTATAATTTATACGTACCTGATCTATAAGATTTGCTGCTGCTGGCATGTTTAAACACTAATATGGATCGCCGGTCGAAACCATAGTGGTTTCTCGGGGCAGTTACCGAACTCTTGCCTTATTTCTCATGTGCTTTCCCTAGCAGAAATCAATAGTAGACAACTCTCTAGCTGTGCTTAAATAAGTTTATTAATAACATGCTAAGACTCTGCTCAGTAATGTCCGTAGACTAGACCACAACTTCTAATATTGTAGTAGTACAACTACTATACGTAGTTAAAAAAAGAGTACGTATGCACAAGTGGGGAATCCCAACCGCATCCGAAAGAACCTTGTAGCCCTCATCTACCAGTGCCAAACTTCTCATTTTCCAGGCCCAGTGTGAAACCTGGCAACAGCTCATCTTCGGTATCCCTTAAACCCCCTTCCTTTTCGGCTGAAGAGACGGTTAGTAATACTAGTGATGGTAATAATAGTTCATGTGGTCAAGCATTATTTTGTTTCTGTGATGACATGAAGCCCCCTTATCCCAGGTATTCCGTTCCCCACCAACCAGACCAATCTATCCCTACTAACAAGAAACATCGATACCAAACACAAAGAAATGATAGCAAAAAAAAGCAATCCAGAAACCGCCGAGATAGGGAACCTAAACAAAAAAACAAAAAACAAAAGAGATACTCAAAAAAACCTAACACCAAAAGGAAAACCCGATCCCGAATGGTTTACAAAAGAAAATAAATAGTAGTAGTAGTAATAGGGAAAATAATGTAGGTGAAAAGTAATATGAAAAACGAAAAGGAAAGTAAAATATATAAAAAAAACACCCCCAAGCGATGCCACCAATTCCAATTATTTCCAAAATCCAAACTACAAACCTTTTTTCCCTCTTCTATTCACCCCACATATTCAATCTGCTCAATACCATCTATGCAGCAAAACCCCGGTCAAGTACTCTCAACGCCCGAATGTCCTCACTGAATCCTAGCTTTACAGCGGGAATATCCTGTACTTCAAGTCCACTCCTCTCTGGGCTTCCAGTTTCCATTCCGTTAGAACTCTGTCTTAATGGGTTGATGCCCCAATTTTCTTCTCTTGGCGGTGACCTTTGCCCAATGCTATTAGCTGGGGAGGAGTACCGCTCCGGTTGTGTCATATGAGGAACTGGAAGAGCTGGAGGTGGGCTCGATTGTTGCCTCTGGTGGTGCTGTTGTGCATCAGCGATTCTAGGCGAGCGGTGGATGTGTAGTAATGGTGATCCTAGAGAGTTACGATGTGATGCCTGTGAAGGTAGAGAATCTAGATGTGGCAGCGGTGGTCGATCGTACTGCATTGGTGAGCCGCTAGAGAGAGAAGGTGTACTGTATGACATGGGTGATGAAGCGGCACTACTTGGAGCTGGAAGTTGTGCTTGATTTGAGTATGACAACTGGAGCGGAATGTTTGTTGGAGGTGTTGAGACAGGGCTTGGAGGCCAGCCATATGCATTTACGCTTTGGGGGTAGTTATTGGGATGGGTGGCACCCTGTCTTGGTATTAAAGAGTTTGGAGGGGACGGGTGAGGGAAGTTTGTTGCAATCATGGGACCCCTTGTGACCATAGGAACATTCTGCTGTTCATGGACTGTGGATTCAGGGTACATTCCTTTTGCAGGCCTTATGTGTTTCAATTGTATGTCTTGTGTAGGCTGC
This sequence comes from Verpa bohemica, assembly GCA_033030345.1. Lineage (NCBI taxonomy): Eukaryota > Fungi > Ascomycota > Pezizomycetes > Pezizales > Morchellaceae > Verpa > Verpa bohemica. Next base: position 1,449,259 of record JAUFSE010000008.1, on the reverse strand, counting down.
ATAAGGTTCTGAGAAGACGGATGTGAGCGAGCGTAGTAGCTTATGAGATGTAGCTTCTGGTGGGTAGCTGTAGTGATGGAAAACGACTGTTTCATCAGACCATCTGGCTTGTAACGGTATCCATCCGGCCCCTCAATATCCATTCCCTCAGAATCACTGTCAGGATTCGGTGATTTTCCTCCTCGACCAGGTACAGCAAGAGTTGTTACTGGAGGAGCAAACGCGTTGCCTCCTCGTTTCCCCTCCATCTCTCTGTAAGTCAAGAAGCTGCCAGACACCCTACTTGCACTCCACGACTTCCCGTCTGTCCATCGCCTCATCCCTGCTTCCCGTTCGTCCCAAACGAAGATGCTCCCTGATTTGATGTTTTGTCGCTCCTTCTCTGATAACCGCCGTTGTACCCGAGGGAGCAAACCTATCCGACAAGCCTCGAACAAGACGATTGCGTCGGCCGGTGACCGTACATGACCATGGTAAGTCTCCATAGCTTTTTCCTCTCTAAATATATTCGCACAGTGGAGGGGTTGGCCCTCTTAAGTATCTGTGTTTGCTGTAGCACTAGTTGCAGTGACTAATTCTGATGTTAGTGTTGGATGGTGGGGTGTCTAAGTTTGTGAGATGAAAGCGGAAGCGAGACAGCAACGAAGATGAGGGTAATATAGTGAGGTATGGTTTAGTGTAGTGCCGTGTAGTATAGTGTAGTGTTTTTTTAGTGCAGCGTAGTGTGGTGTAGTGTGATGGTTTAGGGAGAGGGGAGGGGAGAAAGGTGACGTAGATGGAGCGACACTGTTCTTGGATGTAATGTGGATGGGGGGGATAGGTATCCGAGAGGGTTCTGAGAGAAAGAAGGTGAGAAGAGGAGGGGAGGAATAGCGGGAATATGTAGCTTCGGGGAGGTGGAGGAGAATAAGGATGGAGGGGAGGGAGAGGGAGAGCGGCCAGGTATATCTATGATTATCGGGGCGTGTAGCACCTTGGCTGCTGCACAAGCGGCGGCGGGCGATATTCCCACTTCCTAGACAGCCAGTAGTCAACAAGCAGTAAGGATTAGGAAGTATCTCTCGGCTTCTCGGCGGCGGTCAGTATGGATGATGCCCCGGGGAAGATGCTTCTACTAATCCATGAGCGGCACAGGCTGTCTCTCCTCTGTCACTCGTACTTGGACTTGGACTTGGACTCGCACACACCCACACCCACACCCTCACTCACACTCATTCACTCATTCACTCATTCACTCATCTTTACACTCACACTCACACTTCTCAAGCCCTCACACCCACTCCCACACCCTAAGAAAGTAATTCCGGTGCAGTACAGGAAAAGTATACTCAAAGGGTGCAAGGGAGACAAGTCCTGGAGCAGAATGACTTGAATGGACTAGGGTACGAAATAAAGAGACACGCGGAAAATAGCCACAAGCACAAGGAACACGGAGAAAACAGGTACCTACATGGATCCTGTAGTAGCGGTGGAGACTAGTACATACAACTGTGGAGACGGAGTCGATCGAAACAGTCTATAACAGCCAAAAGTCGGACGACGACGACGACGCTTACGCTTGCTTGTCTTGTTCTCTTGATCTTGATCCCTCTCTACTCTTGTTCTAACAAAGTATCACCCTGTGCTTGTCCCATGACTTTCCACCTTATTCTCTACCCGTATATCTAAAATATACCTTCTCTTCTACATACATACCTCTGACTCTGACTCTGCTCTAATCATTTCCCCTTTCCGGTAGACTGCCTGCTGATAAGCCAAGTGACAAATCCGGCCTGGAGCTTAGCATGTATTTAATTACTGCTTTCATGTGCTTCTTTCCTTACGCGGGGGAGGCGGAGCAACATGATGAGTACGAGTAAAATAGAGAACAACTAAGTTACGTGTGTGTATGTAGCGCAAAAGTAAAGTAAGATCCACGGAGCATAATGAATCCGTGTGGCTTAATTTTTATCCAGTTATAACTGGACTGCTATGGAGCCGCGACTCGCGTTCGCAATTCTTCTCCCCAAGAAGGCATGGCGGGTTGGAATGAGAAATTAAGTGGAGGCTGCTAAAATGCTTAGGAGGTGGCATTCATTCGTGCCGAAAAAGCTTGGAGACCTCCCTCCCCTCCCTATTACGATTACGCTACGTACATAAAATCTGAAATCAAATACGTACCTTTATTCTCCGTGTCTCCGCTTAAACGGAGATTATCAAACAGGTCCTGCCCTTCCCCCCCTTCCTTCGAGACTTTTTGGAAGAAGCATGGTACATCAAACATACGAATATCTACCTACGCAACAAGCAACGAATCGGTATCATCCTGTGGCATGGGGGCTTCTCCTGGATTGGCAGAACCTAATGTGTGGCGGCTCCTCCCACACCAACGGTATGAAAAGCCCAGCTGGACCCAGCTAGTGGCGCTTCTTCTTGCTCTCCCTAATGTTTGGCTGATAGGTATTGCCCTGCCTGCTTTGCTCGATTGAACCTTCTCTTGTGCCTACTTGCTGACGACGCGTCGGGGTTTGATGTCAGCGTCGGCTGCCCAATCGTCAAATGAATCCTATTTCTTTTCTCCCCCTCCCTCTCTCTAGCTCTCCAGGTAAGGTAATTACTTTAATAATTGATCCTGGCTAGAAACAGGTAAGGCGAGAACGGTGGACGCCCGGAGTGAAATTGTGGAGAAACCCACCCATCGGTGAAAAAACGAGCTAGCCCTGGAAAGAAAGAGGGAAAGAAAAAGAAAAGAAAAAGAGAGAGAAAAAACTGATGAGCGTAATTTTACACAATCTCTATCTGAGATCTTGGAAAAGACAACGACCTCACTGCTATCTGATCCGAGATCGAGTTAATATGATTGATGTTATGAGACAAGGGCCGGTAATACTTTAACGGAAGTCAATCGGATGGATGGGGCTTATTTAGAGATGGCTACAGGGGTAAGTCCGACATACATACAGTGCTTACCAGTATATATGCTACAAAACAGCCTAACTCTATTGCATCACGCAAGCAAGGCGGCGACTGGCCCAGGATAGCTGTGTGAGTCCTAACAAACGGAAGCCTAGAAGGGCCAGAAATCTAGACAGATTACAAGACACACCAGAGAGGAATGCAAGCCGGTAGGTAAAAATAAGAAGAAGCTTAAAGATACATATGTACCTTCCTGCAGAAGTTGGTCTCTGAATCAGAACAAAATTTTACGGTTTGCTGCTACTACGGATATAATACGCGCGCAGTGAGGCGGCAAACAAATCACCCAGTCTAGATACAGCCGCTACCCACCATCAGCTGAAGCAGGTTTATCATAGTGTAAAAAAGAATCCTAACCTATACACGAAACACCCGTGTAGCCCGTGCTTTTAATGGCTACAGAAATATGGATGTACCGGCATAGGTTATCGCTGTTGTTGGTATTGTTGTTGGTACGTATGCATATACTGAGAATCAATCAATCCCCTTACCTGCGGAATGACGGCGGCGGCTGCTCTCGGTACCAAGTAATCAATTTTTTCCATTCCCAATTTGCTCAACGACAGGTAGAAAACTCAGATTCATCATCATCACCAATCCTCACTGCCTCCGTTGCCTTGGTACTCGGCCCACAAGGTTGCATGATTGAACGGCAATCTCTCCATTTTTTTGCGTTAAATAATACCTTAATCGGTGCCACGGGGGTCCGAGGGAGGGTGGGAAAAAAGCCTTTATGAAGCAGCAAGGTTCTTTTTAAGATACGAGACATACTAATACCGAATGGATAAGTATATATACACCACTTATGCCAAGTAGGGTGGATACGTTATACTTGTGGTTCTGTGGACACAGCACATTGACAAAAGTAATTCTATCTTAATAAGTCCAAAAAGGGAAAAATATAGCCTTATTAGGAAATCACCGAGGTGGAACAGAAGTGGACTTCACAAGCCTCTTGGGAGATCTTGATGGAAAGCTCCGGAAAACAAAGGGCAACTCCGGTTTCCTTCTACGTCGTTACGTATTATATGCCGTAACCCTTGGGGGAGGAAGGACGGATATTGGCATCCGCCGGCCGCCGAAAGAGAAAGAGAAGAAAAAAAATGCATTCCAATATTAATGGGCTTCACAGAGAAATAGAGAAGGTGAGTTCTGGCGGATTTACGAAATCATTTCTTTTATTTGGCCTCCAAGTAGAAATATGAAATGGTGAAGGGGGTTGCTCAGGAACGCACGGGACTTTTACCATAAAAAGCAAAAAATAAGCTCAGAAAAAACTCAAATTTCACCTCCATCCCTATCTCCGCTCCGCCGCTCCATAAAGGCCAGCCAAGCCCACCAAGCCCACCATAGCCCACTTTACCCGATAAACCGCAGCAGTTTTCCCTTCTCTTGTTACACTTCCAAGAAGGAAAGAAAGAAAACTTGCTCTTATTTTCTCTTTAACTGGCTTGCTTTACGCACGCCCTAAAATAAGCCCCCCTGTACGCGAAACACGCATGAGTGATCCGCAACATTTTTGAAATGATCTTGCATTCATACTCCCACAAGTGTTACCTCACCGAATAGATGACTCGGCTTAGCGAGGTTCCCCTACCCGGGCGGCAACATCAGCCGGTGAGCTTAAACTCGAGAACAGCGTGGCGCTGCTTTTAAGGCAGGTTCCACGGTCTCTCTCCCTTCCTAAATGATGGTTCCAAGACGCGTTTACAGTGGGGCGAGGATATAACTTATGATGCGATGGCATAAGTATGCAAACATTACGGCATACGCGTCACTGTGCAGGGGGTTCATGGGAACTCCTTTCCTCGCAACTCCTCTTTCTGTTTCAAAGGGCAACTTAGGGCAAGGGAAGAGAGCAAAGGAACGCAAACCCTGAAACCAGAACTGCCGACGATCCGAGGATAGATACAGAGGACACGAGGAGAGATCCGACTGGGCCATAGGCAGGGTTTGAGGGTGTCTGAAGTCTTACTTCAGCGGCTCTCGCACTCGGCATAACTCTTGCTTTACTTGTTGTGCTGCGTTGATTTTCCAACAGCAAGATTAGGGTTAGCTGGAAGGAGAAAGCTTAACCCCGCTATGTGCCATTGACAAGGCAGAGCCCTGTCGCCACGAGGCGGAAACTTCCGCTGGCTAACCTTCTTTTCATAAGGGGTGTCCCATATAAACATTGATAATTGATTACGCGTCGCTGAGTTTCTAGGCCGATTGCTGTTTTGAGGTAGGAACACCACACTTTGAAGAGGGAGAGAAAAATGCGGCGGGAGATCCGAACGCTAAACCGCGAGGGGAATGATGAGGGTTTGAGTTCCGAGTTCCGGATCCCAGTATCAGGTAAGCATACATATGATACAAGAGCTTATCCTAACTCACCTCGCTTCGAGCGGTAAGTTCCTTTCTGATTTCATCTCCGGAAATTTCGTTTCGATGCAACGCAAACCCCCCAAATGCGTACATTCCAGGGCCCCCTTTAGTGGCTCATCTAACCTGCTCTTTGCCCCTCTTCTACTATTATTTCTGTTATTATTGTTACTTTTAATGCTGCTGCTCTTGCCGGATAATAAACCGATAGAGTAAGGCTTCGATCTCTTACGATAGACACGCAACACGCATCAAGCGCAGAGACCTGAAACCACTAACTATCGGCACTCTCCTGTACTAAATATCTATGGAGTTTTGCCAGAGTCCTAGATGCGTACGTGTATCCTGTCGTACATCTATATTGACAAGATGCCGAGAGTCCGTAAACAGTGTACAGGACCACTGATAAGATGACTGAGCATGTGATAAGCAAGTATGTATTAGATACCTCAGAGATTGCCCCTCTCCTAGGTAAATATCTTTATATCCAAGCGAAAAGCAGGGAGGGGAGATGCCACCGGGGGGTTGTCGGGGATCAAGAAAGAAACGAGATGTGGGGGACACACGCTACTGCTTCTTGCCAACCAGAGCTTTTGCCTGGCTGATAGATGACCTCGTATGTGCATTGCTTGTTACTGTTGACGGCCAGATCACATTATTAATACTACACCTTTCTCGTCGTATGGGAGGGTTCTCCATATCCCTCCGCAATTTCGACATGCATCTATCTTTGTAGCAAGAAATCAACATATTTGTGTCTGGCTAGATTACGAAGTGGAATCGACTGTACCATAAAATTATACAGGATGTAACCGCAGGTCCGAAACCATCGAATGGCACCCCCAAGGTTAAACCAGGAGCCACGCACAGGTGCAAAAAAGTTTAAAGCCTCCTAAAATAAGCATCTTACAACTGTACAACAGGAAGATCTATCAAAATAAACCGGTAACGGCAGCATGATCCCCTCCATATTGGAAACAAAACACACACAGTAGTGTATATATATATACCTAAATACGAGACTAAGAATCGGAGAAGCCTAGTCAGTATTACTTGGCAAGACCTGTATGATCAGCCTGCTTTCGGTAATCTCTGACGACTTCAGCTCTCACTAAGAAATGGAAGACTTCGGTTTGCTGGGCAGCTGAATCATACATACCAGACTAAAAGCAGCGTGCCCAACCCGGATCGATATACCGACCCATCCTTCATAGAACACGATCTCACTGCCTTATGAATCTTTTTTTGACCGGTGGGAGAAAGAGAAAGAAAAGGACGGAAAATTAGGATCGATCTGCAGCCCCGTCAAGGGGATGTAAGAAAACTCTAACCAACGAATCTTATAACTTTACATAGCCGAACGAATGTCGCTGTCACGGGTAAAGGACCGATAGCATTCATCGTTACACGTGTGTGTGTGGCATCATTCTCATGCAGTTTTAAAGGTTAATCCCAGCGAGTTTTCTTAAGATACTGTGCCGTTATTCCTCGCACGGTTATGCATTATGTAGAGGTTATTCGAAATCGCACGGGGATTTGTTACCCCGACATGGCGAGTTTGGTCTTTTTTACCTTTCACCTTCTGAGTCGTGGGTGATCTTATGATGACATCTCATGATCATCATAAACATTCCCTTCCCCAAGGCTCCGGATATAAGCAATTCAAAAGTAAAGTTGTGGCTGACTGCGTTTTAATAATGCCAAGGCGCAGAGTAGCGGGAATCCCCGGGACCCGGATACGTCAAAGAAACCAAGCTTTTCTGGATTTCTTTCGGGTCCTTTCTTCCTTTGGCAATCCTGTTTACTAAACAGTATAACAAATTACCCAGGCTAACAACCGGGACTCGGATCTGCCTATTTTGAGGTATCAAGTATGGAATGGAAAATTGCCGCAGCACCGTGCGATGTTGTATGCTTGGCTGCTTGTCCTGCTGTCGTTGAATCAGTGTAAAAAAGCTTGGCCTGAAGCCTTAATTATTAGGTTAAACTTGCCAGCGCACTACCTGGTGGTCGGAAACGTGGGAGCGACACACTCCGGGGCTTGCTCCGCCCGCAAGATATAAGCATACGAGCTGGTGATCCCATTTCTGCTTGCCAATAGGAAATCCACCTCGTTTGCATTCCCGAGCGTGTGCTTATATCGAGAAAGAAAGTCAAGGCTTAATAGGATAAGGACATTCAGTGATGATGCTACGGTTGCAACTTTAAGTTCACTTCGGGGATCGTGTATACTGGTGGATCTTCGGATTTTCTAAAACACTCATTAATAACCACCACGGTCCTAGGGGGGGGGCCTAGGCTCATTAGGTCCGAGGGGTAACTTACTCGGACTTGGTGCCAAAAATCTCATTAATACTTTTCCGAATGTCTATAGAAGGATCCATGGATACATACAAGTTTGTCTTGCCCGTTGTTCTCCCGATGCCTTCGCCATCCGTACTGATCTAGATCGGAAGGAACACGCGACTAACCAAGGATCGAAGAAAAAACCACACTTTATTTTTTTCTGCGATGTGACCTTAGCTAAACAAGAATGTAAAAAGAGCCTCGTGCCACAGTCTCACTATTCTTTAGTTTATCCATTCCTTTCCATATCGCCTGTCGACCGCCCCACTTTAAAGAATCGCTTTTCGTTTGTGTAGTGTAGCTAGTTAGCTACATGCTAGGAGCGATAGTCGGGATCGTGTGAACCAGCACACCATCTCATCGGTTAAAACGGCCCCGTCCAATCATTGTAGTTGAGCGACCATAAAACTTATGGTATCGACACTTTCTAGGTATATATTCTGTGTGACTTGAAGCCAATATGTTTTTCTAGGCGAGAGAATGTGTACTCTAGATAGTTTAATGTTGTCGCACTATAGTATCGCTTCTTGGTAATTAGGTTCATGCATGTGCAACCCCACAGAATGCTTGGCCCTGTGACACGAGTTTGGGGGGGGGGGAGGGAGGGCGTTTGGCCTTGACGGAAGGTATCAAGACACCAAAGGTACTCTACTTACTTATATTCCAGGATTGATCAACCTTGTTGATTTAATAAGTCTACCGATAGTACATGTAGTTATGTCCTCGTTTGTCTCAAGGTTTGGCAAAAAGTCATGGCGGGGGGCCCTTTCCCTTTCCTTTCCCTTTCCTTTTCCTTCTCATCTACATTACTTTAAATGGAAGGATACACATTTGCCAATCTCCAAGGATTGTTATCTCATGTACTCTAGGCAAAATATATTCAACAGGCGTATCCACTTTTTGTACGTCGCCAATATTACACAGTCAGTTGATGTCTTAGGTGGACACCTTATTACACACATAACCTTCCCGGATATGCGGGAATCCGGAAATCCTTTTTAGAAATCATATATCTGTTGCACGTGTACGCACCATGTACCCGCCGCAATCACGGAGACTCCCCGGCCCGAGTACTTACAGTGTAATTGAACTCAAGAAGGGCTTCCTGCCGAGATCGGAGCCCCAATCACTGTGTGTTGTGCAATAAATGACGTACGCATATAAGTAGTTAGTTGACGGTGCCATGTCCGCTCCGTCAGAACCGGTTGCCAATGGTCCTCAGGGTCGATTAGATGTTTTCTATCTATTCATCCAGTATAGATATAGTTAGAATAATCTCTCTCTCTCCCTCCTGTTGGGTAAAAGAATCTCGTATACAGATTACATGTAATCATTACCACTGAAAGTCAAAAGATCAGAGTACATTATTCTACGCACGAACTATCTCTCTCTCAGGACCCCCCCCCCGGATGTAACGGCTGAATAGATTAACATGTAAAGGTGTTCTCTCAACCCCCCCCCCCCCTCCGCAAAAAAATCAAACCGTTTTCTATCATATCTCTCCCTCTAATATACAATATGATCAACTGTTGATCCATTTTGTATTCTAAAATAAATAAATAAAAAGAACCCCCTAGTTAGCTAGGGGATGACGAAAAGTTATGTGTGGATTGTGTATGTGCGTGTGTGCGTGTGCGTGTGCGTGTGTGTGTGTGTGTGTGTGTTTTACGGATTTAGGCAATTTTTGTGCATTGCTATTTCAGGCTCATGCTCAGGAGCCCTTTTTCTTTTCTTTTTCTTTTTCTCTCTTTGCATGGTTGGGTAGTCTAATTTCCATTTCTGGATATGTATATTATATGTACATATCGTAGGAGTACGTGCTGCTGAGAAGAAGAATCCGAACCTCGAAAGGAATGTATAGGTCCTCGGCCGAACATCCGAATTAAAGAACTACAACTAGCTAATTACACAGTAATCCATAACTCACGACCATCTTGGCTTATTATTATGATCGAGTACGTAGATATATTCAAATAAGTTTGCAACTTCCGTTAATTACCTCCCCCCTCCCCCTCCCCGTGTTTGAGAAACAAAAGTACATGCCAAGTCTTGTAGCCATTTTAACTCTATCATGACCTCGTATGGCGTAATAAAAATAGAAAGACAAAGAAAACTTCGGCCTCCCTCCGTGCCCTAAGACTCTTGGGAGTGGGGCGGAGAACAAGAAGAACCTGGTTCTAAAACTATCTAGCCTACTGAGCTCGGGAAACTCTTGTACCCATAATAAAATGCCTCTCTACCCCGATCCGGAAGGACATGAGAAAGAAAAAAAAAAAAAAAGATCGGTGCATGCCACACCGTCTTCGGCTAGAGTGTGCCGAGACATCAAGTGGTAGGGTAGGGTATGTAACTCTATATCTCATAATCTACATATATATAGCTGCATTGAAATGTATTCAAATCGATTAGATGTTCAAAGTTTTTTTTTTCAAAGTTTTTTTTTCATGCTTTCTTAGATTGATAGCCTAACATGGATATATAATCAAGTGTGGTATTGGATGTATGTCTTGGTTTGATTCAATAAAGTATTTTGTTAGATTATTATATCTATTCAAACTTAGTCTACTCAGTATATATGTATTCTATATTATGAGTTTATTTTAGAGATTCGTGACCTGACCCGACCCGACCCGACCCAATTAACCTGACCTGACTCCCCCCCTCCCACTACCTTCCCCCCCTAGTTAATTAAGCAGGTTACTTATAACTCGGCTGTGCATTATTACAACATTATGTAGTCAGCAGTATGATGACGTGACGTATCTTGTACTATAGCTAGAAAGCATAATGAACCGAAAATGAAGAAGAAATCTTATTCTCACCAAGTACAGCTTAGTTAGTACTGCATAAATACATATTATTTATAGATGATTACTCTACAAATATAGAAGCTTAAACTCGTGTGGGGGGGATAGACGGTACGCACCGGTAATAATTACACGTATGATCGAGTGGGTACTTACTAGTTAAGCATGATTCACTAGCTTTCAAACTAGAATTAAAGACACGTTTATTTAAGGAAATGAATAAATATTTCAGCATTGCTTACAGAGGTGGAAGGGTGGGGGTGAGTGGGTGATAGCTGGTCAGCACTGTACTACCTGCGTTATGTGTACCCTAAAAGAATCAAGTATGACGTCTGAGATATTATATAAAGCTTTGGCCAGCCAGCTAGCCACTGTTAAAAAAGGGGGTCTTGTTTTACAAAGACATACTAAGTCTTAGAAATCGTGCCTTTAACGTATGGACACAGCCCCGGCCCCGACGGCTTTAAGCTTATACTTTATCTGACCGGATACTACGGCTAGATGGTGGATTTGTTATTGGTGTGTAATATTATCTTTTTTTATTTTATTTAGGGAATATAATACTTGGGTTTGTTTGGTATCTCTTCGATCACCCCCCCCCCCACCCCTGAATTTAGGCTCTACGTTATATTCACTACATGTTAGGCTGTAGGGCCCGCCCAGATGTGACCTCCTCGTGATGGAGTTATTCCCATATAGACTCTCGAGTTGGTTCGATCCACCCAATTTTTGCATTGATTTACTATACAGCTCTTGGGGTATGATGATCCCACCATGGCTTTAATAAAGTCCGCAATATATACAGCTAGTCTTTCGGAGCATTTCTCAGCAAGGCGAAGAAAAGCCCACGTCAGAGTACGTCTAGAGTTATTATTCACTAGCGATCATCATACACCGGAACATGATATGCACTCTACTCTATGGTAATATATATCCCAACTTGTAGGGTTATAGCAGACAGCCTTGCCAAGAACCTTCAGGGTTCCACACCCCCTCGCTTACATGCTAAGCATTCATTGATTCGGGGGGAAAGTATTTAGCTTCCCGAAGACAGATTAAGGGTTATATTTGAATCGTATAGTATAGCTATTGTGTGACGCCCCCCCCCCCCCGTGTATCATTATTCAGGAAATTTAACTCTTTTCCAATCAAGGGATGAGGATTTAATATCGCCACATGACTAGCCAAAAGGGAAAAGAAAAAAGTGGCTTGAGAGAAGGGGGGGGGGCCGCATAAATAGTCAGCCGCTGTATGTACACATAATAAAAGTCAGCTCTAAACACCCCCCCTCCCCCGTGTGTAAGAAACACTCCACTAATAACTTTAATCGCATATGCGCCCAGTCGGACACTTCTAGACGTACCTTTACCGTAAGCAGTTTATAATACGCCCTGGCTGGCTGGCTGGCTCTTTGGGCGCTGAACACAAGGGGGGGGGGTAGGTAAAACACTCTGGGCAAGACAGAGCCAATGGATGGGAATGTAACCGAGATCAGACATATACTATTCTCTTTGGACATATTTAAAAGGAGTAACTCTAGAGAGAGAGAGCTGGAAAGACACATATAAAAAGAAAAGAAAAGAAGCTAGCTGGAATAGTCTGGCACATTGATCAACGTTACTCAGGTTCTGGATCCTCTCGAACCATTAATTCCCGGGGAATTTGCGGGCCGTTGGTTTAATAAGCATATAGTTTTTGGAATCAACGTTAATTTTTTGTGTGAGAGAATACCTACTTGTACAATATTGTGTAGTTTTGTATACCCTCCCCCCTCCCCCTCCGTCCCCCCACCGGGCGATTAGAATGTAACTTGTTAATTATGCACATGCCCTTATTTTTTTCTTATTTTTTTTTTTTGGTGGTTGTTGATAATATACTAACCAAACCCAATAAGATCGCTCGCTCGCTCGTCCTCCCCCCTCTTCGGAAACTAAAAACTAAACCTTCGTAATTAAGTGCAGGACAGATTTGCAATTCAAAACCTCCCCCCCCCACCCACCCAATCGGCATCCCCGGATTTTATATCCTAAACATTAGACACACAAATGATCACTACTCATTAATCACAAGGTGATTCATCGATCCCGGAAACGGATAGTTCCCCCCACCTCTCCTTAAACTATCTACTAGTTACTGTCTGGTGGTGGAATTCGTGGACGGTGCTGGTTAGCTCCGTAAATGGATAAGCTAACCGAGATAGTAGCTATGATCGAATAACCAAACCTTTTGATTTTTTTTTTGGTCTCGTGATTATGATTCGGAGGGTGATGACGGTGCTTTAGGTTTGTGGTCCAATGATTTGTGGTCTGGGGCATCATGAAACATCACTCAGATTGGGTATATTCTAAAACACTTGGACCTGCATTGTCCTAGAATTTTATGCGGGAACGGAGGTGTCAGATTTGTGGATGGTGATGAAATTCATAACGTATCAGAGCTGTGGTCCTCAAGGGTGTGAAAAGTGTCAGTGGATCTATGGTGTAGAGGGCTAGTGTACTGTTTCCGATATTGCCATACGTCTCATCATCTCACCTGTTTTATTGGAGTGTCTTGTGTTGTATCATTATATGTATTCAGATAACCTTGGGTTCATATATGGCTATTAGTTGTATCATATTGATCTATAAGTTTGCTCAAATCACTTGATACAAAACTGTCTTTTTTTATCGAGGTTTAGTTATATATCGTTTAGGTACATCTACGTTGTATAAGATGGCTTTACTGTGGAATTCATGCTCTTGGATGATGGTTTCTTTTCTTGTTATTTATCTAGTCATCTGTCGATCCACCCCTAGAATCTCGTAGGGTTTGTAGCTAGGGTTATAACATCCTAGTGTCTTATAATTAATCTTGGTAGATGGAGAAGAGCGAAGGGAGCTTAGGTGTTTGATTAAACGAGAGCGGTGAAGATCTAGGAGTATGTGGGGGGGAGGGTGTTATATTAAGCTCGAGATGTGTTTTTTTTATTTTCATAGACTACATAGGGGGAGATATAGAATTTCCTCACCAATAGTTTGTGTGAGTTTATAAACTTACTTTATATGGTTTCAAGAGTTTATAAACTAAAGAGGGGGGTTTTATAAGTATAAATATTCCAAGAGGGTGTACTTATAATTATCGAGTGAGATATCATGATCCTCCGCGTTGGGTGTTTTTTTTTTTTGCTTTTGTTTAGTTTATTAAATACTACATATTGTTGAATGTATTTTCAAACGTGTTTTTAGTGGAGTTTAGCGCTATTATGGTAGATATAAATCTAATATCAACTCACCCCCACGAGATGGACTCTATTAAATCACCCACTATATAACCACTTCTAAACCCGACTCTACCGCTGTCCTGCTCAAAAGAATACTAAGGACTGCATGTACGTACGTAGCTCGACACGGAATATTGGCTGGTAATTACTAGGTACGTTTCGGGCTACAAGATGTAAATAATTACATCTTAGGTACGTAAGCTGGGGTTCATAAGTGAAGAAATGGGGTTATATAATAGTGGAAGTAATAACCTATAGTTGAGTACGTGTATACGTGCTAAGTATAGTACGAGTGAAACGTATATTACTGTAGAATTGTAAGGGAAATACCGTATATACTAAAACCAGGATTTGGATAAGGACGGTGTGATATAATACTCCCACGAAGGATTTTTACTGTATTTGGAGAAATAGTGTACCCAACGTACTCATCTCCCCTTTTCGTACTGTATATATATGTAATAGGGGTTCTTTGTGGGTTATGTTCTAGGCGTTGTGCTATTAGGATTTATCAATAGTCTCGCTGAGCGTACTGCCTTGGATATTTGATAGAGGGGGCATCTTGTGCGTTAATATGTAGGAAATACAAAAGAGGAGTATCACTTCAATCATGCATGTGGTGTGCACTAATTCTAAGCAAAGTTATACTTCCAAACTTGTTGTAACAATAGCCCACGCTTCTTACTCACCAATCACAGAGACCAACAATCATAAACATAACTACATTTACGCCAGTCCTTGATAAAATAAGCACTTCATAGCACCCCTCAAAACTCCTAAAATAGCGACTCTCTAGTAGGTACAAATCACTTATATAGACAAATTCCTGTTTTTTAAGTTTGCCGCTTGAAAGCTTATTATATTCACTATCTAGGTGCTTTTATGTGTATGTATGATATGCGAAGGGTTACTGTATATAGATTGAGTCTGATCTAGGTGCTTTATATACAGCCGTGTCCAACAAATACCCGGAGCCCTCCCCTCAGAAAATAGTTCATTCACCTACATAGCTAGTGAAATACTTGTCTCCAGGAAGTCGAACTACAGAACCTCTGAGCCAAGGTCATCATCGGTTGTCTGGTGCCCTTACCAGTAGGCCAATTGACATACCGATGGTATTTGTTGAGAGCCAGCTCCCATAAACTCATAGCTGTGTCCAACTAGTTCCTAGAGCCTTTTATAGCAACGGAGGTTATTCCCTGTGGTGCGCTAATAATCATAAAAGTCCAAGCTGTAAAGAGAGGTATTGTGTGATCTTGGCTAACAGGACTTAAGAGACCACATCTTTTGTGAGGTAAAGGACACCCAAAGTAATAGTTTTCTTGGACTTTTTTTATACATTTATGTTTTTCATAATTCAAATGTATTCTCACATTAATAACAACTGAGGTTTCTGGGTTGCCGTTGCTATGGGGGAATCTGTGGATTTATTGGATACGGCTGTATATAGAATTCACCCGCTAGAGTTGATATAGTAAAAATACATAATACTAAAAGAGGAAATGATGTTTGATCTCACGAATCATAGTACTTTATATTATCCAAGAGCTTGCTACATACAGCCCCTAGAGCTGATCGATGATTACCGGTATAACCCAGTGGGTCTATTAATAATTCTTTCGACGTCTAAACCTAACCCTGATATATGGGAAATGAACAAGATGGATAGGAAGAAGAAGTGTCATTTCATGTAATATGAGTATCTGTTAGGTTAGCATATGGATTGAGATTTATCTTAAAACCCCGTGTTCCGTCTTTTATGTAGGTTTTAATATACGGGGGGAATATCTACGTACGTGGATGTTTCGTTTTTTGTGGGTTACTAGCTTCAAAAGCCAATAATATCGAGGCCAGCTTAGGCGAATTAAATTGGTCGTGGAAAGCCCCCCTAAGGTGACCAAGACCCGGGAATCAACATCGAGAATGAGAGAAATGGGATAAATAACTCAAGTGTGCGTGCTTATATGGAATATAGAAATACGCATAAACTTTAATTCCTTGATGTTTTTTTTGATGTTTAATTCATTAAGTATATGCAGCCTTCGAATCCGGATATGATACTATTGAACCTTGTGTCATTGTAACATGGTATAGGAAATAAACTCTTCGATGGGCATAATGTCTAAAGGTTAATTGTAAAGCTAAGGTTTGTACGACGAAAACTGAAGGCTTAGAACTTCATCTCCCCGAATACAGTATAAGTGTAAAGGAACATGAAGGATTTCGAAGTTTTTCTTTTTTCTTTTTCTTGGGTAGTTACAAAGACTTGTTACTAGAGAAACACATGACTTGCCGTCATAGAAAATCACTCGATTTATGCATAGTGGATTTCCGAAAGTGATCAATGTACTATAAATATGGCCACACGGCGCCACAACCAGCTTCACAACAACATGTGAACAGTGCCTCGATTGTAAGCCCCAATTAGATAAGCAAGAATCTAGGTGTTAGTTTATGCATGTAAAAATATAAAAAATTATCATATTAATACTGTATGATTAAAAAAGTTAAAAGAAGTCTCATAAAATTATATCAGATATTTCATTCCACGGAGTTGTGATCGAGATTGATGTTTAGCCCTAATATTGTTATCCTATAAAAAGAAAGAGACAGGGTACATCAACCTCACATACCCGAAGTCATTTCACGGGGGGGGGGTCCTCGGCATGCATTGTCCAAGCAATGTAAAAGAAAAAGAAACAGAAGTAGCCAGATCAACCGTCCTCGGAGTAATCCGCGGCACAAGCATAGTCTAGGCTAGCGCGAGGCGTAATATCTAGATCAGGCGCATATACAAAAACCCTATTCTTACCCTATCAATCAGCCACAAATCCAACATAATATATGTATAATAGGGGATCTAAAGATTAAGCATTTACCAATAGCCGGTAGTCGAGTATGCCAACCTTTGATCACTGACCAAAGAGATGGCGAGTGATCGCTTATGACTGGTCCAGCACCAGTAGTTATGATAAGTATCCCCTCAGCCAATGAAGCCTATTTGAGATAAAATAGCTTGCGTGTTAGAAACAGATGAGGGAGTTACTGCCGTAAACAATGAGTTGAAAGAGTCTGGGCCTCGTCCGTTCTACGTTATACCCTAGTCACAAAAGAAATAAAAGGCTTTTGATCAATCAGATCGTGTCGCAACACAGAAAATCCCAACAAATTCCCATCCCAGTCTTAACAGTACTATGAGAGAGTATTCTAGTTTCAAGGAATATAAGTTTATGGGTGGAAAATCACTCACGGTGGGGGGAGTGAAGTCTAAGTCCGTTTACCGCTTGCCCTGGTTGGCGCCCGGAGCGCCCATACATAGTGGTGCCCCCACCATGGAAGAGAGGGGGGTGTTTTTGAACGGCTGCCGGATCAAGATCAATCCTGGTGCGGCGATAGGTATTCTGTCTTCTTAGTCACAATCAGATTTCAGGCTGGACTAAGCCTTCATAGGGTCTCTGTTCTGCCCCCCCCCGATCAATAGTGGCTCGGAACCTAGTTGTTGTTTATTAGAAAAAGAGGAAATAGGCTTAACCACCGTAAAGGGAGGGGAAAGACGCTACTTGCAGAATACAGATATCAGAATAAGGCCCATGCTTGCGAGACTGGACTGGTCATGTGGGAAATGGCTCAAGACAAAACAAGGCAGCATGGATTATTGTTCTATAGGCGTATGCGACCCCATTCGCTAAGAGATAAGACCTAATGATATACGATCGTGGTTTGATTATGACTAAATATCCTCGATCCCTGGGAAGGCTTGAAGACGCCTTTTACTGGTAAAGAAAATCTATTCGCCCGGAACTAGCCACGCCTACATACTTGTAGCCAACTCAACACTCTCCCCCTGCTTCAAAGTACTTACTAGATGACCTATCCCAGTCATATAAGTTGCGTTCTTAAAGGAATTATACTCCAGGTAGTTAAAGTGGCTATATTTCCAATGACCCGATAAAAAATAGCCTATAAATATGAGAACAATCAGACCAGGGGACTTACTAGACACTATTATCAAACCCCACAAAGCTATTAGGTAGATTTAAATTCAAGAAGCCAGTTATCGATACATAGATAATACAAGGGGTAATGGAAGATAGCTCGAAACCATAAACATGCCGCTCACTCATGCTCATATTAGCACCCGCGTTTCTTGAGGTAGATCCTGGGAATTTTTTTAACGGAAACTGCCGTTCAGTTATAGAATATACGACTAAATTAAGTTATATAAATCAAGACGTCCTATACGTATACCTGTATATGCAATCAACGTAAAAATGGCGATGTGGATGGGATATTCCGTAATTCTTGGATGATGTCGGTGGCTTAGGTACTTGTAGTACTTAATTCTAGTACATCTATAAATATATACTAATAACCTTAAATACATAAAGTATTTAATAAATTATTGATTATTGTTGTTATTGATAATAACGGGAACCGGCAACGCCAAAATCCAGGGATTTAAAATGCCAGGGTTATTTGAATCCATCATCAGACCCCCAATATGAACTGCCGCCTTGGAATATGCTGACAGTCTTGCAGCTTGCCTTCCTTTCTTTTTTTTTTTTCCCTCCCCCGAATACGTATCCGGTATTACGCGATCGAGTGAACCAAAGCGGTCAACCAAGGGAGGTATACACCAACAGATACCGAAGGGTCTCGTATTTAAAACTGAAAAACTGCCACTGTTGCACCAATTCTTCTAAAGCTTTTGGACATTTCAAAAGACGGCTCATGTTTTCTGCAGACGGAATTTCCCGTACGTACATTCAAATAGTCGATGCGGCACTGGCTAGTAGTGCCGGTAGTTGGTATGAGAACTTACCGATTAGGGGTTCGATGTGGCAAAATCCTGGTGTTACGCCTCCTGTTCACATGGGAAATTCGAGGGTCGTATCGGTGAAAATATTATAATTGTAGAATTTACAGACCGCCGAAAAAGATGACGATTGGCTAGTATCCAATGGAGTAACGGCTAGGAAATTTTCCTTCCTGCGTTAGCTATCCGGGTGACTCGTAAGGCCGATAGTGCATAAGCTTTAGCGAAAATAAAAACAAACCAATAAGACCTCATTCTCCGACGAAGACTTCCCATTTTGTAGAGGCCAAAGTCAAAGCAAGTTTTGAATACACAATGTCGAGGCGGTACACTTCTCTGGCCCCCACGAAAAAGGAACAACTTCTCTCACTGAACGAGTGGGATTGTCGAGGACATCTACAAATTAACTGGAGACAGCGGAGACCTCACCAAAGGATTATGATAAGGTTTGAAATGTGTAACTGACTTTTAGCGCACCGACTGAGCTAAGAAAAAGAGGGAGATCCTATCTTAGTTCTAGTGTAGCGAGTAGCGAGAACTATTACTTCCAAAGTGTTCCCTGCAGGGTCCTCCAGCCACACCTTGTTCGGGCATCCCCCTCAGCTAAAAATTATCTCCATGGAATATCTATAAATCCCCGAGAAAGACAGCAAGGTATAGGGATCGAGTGCACTGAACGAACACTCGAGTGATATCGCATGATTGCCATGGTTTCCAGTCTAGGTTTACCAGTGCGCACCATTATGCATCCTTGGAGTTGCATGATCCAACATCACTAGGGTGGCCATCAGGAATGAAGTGATGGACATTCAATGGCCACTAGAAGAGGTGGAGATGGAGGTGGTGTGGTATTGAAAATATACGAGAGACATGCTTGAGTACTTTGCGCCCGAGGACGGCGACACCCGGTGCTGGCATATGAAATAGACCGCCTTTGCTCTACTAATCGTCCCTGCTACAGAGCTGGTATCTTGGCTTTGCAAGGATCCCCCTATGCGTAAAGGCTAACATCGGAATTGTGGCTGGGACTGCTTATACACGTCACAACATCCCCCACGCATTTAGTCCTTGCCACCGCAAACCAAGTAATTGCTCGTGTTTGGGGAAACAGGCATTTACACGACCCAGAAAATGACATAAGGCACGGCCCGTAAGGTGTCAAGGAGACGGCAACCAGGATTCTGGGAACTGAGTTATTATCCCGAATGGTTAGATTTTGGATAGGACGAATATGATGGTTCACATCCGGGGGACCTGTGGTGTCTATGCCTTTGCCCGATCTTGTGCTATGGCCGTGTCTCAAGCAAATGACAGTGTCGAGAAATCGGAGATCTATCTCCTTGTTTCTCCCCCATATGCTTCTAGACGAATATACTTTCCGAGCAGAGTTAGGGGGTATCAAGCAACAAGATCTATCACCTTTGCTTCTACAAACTAACAATCACATCTTCCCACCCACCTCGGGAAAGTCACAGTTTCCCTAATATTCTCAACTCCACCCAAATAACACAGCAGTCTATCAAATCCCATACCAAATCCTCCATGCTCCGTAGAGCCCCATTTACGTAGTTCAGCGTACCATCTTAGGTTGCCTAGTTCGTCATCACCCTCAGGCACAAGACCTAGTTTCTTCATCGAAGCGACAAGTTCTTCATACCGATGCTCCCTAAGAGAACCACCAACTAGTTCCCCCACAACAGGCAGTAGGAGATCAAAGCATGCGACTGTCTCTTTCCCTTCTTTTGGTTCTCCAGGAGAAGGCAGCATGTAGAACGGCTTCAACTCGCGTGGGTAATCTGTGACAAAGATTGGGCCTCCTTCTCCGCCACCTCCGAGGGTCTGCGCAAGAAATCTTTCGTGCTCGGCCTGCAAACCTGCGCCCCATGTTGGAGGGAATACAAACTTTACACAGCCACAGTTCACTGCAGATTGAAGCTCATCAATTGCCTCGGTGTAGGTGATTCGTGACCACTTTTTGGTTAATAGCCCTTTCCAGCGTAGTTTGACTTCAGGGGCACTATCACCGGCCGTGGAAAGAGTTTCAGAGCCAATACGAGAGGATGATATGCCTGAGACGAGGTCTTTCGTCATCTCTTCAACAAAAGTGAGAAGTGGTTCGAGGGAGTTGATAAAAGATGTTTCCACTTCTAGCATATAAAATTCGCTCAGGTGTCGTGCTGTATCCGATCTTTCAGCTCGAAAAGTAGGAGATAAAGTCCACACCCTCGGTAATGCGGCGGCAAGCGCCTCCAGGTGCAGTTGACTAGAGACCGTCAGGTACTTGGGGCCCCTGAAAAAATGGGCAAGTTTGTCATCCTTAGTAGCAGTGGCATTGGAGGAAACTGTAAAAACTTCGCCAGCACCTTCACAATCTGAAGAAGTGATAATTGGAGGATGGCACTGGACAAATTCCCGAGAGGCAAGAAAGCCTGTCAGGCGGGATATCATGTAAGAGCGAAGCTGTAGGAGGTTGCTATATGCAGGAATACGCGTTCGCAAGTGCGGAAGTGCTCTTAGATACTCAGTGGTTTGGTACTTTTTTTGTAGTGGATATGTCTATAGTTTAATACTTATTAGCTCATCTGAGCCAGTATTCCAATTAAAGTTTACTTACTATGAGAATATGCTTTGGCAACACCTTAGTATGTGGACGAGGTTGAAATTGCCCAAGCATATTCTCATTAAAAATATGGGAAGAATTGGGTTTACTTCAGGGTCTGCTTCTCCGATAATTTTTACTTCCTGGGCCAGCAGTTCTTGCTCTTGTTTATTTCCACCAATTGACTCTTTCCACTCCCCTGTGATTTTGACACTCGTCCCTGTTGTCAAGCTAGACGTAAACCTTGTCAGCTATGGCCTTGAACCCTCCCTATTTTGGTCAAAGCACAACGTGAGGGAAAAGAAGAAAAAAGCAACGTACCCCTCACTCTGTTCTTTAGTCAACACTGCTTGTAAAGGTATCGTAGTCGAACCATCAGCTACGTGTGCAAAGGATACATTCTTCATCCGTCGGACAGAACGGACCCATCCATGCACTGTAACCATTGTTGAAGCGTTACCGCTACTATTGTTTTTGGCCACTCCGGGATCAGCATGGGTATTTGGAATGCTATTGAGGAGAGAAGCGACAGTTCGCGGCAAATCAGTAGTAGAGGGCAACACTGCCGTCGATGATTTACGCGCCTGGAAAAGCCTGGAAGCGATTGATCGGCCGAACTGGTGGGGTAGAGCCATGGTGAGCATGAGAGGTTTGGGACTCGCTTTCTGGTGGGGCGAAAAGATTGTCTTGTCAAGCCAAGCCTTGCGAACACAACTGGGTTGTGCACGGACATCCCTATCCCTATCCATGGGTTGCTCGTCTCCCAAGTCTCGGCTTTCCTCCCACCTACCCCCCACCTCTTGGATGTCTTACAAGGGTATTCCATAGAACAAGTAATCACCAAGGTCTAGAAGTTATCCAAGGTCTAGAAGTTATCCAAGATCTAGAGTTGTCCTACAACGAATGTCTACCTAGCTGATCGTTTCAGGCTATCTAGTTCTACGACCAATAATCCATCCGTTAATGGGTTTGATCGACCTTTGCCCTGAAAACGTATTTAAGGTCTCAACGAATCTAGGCCATCAAAGCATCGGTTGGGTGGGGCGAACCCCGTGGAGCTTTTGACTACACTTTTATCGGCGTCCTTGTGGGCCCAATTTCCTGGAGTTGCCGAGAGTCGCCGTTGCTGCCACAGAGTATCTAGGTGCTTAATGATTGATCATATATATACTCCAGTTGACGGACCGAAACCCGAAAGGGAGTTGAATTATCTCTCCGCGGAGCATCTCCTATTGCAGGAAGAAGGTCTATCCCTGTCGTTTCACATATCATTTCCCCAAAAGGACTGGGGAATAGGATAGGTGCTGAAATATCTGATAGTACTCAGGATTACTACAGCATCAGAAAAGGGATGTGGCCCGATAGTCTAGATATTGGTAGAAGGCTATGTTTGGGCTGCAAAGCTAATGATTATCGCTACTAAAATGTAGGTCAAATGCATATTCTTGCAGACATAACCAGGCACTGGCTTCCTTCAGAAACACTCATTCTGTTTAAAAATATACCTACTCTCTAGAAAAGTTGACTATAGATACTTCTATATGTATTTTTGTATTTGGCTACAGAGACTAGCGTCATATTATACAATGGCCTCAATGAGGGTCAAGTACAAGACAATAACCCTAACCCCTATATGCATGATGCAACTGTCTACTTCATAATCACGGGAATATGGCAACCTGCTTAAGGTGGCGCATTAGCTACATCTCGGGTACATCGTTAATCCTAGAGGAAAGATGCGAATTGCTAGAATTTACATTTTGGCCACATCACCAAAGATCACAGGCGTTTGATGGCCTCGCTCCGTTGGTGCATTCTAGACATGCAGATGATCCTCTCCTTGATAGCGGAATCTTCAGCTGGGATGGACTCATAATGCATAAATACTTCTGATTGCTATAGCCAGCAAGACAAATTCAAGATCGAGCCTAGCTGACGTTAACTTTCCGGAAATCGGATCTGTATCTGATGTTATATGACGGTACACTGTACTCTGAAGAAAGTAATGATCGGATAGCTGCATACTCGCGTCAGGGATGAAGTACTAGTACAAAATGGAAAGGGAAATTTAATGATTGCATAAACCTGTGACGCAATAAAACACAGCAAAAAAAAAAAGGACAGTGAAGCATGGTGATAACAACAGAGCAAAACTGTGACCGCTCAGATTCGTGATAGCCTGGTCTATCCCAATCCTTCACCCTGGCGCGAGTACCTGGAATCCAAGTTTCCACCACCGCTTACTTTCGATCGGCGAGGAACAAAACGCTGGGTTTTTGGCAGGAACCTCTCAGATCCGGGTGCCAGGCCTCATTTGTGAAACATGTCTGAGGTACCTGGTATAAATTTTTTGCGCTATAAGGCACAGCTGGGACAAAGAGATCATTTACGGAGGTATTCACGAAAATCGAGCCCATGGGCGAAAAAGAAATTTTAAAGAAACGTAGTGGGAGGTATTCGTGAAACAACCAGTTACATTGGTCATCACTTTTTTTCCTGGGAAGCTGGGAGTAATGACTTTGAATGGAGATCGAAGTTAATACTCACCGAAGAAGGCCCTAAATCTGGGACATTTGTTTCGCTTATCGAGAGTGCTAAAGACTTAGCTTCTCGAGTTACATTTACATCGGGCATCTACAATTGCTCCCGAAATATGTGTATTCCCGGTACGGCAGGCAGCATAGAATCTGTTTGCCTCCGCTTATCGGTGTAACTCTTACGCTAGGGCCGGAAGGCATAGAATTGATAGATTGAAGAGCCTCAAGTTACCGAGATATGAGCTGTTAGCAGCTGTAAGGGCGGGAAGACGGGATCAACAATATACTACAACTTAAACAGTCCCCTTGCTTTTTATGTGTTCGGATCCAAGACCGTGTTTGGACATCGGGGGTGAATGTATTGATTTGTTGGAGATCGATCAATCACAACTGGTTCCTGGGTCAAGCCCATTCACAGGGTTACTGGTCCTATTCAGGAAAAGAAAATAATTGCTTGACGAAGGTATAAATGGGGAGAGAACGACCCTCGATTGGAGAGAACCAAGCTCTCATCTGATTACCTCCTACATCAGTGTAAATCTACTCTCCCAGATTAAACCTACGCTAAGGTAGATTAGCGTTTATAAGACAAACAATGCCCAATTCCCGGCAAAAAGCCACGACAGCGTCCACGGAGACCAAGGCACTCTTGCCTGAAGTCCCAAATCGCTCTGGTACGGATCCAACTTCATATTTGTACGAATTCACAGAGCCACTACCCCCACTACCCCCCAACAAACGCCAACCGAGGGCACTTCGTACAGCAGTCCTCGTGGCCGAGCCATTCGATGTGGCGATAGACTGGCAGAACTACTCTTTTCCACAGGGTGGTTTGCAAAATACTAGCCCGTTTCCTTTTTCTCAAGGAGAGCAAGGACCACCTACACCAATCTATACCGATAGAGTTCCGTGCGGGCTTCGTGCCCCCCCAGTCACCTTTAGATCCTTGCTTCAAGGATCGCCAACAAATAGAATCCTAGTTCTCAATACGGCCAATGAAAGAAAACCTTGTGGAGACTGGGATGGGGGAATCCTAACCCAAGAGGAGGAGTTTGCCAGGAGATCGAACCTTTCACAGGCACTCTCTAGCACGGACCCACGGTCACCAAATGTACAAACGTACTACCCCATCCCGCAAACTGGGGCCGTGTACTCACCCAACGTCGTCATTTTTCGGAATGGCTTCGAGAACGCTTATAAAATCTGGCCAGATGAAGCCTGGACAGCTGTGTCTGTGGTTTCTGCATCCCCAGTCAGACGCCCAAAGACCGATGATAGATGTATGAGATACTCTTTCGACGAGGAGAAAAACCTACAGCGATGCAAAATGAAGTCAATATTACGAGTGGCAGCGCTCAATGGCCATATAAATCTAGTGCTAGGTGGGTTTGGCTCTTCTGGACCCGAAGGAAGTGGTGGGGTGTATAGGAATCCAGTCGAGGACATGTGCGAACTATGGAAAGAGTTGCTTAGAAGCCCAGAGTTTGAAGGTTGGTTTGCAAACATTGTGTTCGCGCTTGGAGGTAATGGGGGAAACTGGGCGAAGGAACTCGACAAAGATTGCATTGGGAAGTTCGAAGAATTCTTCAACTAAACCAGCAGTGATATAACTGGAAAACTTCAGAGAAGGTATAAGTATCCATTATAGTATTTTCTTTCATTTCATTTTCCATTTCCTAGTTTATTTGAGATTTAGAGATTTATCTGGAGTAACCGTATAGCTTTGATATTTTTTCTTTTCGTTTTTCATACTATTTTTATGGGGTCACTAGGGGATCGGAGTACTTTTTTCTTTTATTTTTCCTTTTCTACCTTTTTTTTCTTCTTATTACAGCTTCTCTATGTTAATCTAGCCCTACCAAGGTAGTATGATATAATCATTTCGAGACCTAGCATATTCAGGGTGGTAGAGCTATTATATTCATACTCTAGAATATGTCCAGTACTATCCATGCAGTGGAAAGGAGCCTAGGTACCTACTTGCGTGAGCTAGAAAGTTAATTCTGAGATCAAAGCTCAACTGCAGGAATCAACTATTAAGATGTAAGAGGCGCTTCTTTCCAAGATCTCCCGGGCGTATATACAGATTTCCGGAATTTTCCGACATCATTATGGGAGAGTTAAGCCCTTGTCTCAATTTCTACACTTACGAAATTAAAGGTCTTTAACTGCCAAGAGATATCGAATGATGATCTGTGAAGCAAGAGCCGGAGGTAGATCCGACTTTATTAGTGTATGTTGTCATTTGGTTGGGTTTCCGGTGACCATCGGTACTAATATTTTATTCCCGCATATGACTGACTCTAATTAATCATGATCTATATGTGCAGTTATAGGGTTACATTTGATACATAGAGATCGAGCTCCATCAAGCCACTCAGCCCGCTAGCGCATGGCGACAGGCCCCTTTTTTATGTATTCAGATTCTTGGGGTCGAAACCCTGGGATCTGAGATTGCCTGCGGGCACGAGGGAGGGGTGGTCTCAGTCACACAACTCTTTATGCCAAGCTTATATCTCTGGTCGTGCGCCTCACCTAGCCTGATAAGGTACATTCGTTAAAACGATGGTTTCCCACGGACCCCCAAATATAAGTGAACACTATGGGGAAAATATCACCGAAACGCTTGTGCGCGGGGGCGTATGTAGGTGGATGGTGGATGGTGGATGGTGTTGTATACTCATGGGCATGTGCTTATATCAACTGACCGCGAGAATAATCATCCAGGTAGCCACATTTGATTACCAAAGTGCTCTTCTTTTATTCCATGAGGTCAGCAACCTTACAAAATCATCACCTGACTATTATTTCTACAGTTTCTCATTTTAGAGGTTTAGTAAACAATTCAAACTAGGAGCTAGAAGCACAGTACTGTCCATCCCAGTACCATTAATTAGTGCGACTCTCACAGAAGCCTAAACTTCCGAACCATAACCAATAAAGTATTGAACCTAGTCCTTAGAAAGCTCTACTTGTTTTAGCCAGGAAACATTCACACACCTAACTAACTAGACCTAACACACTGGGGAGCAGGGGGGGACATATGGGTGACGTCTCTTATTGACCCCATCCCCCTCTTTACACCAGAATTTCAGGAAATTCTATTATGGTCTTGGAGGTTTACACAATAGTCTAAAACATGGTGGCCAACATAACCAAGAATTGTAGCATATCAGGAAGGCATTACCCCTGGACGTCCTGTGGCTTGAAATAAGTCCAACTACCTGTATTATCTTAAAACATCCGGGACTAGCTGCAGTATCTTTAGTACGAAAGTTAGCTAACTACATAAATATAACCTATAATTTAATACAGCTACAGACCGGAATGTGAATTAGAGACCAAAGGCTTGATAATGCAATTTACAAAATGCAGATTGACGCATATCGCCGGTCTTTCGGATTTCGCGAGGTCCACCTTGCCTGTCGAGCCCATTATCTCTGAAATGCTTTAGGAAGGAGTCCCTATCAACTTGTTTGTGATTGGACTGTTTCAGCCACAGAAGTCTCACACGCCTGTCACCTACTGGCACGAGGGTTCCTGCACAAGACAGTACCGAGACCCGGGCCCGAGTCCGAGTGTTTACGGGTCAGGAACTGCCCTAATGTGATGGCGTGCGCGTCATTGTCTTTCCTGTATGGGGACTCGCCTATAATTCTGATCCATTATTACGGCGAGCCGAAAGAGGCGTCAAAAGCAAAAAAGGATTTCACGGGTGTCCGCGACAGGCAGTAAATACCCAAATAATGTAAGTGTTATTACCGATCAAAAAAGTATTTTACCCACCAGAGGCCATTGCTCCTGAAACATGCACTTTCGGGTACTTATTTCCTGTCATGAATAGCGGGGAAACAGAACGGCTAGGATACCGGTAGAGTTGTTCTATAAGACCTAAGTGTCTTGGGCGTTCCGCCACATTTATACCAGTTTTCTCTCATACATCGCGATCAGTGTCTAAATCTCCGGGTTCCTGTTACCTTGCAATTAACATTGCAGGGTAAGATTGAATACTAATCCTTGGTAAACCACCTGCCGGCCTCCACAAAAAAGATAATCATAACTAACGTGGTCTCGATCCAACAATTTTTTTTATTGGACCGTTGTTTTCCCCCGAGCGATTCTCGTTTTTGTTTGTTGGTAACGATCTTGATTCGCTATAAACTAACCCGGAGAAAGTTATATTCAGGTTGAGATCTCATTCAGATTGTTTTTGCCTGCTACTAGGCTGGAACACTGACGAGCGGGACTTTTTAGCTATGATCTTTTTTTTTTTTTTTTCTTTTCCTTTTTTTCCTTGGAGTCTCTCCCGAGGGATCCTGGTGCAATACCCTAGGTAAGCCTCAATACGCATGTCTGACCTTGATCTTTTTGTGGTGGCTGAAACAATTCATCAGCGGCTGATCTAAAAGATTCCATAGCTGACATGAGTAGGTATTCTTTCCGGGACCTCGATCCTAAATCTCGATCAGAAGGCCTTGTTGACAACACTAGATGAGATCATCAGATTAAGCAACAACCGCTACATGCCCCTGCGTATAGGAGCCCCTGCTTCCAGGTCTGTAGCCTTGCATCGCGCATGGCCTCATCCTTTTTCTTTCAAGGGACTGGGAATTGAATTCCCCGCCCACCAATAGCCAGCATATCGGGTTATTATATCGAGGAGAGATTGGGGAACGGTACATGTCTTTTAGAAGTTTCTAGCGGAAGAATGTTACAGTCAGTGACTTGATGTAGTTGGGATGAGACATAGAGGCAGTTCTAGTCTTTTTAACGCAGACCGGCGACGAGCTAACCCTGTTTTTAGTTTAGGGAATCCGAGTAAAACATAGGGTCTTCGTGGTTCCGAATCCGTGCATCCGAGGGTTTGTGTGATTAAGTGCAAATATGATGCTTTGCAAGGTACTGTGACGTTATAGTATTGTTCAAGGCCCTCAATGCAATAGGATCAGGTGCGTTTGGTTATTTTTTTTGTTATGCTTTTCGATCTGTATTACCAGCCAGCCAGCCAGCTAGCTGTATAGTACATGTGCAGGTTAATCAGCGCCTGGTATGACTTAAACATAGTCAAATATTGGGTGGGTGGCTCTAATGCCCCTTCTCATGGAATATATATCGGATCGGATGGTCATGCATGGCCAAGATCAAGGACTATTGATTTTGTTTAGTCAAATACTCGAGAGTTTCTCTCCTTTCTTTCTTTCTTTCGGGAATAAACTCCTATAGTTGACGCGTATATAAACAAATCAAAGAAGTCTATATATAGCTGGGGGTGTATGTTTGAGGGTTGGGTATCGATTATATGATTGAGTACCTATATATGATTATAAAAAGCTGGCTTAGGGGCTAAATAAAGTAAAAAAAAACAGTCACGGGGTCGAAGGGTGGCTACAGAAAACTGGTTAACTGGTTCTTTTATTTTCTAGAATCTAGGTAATTGTATAGCTATAATATGTGATCGGGATGAAACCCCCCCCCCCCCCAGCTAGCACCCAAACCCTAGGACGTTGTAGTTTCCTGTTTTGGTACATTGATAAATTTAGTTTACCTTTCTGCCTGTTTCATCTCAGGCAGCTGGCTGCAGCTTAAATACCCTGCATGAAATCGAGCCCATAACCAGTTTATTCCACCGATAGGCGAGTGATTCCGTTCGATTAGCGCTTCCAGCTCGCCGAGTCTTGGGACTTTCTGCTGTGTGATTGCGAAGTGAGACCGGTAGAAGCAGTCGCTCAGTTGCGGGTGTGTCTGGGTGGACCTGCATACGGCCCATACTATACCATAGGAGTCTATTGCAGGAAAGTCTCGGGCCACGGGGTTCCACCAAGCTTCCATGTTGAACCTTCCCATTTGAGCTATATGGTACGGTCGCAAAGGCCGATTGCCTCCAGGGGTTTGGTCAGAAAGAGAGGGGGGGGGAGTCTTGGGTTCGGGATCGTAGAACTATCAAGAACGATTAGAATGAGTCTGATGTTTGGGTTTGTCTGACCTGATATTGACACACCAATTAACAGTTATCTTGTATCGATCCCTCCTATAGTTATTGTGAACCATTTCAGTGCGTTATTATGGGATATTCCGTTTGGATGTTTTGACTCGTCCGAGCTTTATGGGGCGGCTACCGAGAGAGGTTAGGCCTTTAGTTGGTCCGGGAGTCTTGTGAGCTTTGATGCCGATAGCCCTAGACAAATCCTTTTGTCCCCCTCCCCATGTACTCGGAGTTCTATTCCAGTTGGTTCAACCCCCCTGAGTACCTACTCTAACATTGAACTCCTCGCCTCGCCTCGCCCCCCGTAACTATGGTTTTGATTAAAAATTAAAAAAGCTTGGAGTGTACTTGATATGTTGGTGTTATATACTCGAGTGATTTATGATGACTTTTGCTGCTTCAATCCTATTACGTGTCTGGTTATAACAATTACTCGGTCTACTACATCGGGAGTGAGTGTATGTGTCAAATTAGCCATTGCCTATATAAACTTTGAGGGGGGATATATTTACAGGATATATTAATTGTTGGGGTCTCCTTAAAGTATTAATTAGGTGATACTTTTGCTTATATTTTATCCGTTCCCTAAACCCCCGGTCGTATTCCTTTAATGCTAGAAGTCTCAGCTAGTAAGTGTTCTAGTTGGTACATGTTCAATAGGAACTTTTTTTTTGAGTTAAATTGAGGTGTTTTAGCTAATGTCTTTTTCGCTTCAGGTGCGTTAACTGGCCATGTTATCCAATTACTTTAGCTAAAGGTTGTGTATTGTCTAGCTGAATCCTTAAATAAATCAAATACACTAAAGCCAGAAGACTAGATAAAATAGCCTGATGCTTTACACATGCCCGTATGAGGTTTGTATGAGGTTAATGGTATATTATCCGATGCATATCTCTAGCCATATACTCTGGCCTGTAGTAGTTATATTTTGTTGCACTTTTGGATTACATGTATATATTAATTATATAGGAAAGGGATATCAAGTTTCTAGTTTAGTGATCATACTGGCCGAGGGGATCAAGCGTCTCAGCGCCCTCGCATTCCCAAGCTAGATACGTAGTTCATCAGACCTAGAAATAACTTGGGTATATATCAACGACGAGAACTCTACGACGTATTTCACTATCCTAAAGGAGTCTTCTATCAGAAATCGAAGGTCAAGATGAGGGTCGACATACTAGGATCAACATAATTTTCGGTGATGTTGACAATATGTGCTTTGATAGTACACCTCTCTAGCTCTGCATGGCCCACGAAGCCGGATTTTATGTAGAACTAGTTATAGTCTATGGCATGAGCCAAGAAACTCACGATTCTCCACCTGCGGATTCAATCGAGTAAAATTTCACGCACGTCTAGCCCTAGAATACTAGTATATATGTACTCGAATAGTCGTATCTCGTATTTATACTTGCTTTTGGAGAACCGTCTAAAGATTTAGATTTCGAATATCGTATAAGCCGTTCCGGCTAGCGCACGTCTTTCTACGGGTCATTGAACTCTAGCTCTAGCTCTGGGAGATAGCGGTTTTTCTTTAGGTTAAGCAATGTAATTCCATATGATTTTCATGCTATGCTTTCTTTACTAAATCTTTTGATCTGGAAGTTTATGTAGGATGGTTGATTAAAGATGATTAATTGGTAGTATTTGTGCGATAACAAATACTAAAGCCCACCTTTGGTGTGGATTCTGAGAGGTGGGTTTTGAGGTACTGTTGGGATTCATTCTATTTAATCAAATGGTAAGTATGTAAAATGAACTATTAATAGTTACTCCACGGCCGGCCGAGGCAAGAGGCGAAGTATGGATAGTTTTTTAGAGCTACTATCGTCTAATATACCTGAAAATCTATCTTTGTTATAGGATTTTAGTAGTATAGCCGGATTTCTTTCAATGATAGGTCTATGTCGTTTTTGCCGTGAATAACAATCTATATATATATATATGCCATACATATAAAAGTGTGTATATATCCTCGAATATCTAGAATTTCGGTCAAATTAATCTATCTAATAGTTTAAAAACGGTACGCTAGACTTTAGCAAGGACAATAATTGTCTATGGGTTTACTTTGTGTAAAGGTTCCTGACATGGTTTACTCGTTTTTCGAGTGAGAATCTGTGACTGGCAATTTACCTTATGGCATATGGTTAAGCCATTATAAGCGCTCTTCTACTCTATCCTAATTTTCTACTATGCCATCGATAATACCTCTTTAGGCCCCTCTATGCGTTCTGACCCCTGCACTAAAGCATCACTGCTTCAAGCCCTCAACTACCGAGCCCAGTTTAGCCAATATACACATACTAGTAAGGTCTCTCTATTCATAATTTCTTGGGCGAGTATTAGGAATAGTGTTTACTAGACTGAATACCTCTAATGTGACTCTAGTGGTTAGATTGTAAAAATTGTGAGTAGAAGGTTATACTCACAAACAGCAGATATTCTTTAAACACTGGTCCCTACTTGGTGCGGTAATATCCTCTAGTCTATGATACTATTATTTATGGCACGGCCTCAGACACCATAATGCCATGTATTATGAGGTTGAGGGTTAATGTTGCGGTTCTTTCTTGCATGTGACTAAGCGAGAGAACCGCGCAATACACGAGCCACGTGCATGCAGCCTCCCGCGCGTTAACCGGTATCTTCCAGCCGACTACAGGGTATCGTATAAAGTGCCGCCTCCGGTGTCAATGCCTCTTTTCTCGCGCTAATCATACGAGAAGAGCTTGATCTTAGTATAGATGGCCTCGCTATAGGGAATGCATTTCTTTAGCCAGTGATATTATATGTATTAATTCTTCCTAGGGTAGGCTAGATCTGAGATGAATTTTAAATCTGTGACTTCATCTATACCTTTGAGATCCGCGCTTTCGGGTTACTTTTGCGTATCCTCGATTATTGATTCTAGCTGATAAGAAGGTTTCCCCAAAGACTTATACACCAGTAATCTCAATTTGCAGCTGGGTGTAACTCGATCATGATATACGTGGCGATCACGTAAGATCACTCGATATCCAAGTGCACTTCTATTAATACTCTACTGCTGGTATTATCCTTTGTGTTATTGCTTCCTCTTCTATTATTGTCTGTCATACGCTATAGGAAGCCCTAATCTGGTTATAGTTCGATTCATCGGGGAATTTCAAGACCTAGTAATCACAATATGTAGGTCTGGACTAGCGATCCTTTGCGCTTGGGCGACCTCACGGCCTATCGCCCTCGCTTATTGCGCTATTTTTTGTGCAACACGATCTTGTCCCATTGGGCGGTCTTTAGAATTAAGCTTAAAGGGGCGATGTGTCGGAAAGAGACTTGGACATTCGGTGAAACACGTAGCAAGCACAAAGATCGGCGCTTCGGGGAAGGTGGAGCTGTAAGTAGCTTAGACATTCGAGAGCGAATATATCCGCCATGTTCTAAGCCGAGCGCCCGTTGGAGGTCTTAAAGAAAAGGGGCCTTATGTTAGCGATAGATGGACTGCGTGAAGTCTCGGAGTATCAGACAGTGATACCTCCTCATTGTTCGTTGCATTGGACCCTCGTAATTAACCCCTCCTTCCGCCTCATCAGACGTCGCACGATCCACGATACATCCGGGTTCCGGGTTTCATCTATGTGGTTTAGGTATTTTGGTTTAAAGAAAGAACTTCTGGCCATTGTTGCTTGAATACGTTTATTGCTTAATTACTGACATCCAGCCGCCCAAGCCCTATCAGGTAAGGGCCTATCTATTTTCCGGTGGTCGTTCCTGGCTAGCTAGCCGTTCCTGGCCGGGCGCTAGAAGCATCATACTGTGGCGAGGCCTTTTGTGAGGGGATAGGGGATAGGGATAGGGATAGGGATAGGGATAGGGATAATGAAGGGGTTTAGGGGAAGAATTGAAGGCTTCTCTTTGCCTTTGAGGCTTTGCAATCACCGGATTCTTGCATAGGGCGTTATGCTATGTACATGCGCTATCATAATCCATACATACCAGTAGACTCTACCTGTGTTCTCGAAGCAAAGGCTCGACACAAAGGCAAGCAAGTAGCCGATAACGGCCTTACCCTTGTTTCCAAAAGAAGGAGGCAGCACGTCTTAAGCCAAAATTTACATACCACAAAGAAAGGCACGACAGGACATCCTAGTGTCCCCGGCGAGTAGTCAGACTCGACCCTAGATCTAGCTCCCTCTGCTTCAAGTGCCCCTCACCAACAGGATAATATCATCACCATCCTCATCTCCGTAGTACCCGTTAAGATCTGCCTTGCTTTAACCATAGAAAATTCTATTGTTTGGGCTACACTTATATCTATTCTCGTGTTAGACGGCTGTTGTTATTGTTCTTGCAACTTTTGTGGGGCCTTTGAGACATCGTGTGTGGGGCTCATTTGGCTTTCTCTCGGTAAACGACCCCTCCTTCCCTGCGCCTCACCCCCCCCCCCCCCAATTCTGCTGCTATTTTTCGCTTCCCGACATCCAGTCTCTATCCAGCTTTCCCCTCCACTATTGTTGTTCAAAACTGTTATTACTACTTTACTGTCCGCGTGCCCCTTCTTCTTCCTATTCCTATTTCTCTTTCTCCTCTTTCTCCCTCTCCTCTTCCCTTCTTATCCCTTCTCCAGCTTGCTTGCTTCTCATCATCTCAATTCCGAGAGAGAAAAATCTTCGTTCTCTTTGCTTTCTTTGTAAGAAACACTCATTTATTACTTGTATTCTTTTTGATCTGCATTGGAGCATGTAATTACCCCCCCTTTCCCCCATTTCATTATCTTTCCATGTGGTTGAAGTACTCTCGGCACTTTTTTTTCCCGCTAGCTCGACAACGCCTCAAGGTCATTGAATGCTGAACTGTTCTCCGAATTTAGATCTTTGCGAATCATTGTATCCATCGTAGCATAGCCAAGTGCTTGCCCCTCAACCAACCCTTATTATTGTTCTTATTCCGCAGAAAGAGAAGAGTAAGGAATAATGTCTCGACACACTTCCTCCTCACGGAAGATCTCCTTCAACGTTAGCGATCAATACGAGATTCAGGATGTCGTCGGTGAAGGTGCATACGGTGTTGTCTGGTATATCTATTCTTTCTGCTCGGAATTTCGTGAGGTGGTCATGGAAACTGATTTAGCCCCCCGTTCAGCTCTGCGCTTCATAAGCCATCCGGGCAAAAGGTCGCCATCAAGAAGATCACACCCTTTGATCACAGTATGTTTTGCTTGAGAACACTTCGTGAGATGAAGCTATTGAGATATTTCAATCATGAGAATATCATCAGCATCCTGGATATCCAGAAGCCGAGGAATTATGAGAGCTTTACTGAGGTCTACCTTATCCAAGTTAGTCTCTCACAGTGCAGATCGTGGCGATCTGCCAATTCCCTTCAACCGCGATGATCTAACCCGGCTTGTTGCATGTAGGAGCTTATGGAGACCGATATGCACCGTGTAATCCGTACACAGGATCTATCAGACGATCATTGCCAGTACTTTATCTACCAAACCCTACGCGCGCTGAAAGCGATGCACTCGGCGAACGTTCTTCACCGTGATCTTAAGCCATCTAATTTACTTCTCAATGCCAACTGCGATTTGAAAGTCTGCGATTTTGGTCTTGCGAGGTCTGCAGCTAGCACTGAGGACAATTCCGGGTTTATGACAGAGTATGTCGCGACTAGATGGTACAGAGCGCCGGAGATCATGTTGACTTTCAAGGAATACACAAAGGCAATTGATGTATGGAGTGTTGGATGTATTTTGGCTGAGATGTTGAGCGGGAAGCCGCTGTTTCCTGGAAAGGACTGTATGTTTCACTCCCCTACCTTGTTCTTCCGTCGAACATAGCGCTAATAATCCTTGTCTTGCAGATCACCACCAGCTCACCCTAATTTTGGATGTTCTCGGGACCCCGACCATGGAAGACTACTACGGTATCAAATCTCGTCGTGCTCGTGAATATATCCGCTCGCTCCCGTTCAAAAAGAGAATCCCATTCTCCGCTATGTTCCCAAAGACCTCTCCACAGGCACTCGATCTACTTGAGAAACTTTTGGCCTTCAACCCTGCTAAGCGTATTACCGTTGAGGACGCGCTCAAACATCCGTACCTTGAGCCTTACCACGATCCTGAGGATGAGCCAACTGCACCCCCAATTCCAGATGAATTCTTCGACTTTGACAGGAGAAAGGATGAGTTGAGCAAAGAGCAGCTTAAGAGTATGTGATAGAATATTCTATTTTTGTAGTAGGATTTTGGCTAATTGTGATCTTTGTAGCACTTATCTTTGAGGAGATCATGCGATAAATCGGGTAATACCACGCCGCGTTGGTTGAATAAGAATGATGTCAGAATAGATTAACGGGGCTGACCGAATTTGTTGATGGTGGTGGTGCAATTTCTATTTTTGGGGAAATTTGAATTTTGGCTAAGCAAGACAAGTTGGGATGGAGGTTATTTTGTGGTCTTGCTTGGGTTCAGAGTTTTATTACCTAGGTTATTTTTTATATCTTTTCTTGACGGTTTGGTCTTTTTTTCTTATATTATGCGATATATCAATGATACCGGTAGTTCTTTTCTTCTTTTGAAGCGTATTGATTTCCTGGTGTTGGCGAGGGTGGAATTTGACAACTTTAGAGAAATGGTAATGTTGGAAAAGGGTCGGTATTGTGATCTGGTTCTTTTGGGGATATCCTTGAGGTGTTTTGTTGTCATTTACTCGGTAAAATGACATCACGTGAGCACGCTTATTGACCTACTTGGTTTGCTAAAAGCCGCGTTTTACAAAATCTAGACTGGAGTTAAATGGAAGAGATGAAATAGGTTGGTAGTAATTCGTGACTCGGCTCTCCGCTATGAATCTAGGGAGCTATTGATATTATTGTATGTTATGTGTACTTTTACCAAGGGTGGTTCTTGCGTCATTTTAAGAGAACTCTAGGTAGTAGGAGTAGCCGGAGTTTAGAGCCTAGAACCCTTTGGGTCTGTGGTCTTGATTAATACTAGAGTAGAAATACTTTGAGTTTAAAAGTGGTAATTCCTACTATGGCATAAGTGAAACTATTAATATCATTAAACCAATAAAACTTATTACACTCTTCAAATTATCTTATGAGGAGGTCAATAGTCTCTGAAATATGTATTATACTCGCTATAGGTAGCATTTATTCAATATTTTGGCTGGCGTCTAGATCTAGATATCTAAAATCTTACTAGAATTATAATTGGGGTGCTGTTAGTCGAAATTTTTAGAGTTCAATTTATATATAAACTTCTAGTTTCTTTTAAATTTTTTAAGTCGAGTATTTCTAGCTAGCTAGGGAAGGATCTGTGGAAATGTGTTTCAGACACTGCGTAGCGAAATGGGGGTTGATAAGATGTATAGCTTCATATTATCTCACTCGTCGAGCAAATATATGACGCGTGGTATTAATTCCTTTCAATATTATTATCAACTAAAAATAAGTGTTTTTAGATTAATAATAGCTATATTTTTGTGTTACTATTACTTTATTCCTAGAAAATCCTATATTATAAATCACGATAAATCACTCGTATTACTTCTCCCCTTCATCCTCATTAATTAGCTACAACTGATTGCACCTATAATTTGGTCCTATTAATACCTATATGGAGATGGTCTGGGATTTTACTTGCCCTAGCACTCACTCTCCTGTCGGGGTCTTACTCTATAGACTTAGTACTTAAGTAACTACCAGTCTCGTATACTCGTCTTGATAATAAAATATATACTTTATGTGAGATATAGAAAAACATAGAGAGGTCTAGATCTAAGAGAGATGATTGAATTAGTACGTATAGGGATCATGTAGAATAGTCTTTGCTCCTAAATGTGGCCTGGATTGTGTGAGTACATCGAGGGCTATATAGAGCTATATATAAGTAGCTACACCTCACAAAGAATATAGTCCTAATTATACGACTCTAGTTTATTAGATGTGTTATTGGCTTATGTATACGGAGAATTCATGGGTATCCCATCATTAGGGATTAACCCCATCATATGTGAACCTTTTCAATATCTATGAAACCAACTGCCTTTATCTCTCAACTTCGGGGACTCTTGCTCTAGGGGTTGGTAGTGAATTTTTGTAGGGTCATTAGAAAGTGAATCTAAGTAATGATAACTATAGCCGCTATAGAAATAGGGTGGTTTTTGATGTAGGGTGAAACGGGTTAGAGGCTTTCGCATGTGTATGAATCCTGATGGGTTAGGTAGATAATAGATGTGGGGATTAACGCTTGCTTTGATATGCGCCGCTTTTGGTGTTTTTAAAAATAATACTAGGGGGATCTATAGCTAGAAGATCATAACTATAAATAATTACTCTCGGAAGTGCCACTACAAATACGGTACTTGTGTGGGCGTAATATATCACTGATTATGGACTAGAGACTATAAGCTCTTGCGTCTACTTGTACTGAGATAGATCGGATCTATTTGAGGGCCTCTAATTGATTGGTTTATAACTAGGTATAGCCATAATTTATTGACATACCTCTAAGTTCTAGTACACTATAAAATAGATACTAGAATAGCGATTCAAAACACCATAGAGTCTGGCTTGCCCAACTCCTAGAAGATGCTTTAAATCTGTCTTAAATTAATCAAAAGCTTCTGCCTCTACAAGTTCCCTGTCAAATCAATGTTTTTGGGGTTAAGAGTGTTTTCAAAAGATTAGATATGTAAGCTCTTAAGATTCAACTTGGGATAGCTTAAAATCAAAATAGTACTAGAACTGTTAAAATAGTCAATAGTTTTGAAAGTTGTCGTAGATTACTCTTGGAGGTTGTTTTGCTCTATTACCTAATCAAGATTGACAGGTGACACGCGACCCAGCAGTTTTTTGATCCACATCGAGAATTGTTAGAAAAATAAACGATAACGGCTTGGGATATCAAGCTTTTTGATGGTTATATATATAGGTCATAATTCAAGGCCCTTAGAGGGCACCGAGTGGAGGGGGTAGAAATACGAAATTGAAGGTCTAATAGGATGCCCCTCCTGTAGAATACCCGTGATAATACCCGTATGTTGAGCTGAGGGCTGGAGCGGGGAACATGAAGAGTTGCAAGGATTATAGACTTATTTGGTGGTCTGTGGCCTATAACCTAGTGACGTCGTCACCGTTGTCATCGTTGGTGGAGCCTGCCCCTCTTCTGTGCATTTGACACCAATCTAAGAATCAATTCTAGGCCTGCAGCAGCACACGAAAGAGGGGCTTCTTGATATCGACCCTTCTAAGGTATTCTAGATAGGTATAGAACCCCGAACCCATTCATTCGCCCGACTGAAGCTGTGGGTATTGGTCATCGCTAACAGGTTGTTGAGCTTGAAACATCTCATGATATAAACACTTTCGGGTATGAACTCTCTAGACAGACATGTGCACGAAAAAAGTATAATTGTATCTGGAAACTTCAAGCTGACAGCTGCGAAGGGGCCTAGGAATACTTTTACATCTCATCTCCACCACAAACATCATGGAGTCCACCACAGGTCCACCATCGCTTCGCCAGCTAGCCGGGATTACCTCCTCGAAGCCATTTAGACCATCCCCGCTTGCTACCGCAACCTCAATTGGAGCTATACACAATAAAGTTTTGAAGATGGTAGGGCCGAACGATGGACATGAAGGACTGAAGCTTTCAGGGAGAGTGATCTCTGCAGCATGTTTTCTACCATACTCTCTGGGATATCGTCAAGGTGGTGAATGGGTTCGTTTAGGCTCTCCCGTTTTTATAAGGAGAATTCTTTAACATTAATTGAGAGTAGGACCTATTTACAAGACGTGGTTCTTCAGCTTTGTATGATGCTATCAGGAATCTAAGCTCCGATTCAGGACCATGGGAAACAACATTTGTTGGATGGACAGGTGAAATTCACGAGCTTCCAAAAGCCAAACAATCTCGACCGAACCCAATGGGGGGCTCGAAAAGTCCAGCACAGCCACCAGTACCAATTTCTGCGAGCTACACGCCACAGATGACAAGAACCAAGTCGTATCATGTTCCACCGCCAGTACCATTAATCAAGCATGATGGAAATAGGATGACAATGATAGCAGAATATGGGACGCAGATGGACGAGGAGATTACGATATGCAAGGATGACAGAGATGAGCTAGAGGTTCTATTAGCAGAGAAAGGAAAGGAAGGCGGGTGGGGTGATGTTGTCCCAGTCTGGATAGGAGATGATGACAATGGTGTAATGAGACTTGGGGGGGTAGACCGGTGGAGGAATTATGCGGAGAGAGGTGAAGTTCCTAGATCTTCAAATAGCTCGAATTTTTTCAGTTGAATCACAAATACTAACTTTAATAGTAATCTGGCCACTATTTCATTATATCGTCCCACAAGATTTTTCGCCGAATGAGGGCTCTGCTCTCCAGGAGCGTTCATGGTGGCGAGATTACTTGGAATTCAACAATGCCTTTGCCGACGCAATCATGAAGGTCTACAAACCTGGTGATATTGTTTGGGTTCACGACTACCACCTACTAATGTTGCCGGAAATTCTTCGTCAACGAGCCGGTAAAGACATCAACATTGGCCTGTTCATGCATGCACCCTGGCCCTCCAGCGAGATCTTCAAAGTTCTCTCTCGCCGTAAAGCAATCCTCTCAGGCATGCTCGCGGCCAATATGCTCGCCTTTCAATCCGATACTTACAAAAACCACTTCACGTCATGTTGCAAACGGCTACTAGGATATACCGAGAGTTATAATCCCCAGGGGAAAGTGACTGGCGTAGATACGCACGGTGCGCATTGTGCTGTTGAGGCTCTACCTATCGGGATTGATGTGGAGAAGCTCTTGAATGCGGCCGAAAGTGCAAGCATTAGGGCTAAGATGGAAATCATTAAAAATGCGTACATCGGCCGTCAGATTATTGTTGGTAGAGATCGGCTCGATAGTGTACGCGGGGTTGTTCAAAAGCTGAGGGCCTTTGAAAGATTCCTCGACCTGTATCCGGAGTTTATCGGGAAGGTATGTAACAGTATCTTCTGCCAGCTTTTCTTTCGGTTTTTTCCCAGTTTTCTTTTTGTGTCTCCTACTACCCCCGCAGCCAGGCTTGGCACAGACGCACACTATGCCCATAGTTGTCCTAGATTGCAATTGAATTCAACGCTAACCCCTCCCCCTCGTTTATTTATTATAGGTGGTCCTTATCCAAGTTACTTCTCCATCCTCGCTGTCACAGTCTTCCACGATTGAGCACCAAGTTGCAGAGCTAGTATCACATATTAATGGGAAGTACGGATCCTTACACTTTTCACCAGTCCAGCATTACCCCCAGTATCTAGAGCCGGAAGAATACTACGCACTTCTCCGTGTCGCAGACCTTGGACTTATTACTTCTGTACGTGATGGTATGAACACGACCTCACTAGAGTACGTTATCTGCCAAAAAGACAAGCACGGTCCAGTCATCTTATCCGAATTTACGGGTACCGCCGAATCTCTCACAGACGCGGTCATCGTCAATCCTACAAATACCAGAGGAGTTGCAGACGCTATCGCTACCTGCCTGTCCTTGAAAGACGAAGAGAAAAAAAGTCTCCACGGGAAGCTCTACGAATACGTTACCACAAACACTGTACAAACGTGGAACTCAGAGTTCTTGCAGAAACTCCTTGCAGAGCTATCATACCAATCAACTCACTCAATGACACCAGCACTCAACCGAAGACGTTTCCTAGAAGCATATAATGCCGCGGGGGAAGGGAAAGGGAAGCGACTATTCATGTTTGACTATGATGGAACCCTTACTCCCATTGTTACGGATCCAGAGATGGCTATCCCCGCAGATAAGGTCGTGAGAAGCATCAAGCGCCTCGCACAAGAAGAGGGAAATCAGGTCTGGATCATATCTGGGAGAGACCAGAAGTTCTTGGAAGAGTGGCTGGGACACATCGGAGAACTTGGGTTAAGCGCGGAACATGGATGTTTTATGAGGATGCCGGGGAGCAAGACTTGGGATAACCTAGCAGAGAGCATGAATATGGAGTGGCAGAAGGCTGCTATAGATGTATTTGCGAGGTACACAGAGCGTACTCAAGGTATGTCTAGTTCGACTTCTCCGCCTTTCCCCGAACCCCGCCGCAGCCCCAGCATCGAGTACAACTATTGACTAATTCGCTTTGAATAGGATCTTTCATTGAGCGTAAATCAGTAGCTGTAACATGGCACTACCGTCGTGCCGACCCTGAACACGGGGCGTTCCAAGCTCGCGAATGCATGTCCGAATTATCGAACCTGATGCGTGACCAGGGGTACGAGGTCGAGGTCATGACTGGAAAAGCAAACTTGGAAGTTAGACCAAAGTTTGTCAACAAGGGTGAGATTGCGAAGAAGTTGGTTGAGACTTCTGAGGTACCACCTGGGTTTGTGTGGTGTGCTGGAGATGATACTACTGATGAAGGTGGGTTTGTAATCTTTACTTCTCCTTTCCTATTTTATTAACCACTACTGCCGTCGCAATCTGTGCCTTTTTTTCCTTTTTCAATTAAGTGAGATTGGGGCTGATATATAATTCCCATAGATATGTTCCGAGCCCTCGAAAAAGCAGACCTTCCAAAGGAAACAGTCTTCACGGTCACTGTCGGCCCTTCATCAAAAGAAACAGAGGCTAATTACCACCTTTTGGAGCCATCTGATGTCGTTGAGAGTATCAGTCTACTAGTGGGCACTACTACCCTAGAGGAGGTTGAAAAGGCTAGCGGCGATGGGAAGCCGAGTCTCTAAGTAGGATACTTTTCTTGTTGCATGGTGGGGGCTATAAAATTTTATAGGGTTACTAGAGGTGAGTAGTAAAAAATAACTTCCTACCGCTCAAGTGTAGGTAGAATGCATTTTTTTTATCTTTTTCTATGCTTCTTTCACTATCATATTTCACCCTTACATGTACGCACACAGTTTATTTCCTTTACTTTTTTTATTTGCAGAGAAACCCGGGTTATATATGCCGATTGTTGGGGTGAGAGAGGAGGGGCCTGGATTTATGGATATCATATATGGTTATAGATAGCTACATGGGATTGAATTGGATCGGATCGGAATTGAATGATTAGATGAATAGGTGGTTAATAAATAACAACAAATATATACATATACTTAACGAGTAATGAGGTGGTGCATATGCAGAGCGGGTGATAAACTGTGATCATCCAGCCCAATATATACACCTGTACTAAAATTATTTGGTGTGTATAGAGAGTCCAGGACCTGACTCCAATATCCATAAAGTGACCAAAGCCTAAGCTATTGTTTATGTGTCATTAAGCCCTTGTGAAGATCTTGGCTTCTACCTAAATAAAAGCTCTCCATATCAACAACGTGGATTTTCCTAAATAAAGTTTTTCTAGTCAGCTGTTATCACAAATATTGACCTTGTACCACCCTCTTTAAGCATTCTGATTCTTTTGCCGGTTAGATTTCTCCTCTAACATATCCTATATAGCCCCACCTAACGATTAGCATACTTTACGATGCTTCATAGTTCAATGAAGGTTAGATCTTGCCCCAAATACTCTATAAACTAAGAAGCCTTTAAGTTAATAAAGACTTTCAATCATAGAACTCGTCTTTTGTCTTGAAGGCTCCATTGAGAGGTAACTTTGAGGATGCTCCAATGCCCCTTATCACAAATCCTACAGAAGTGATTATCCGCATCAACTCCACGGATTTTTTTGCCACAGACGTAAGTTCCCATTCCAAATCCTTGAAATACTCTTTGCTATTCCCACCCTCTATATTTCCTACAACTCCCCCCAAACAATTCCTTTAATCAATGGTACTGATACACACTGAAATAGGTAGACTTATGGAGATGTGGTTCTGTCTCTGATAATGACCATATCCCTTGTCAACATGCTGCTGGTACCATTGTAGTGGTCGGGCCAGGTGCGAAAATCCTAAGGGCTGGAGATCGGGTGGTCTTTATTCCTGTATACCCTTGTAGAACTTCAAGGCTGGATCACCTGCCCAACCAGGAAAATGATTGGCATACCACCGTATAATGGCACACTCTCAAAATTCTTTGTCATTTCCGAAGATCTTTGCGTGCGCCTTCCTGAGAACCTGGAATTTGAGCAAGGTGCATTAGCTGAATCTTTTGCCCTAGCTATTCATGTCTGCAAAAAATGCTGGTATTAAAGCTGGTGATAGTATCGTTATTTTTTGTGGGAATACATATACTGCTGCATTTTCTTGTGCTGCTGTGGCAATATTCGGTGCAACAAAATTAGTAGTTGCCGGGAAATTTCTTTATCCTGGTTTAAAATATGCAGATACGCCAGAGGAGATTACGGGGGATATGTTCAAACGTTTTTCTTTAGGTCGTGGTGCAAGAATCGTGATCGAAACATCTGGGGTGGAAATTTTCATTAATGCAGGAATACGTATTCTCAAGAAGGGCGGTACTTACGTTCAGAAATACTCTACAGTGTACAGCTATGAGAAGCCTGTCGAGTTCCCGGTCATGAAAGTTTCTATAAATGAGGTAAAGATCAAAGGCAGTTTTGGATACAGCCCTAAAGATCTTAGATTTGCGGTTGGCCTGTTGGTGGAGCGGGAAATTGACCATGAAGGAATCAAAAAATGTATAAGATTTTGAAGATGCTCAGTTGGTTGTACGTTATGAATCCCACCATCACCACCATCACCATCATCGATGCTCAGTTGGTTATTGAGGGCGCTA
This sequence comes from Verpa bohemica, assembly GCA_033030345.1. Taxonomy (NCBI): domain Eukaryota; kingdom Fungi; phylum Ascomycota; class Pezizomycetes; order Pezizales; family Morchellaceae; genus Verpa; species Verpa bohemica. The sequence continues at coordinate 1,404,895 of JAUFSE010000008.1, read as the reverse complement.
ACTCAGGATTTCTCATGGCAAACATAAGTTTTGTGATTAGTGGAACTAAGGACTGATACCTACTCGATATCATATACTATAAGAGTGGCCACCCAAGTGTACCAGAGTGATTCTTCGTAAAGCAAGTTACTAAATAATCAAAGTTCCTATTCAATACATAATAAACGAACTACCAGTACGTAGTACGTAGTTCCTTATGGAGAAAGGAAAGAGTACTTTATCCTTTAGCTATATTTTAGTTTTGTCTGGAGTTATAATCTTTAATCTTTTGAATTATATCAGCCAGTTTTGGACATATAGTGGAGAGCTGCTTCTTCTTGTCACTAATAGCATAAGATTCTATAATCCCCGCTCACACTATCTGCTCTGGTATTTGGCTCTAAATTACAATAAATACCGACGATTAAAAATAGATAACGCCTGCCACTCCACTTATAATGTTCTACCACTCTCATTCCTAACTATCTTCCCAAGCTCCCTACGGCACCAACCATAACTGCAACCTCAAACTCGCCCCTCCCTTCCTCTGCCAGGTCTGCTCCTAGCCCTTTCAGCACACACCCTCTAACCCCCTCCCTCAATCTATCTCTTCCACCTCTCAGTATCCTTGCGTTGGCACCCCCCCTCGCCACAACATCCCTTACTCTCGGCTCCCACCCTGCTGCAACAGAGCGGAAGAAAGACGTCGACAACGCCCCCGTGTCCAGCTCGCTCAACACATCCGCGTCCAAGTTGACAGCAGCCAGCATCCCCTCCATCGCCACCAACGTCCGGCACCTCGCTGACACTTCTAACAGTGTTCGATCGAGAATTGTCAATGCCGTCAATGCACGGGTCAGGACATTAATGGATGCGGCAACTTGTGTATTCAACAATGCCTGTATCGTCGTCGTCAACCCCCGAGGCTGGAGCAAATGGAGTGTCTGCAACGCAGCCGTAACAACAGGCCTCTGACCCTCTGCTACCACCGCCGGGTCGACTGCAAATGCCGTTGTGCTGCTCGTGCTCAGGGGTGGTAGTAGTGAGAATGAACCTATGGCCTCCCGAGAGCGGTTTATTAATGCCGCTTCAGCGGGTGTGACGACAAGTTTCTGTAGATCTCTTGCTAGCTCAACTCCATCCATTTCGGTCGAGTTTGCAGCTAGAAGTTTTCGGAGCTCGAGGACACTGTGGGCTGCTCGGATAATAGGACGGTCTGATTCGTTGGAGCCACGTTGAAGCTCGGAGAGTTGTATTTCTAGCTGACGGGCGAGAACGAGGGCGCGGCCGAGTTCCCGGAGGAGGGAGGTGACGGAGTGAAGTCGGGTGCATGCAGATACGACCTCTGTTGCGGCAGTGGAGCGGGAGATGACATCTCCCTCGAGACGTTTATAGGCTGCGTTTAAGCCGGCGGTTTGTGCTTCTATTGCGGTGAGGATGTTTGTGGATGCTGTGTGTGAGGCAGAAGTGTAGGTTAGTAGTTGTTGGGAGGATGAGGTGGTGAGACTGTGAATATGTGTATCAATTTCTTGGAGGTCGAAGAGGACACGGGAGAGAGGTGTTGAGAGGTCTAGGGAGGGGTCGGAGGGGTCGTTCGTGGAGGTTATGAGTGTAGAGGCGAAGGCATGAGGAGAGAATGAAGGAGAGAGAAATGTCTCGTAGTCTATGTAAGAGATTTCCGGGACTTCTGACATTGTTGAAGGGAAACCCCGAGATGGCCCAAGAGAGAATTGGAGATAACCCAGAAGAGAACTGGAGATAATTCATCGAGGTGAGGTGAGAATAAGTTGCGGCTTAAAACGCCAAGAGAGATAACCCTCCGAGGTTATCTACATGGATAGGTCACATATCTCTCTACTAAGTATATCCCCAATATTTTTATCAATGTTAAATATATTCAGTACCCGTCTTGGAGTCTATCAATGATCTTAACATGGTTTTCTATACTAATGCTTGAGCTATTCTACCCACTTGACTCATTGTCTAGCTACTATGCTTGATAGATATTTGATATATATGCTCTTCAAACTCAGCCCTCTCCTACTTGAGGGCCAAGCCTACTTTATTGTGATTTAATAAATAACCTATTAAACTCAACAAGTATTTGCTGGAAATTACCCTACTCTTAGCCATTTGAAACAAAAGACCCAGGTTAAGAAATACAAAATCTGAATGCCCAGCCCTATGTAACCCTCGAGACATTAGACCACCCAAAAGGCTTATAACTTTACACATATTTTCAAAACTTATCAGCCCAATTACTAAGACTTAGCACAACCCTCGAGAACTATTAAGAACTGAAAGGTGAAAGGTGAAAGCCCGATAGAGCGATCCTCTCCATTTTTAGCTTATCTCTCAATTATTCGCTACATAATGCGGTCTAGGCACTCCCTAATAAATAATTTATAGAACACCATAATAAATGAGGTTCGGGTTAAGATTGAGAATTGTTTGTTTAGAAATATAGCTTTGATTTGGGGCGAGGAAATGACTTGGAATCGGAATGAAATCTGGACTAGCATGGGCGAAAATCGCCCCAGAAAGTATTTTACCTATTAGTAACAAAAATCTATTTAGGAAAGATATCGAGTCCCATTAAAAATATCTTAATTCCTTCTATGATCAGCAATGCTTGGTCATTGGATTACAAAAAGCTTTTTAGTATCATTAAATGGACCAACAAGTATAACCTGAAAGAAGAATATATCTACGTACGTACCTATACGAGACAAGGTACGTTAAAATAGGCTCTAGTGATATTCTACTACAGTTATTATTTACTAGGTAGCTATAATACGGGGAAAGAGCTACCAATCCTCTGCAGCCGTCTATTGTTGTCTCCGAAAGTTAGGCTAAAAATTCTATAAAATAACAAAAGTGTTGTTAGATATAATTCAAAGCAATTAAGAATCTTCTTCCCGTTATCCGTTATATTTTAACGCGCGTCTACTCCTATCAATTGCTAATTTGGTGTTTTATATTGGAACCTATCTTATTGTAAATATCTTTCTCCGCGGCTCGGCCTCCTCCCTGTTCTGGTACACATCTAGATCTCCCTCTGTACCTTAATATAATCACCACAACATCTTAGAATTTCTCAATGTTTTAATCCAAACTAGTAATTTCAACCAACACTTAATACAACACTTCAAAGGGATTAGTATCATATTCTTTTTTCATAAGATGTAAGCTGCGTTAGAAAGGTAAGAAACCTGCCGTTCAACAGAATTACTTACTACAACCCATTAGTAAAATATAGAACGCGCTAATATCTAACAAACCCCCAGCTATACAACAAACCATCGCCACTCCTCCCAACGGCATACGCGCTTCCGATGTACTAAACGGGGAGACGCTCCAGTAGTACCTACAACTGCTTTTAATGACTATTTGCATAAACAGCAAGTATCATGAGGTATTTTACCCCCGGATATAATGCCTAAAGGAGTATCCGTTCCAATCTCACACCCCTTTGTGATGAAGATGACTTGAGCTGGGACCTAATATGTGGTAAACTATTGGTTTTCCAAATAGAGCTTTCCAACCGAAGGAAAATATTCCCCTGAACGCGTAGACCCCCAGATAGATGCTGCGGATACCGTCTCTCGACACTGGCTAACAATCTTCTATTCATGAAATTTTGTTCCTGTTGCCGTTTGATCAACCAAACTTGAAACACGAGGTCATCGCATAGTGGCGGAAGAGGATGTGCATATGCAGTTATATGTAACAGCCATAAAACCCCTAACGAATAGTTGTAACCTACAGCATAATTGCGCGTCCTCTACTACATATGTTCTCTCCGATAGGAGAGAACACCTGCCAAGACCTTACGCCAAGTTGTTCCAGTACGGATAAAAACCGTTTTTGTGTATTCCCCCGCTAACGAGTGATGGTTTATGGAGCGGCGCATCGCATCATGATCGGCACAAAGCTCAGATCCTTCCTTGATTCACTCGTATAGGCGGTCTTGGCTCCAGTAGGAAAATAAACTGTTATAAGTGAGACAATCTGATTCCAATGCTTACTCGTTGACCAAGATTATATAAAACTGATGATCATGCGTGCGTCCGGGCCTCAGGGGAATAGGGACACACCCATAGAATTTTTATTGGCCTTTAAAACCTCGGCGAAAATTCTAGTAATGAGCACTGGCCATAAACCCCTTGTTAAATATTGCATTGTTGCACCTAAATAAGCATACCAGTAGCCGCCACACGGTCTATACGCCCCTAGGAGGCATGGCCTTCTGCATGCGTAGCCAACTCCCGGGTATACATATACTGATTTATTTCATGCCGAAAACTCTATTTTCTTATCGGGGATCAACACTGCTGGCGTATTTTATTACGTAGTTGTCTCTAAAAGCCGCCGTCAGCCGCTTACTTTTGCTTGTAAGTTGTAACCTGGTTACTGGGCTCACTTGATCAAAGTGAAAGGGATAACATAATCTAAACTTACAATACACGATGAGATGTCCTCGCCAAGAGAGGGATGGCGAACCCTATGCGTATAAGTCGCCACCAGCTGTAAATTCTGTCCGTAGTTATGTGATATACGTCATCACGAATTGCCGCTTCGACTTTCCTTTACCGATACTTGTTACAAACCGAGTGATCCATTGTGACCCGGGTGCCTCAGCGATACTAAATCCCAAGCGATGTGGAATGCCTGGGCCCGAGTGACAGCATATGACCCGAAGAAAATTCCGGATTAACTATATTGCGTAAAGTTTCAGGTTCTAAAGAAGCAAACAAGGATTTGCACTCTGTATGTGGTAATAAATTATCCTCTGGAGTTCTAGCCTGGAAAGAAACCCTCTCCAGGTGTGACAGTCCCACATAGGGCTATAACTCGGGTTATACCGGGGAAAGAGTCTCTGTTCGAGTCGTCGTGTTATGGCATCATTGTTAGTGGGCTGATTTTTCAAGGACAAGGTTTTTTGCACCAATATGTTCACTTCGCTAATCGCCAAGAAAAGAAATTTTCTTGGGTTAGGGTTTTATGTAGGGTGTGTGTGTGTGTGTGCGGGGGCAATTCCTGGGTATTTTATCGCTTCCGACCGGTGGCGCTTTGCCTGTTGGAATTTTGCCTGGGTGATTTAAACTCACCGCACAGTTGGGTACGACGCATGTCGCATGCACGTGTACTCCTCCATTGATTCGACTGGCTAGTTGGAACCTCAGCCGTTGCTTTGGTAGCGCTAACTGGGGCCTTTGTACAAAAAACTTATCGCGCCGTGGCGATTGATCCGCCGAACTAAATTCTTATGAAACTGTGACATAGGACTTGTTAGAAGGTGGTTCAGAAAGATGCGCGCTATCGGGTGGGGAATTTGCTATGAGGCGAATATTGCGTAGAGTTGAAACATAAGTCTTATGAAACCGGGAAATCTGTAAGTACATAATTCCCTTCCACAACACAGAACCCAATTTTCCTCCAGAGGTTAATTCAATAGGCTTTATGGCCGATTTGTGTTTAATGTATGTACGCCTAGGAAACCGAGAAGAGCCGGTTTTAAGACTGTTGCAGAAGCTTCGGTGCCACGGCCCTGGGTTTGGCAGGTGATCTAGTTGGTGATTTTCCATGTTGGATCTAAGGCGATTGCACTACACAATAGCTGATACTCGTGTGGATGGTACAATGGTCTATTTATGGTCTTGAGAGGATCCCAAAGAGGGCTTGTGAACTGTTACTTAGTAGGGTATTGTGAGGAGATACTAGCTCTCTTTATATATATTGCCTAAAACTTACTTCTCCCTACACTATTGCGTGTTCTCTCTTGGGTAAATTATGAGTCGTGAGTTATACATGTAGGAGTTCCCCGGTGCCGTGTCTATACGCATTTAGAAATTTAGTGCTGTAATAGAAAATGGTAAACGCACGAACCCTATGCCCTGAATTTTCCCGTCAAGAGTTGCAACCTTCCCAGATCGGAGTCTTATGTCTGCATGAGCAGGGGTCCCACATAGGCGGCCGATAAAGTGCGGAGTACCCCCATGTGGATATCTGTGAGCCTGTGTTCCAGACCTCGTGGGAGATCCTCGTCTTCTGATTGGCCAACCATTCAACCTCTTCAACACCAGTCTATCCCTCGAGTATCGAGAAAACTTTTACGAATCAGCTATGGTGGTGGGAGTAGCTAAACAAAACCCGAATGGATTAGACTTTGAGGCCACCACAGCGAGCCGCTAGGGATCTTTCTAATCATATTATTGAATTTCGGGGTCACTGGTGATGATACTCTTTTGCCTCGATTGGCTGTTAGCCCCGACAGGCCTGACAATGCCCTCTAACGGGGAGATCTCCACTCGGGACAGGGAAAACAAGTGAGAAGAAGAAAATAGGAAAGGAGCAACAGTTGTGTAGTACGCTAGCGACATGCGGAACATACCGAATCAGGTAGTCGATGCAGGTGGGCAACATAGAGACTTTGGTTGGCTAAGCGGTCCCCTGACCAGAAACCTTCTGTCTAGAGTACTCTCCGAGGTATCAAGATGCAGCGGATGGATAAATAGACTGCTCCTCCCCATTTCTTATGTACTTGGCATCTTGTCCTTTGCCCAGCATTCAGACACCATCTTTTGTCCTACAACGTGCTCTGTTGATAGGCCTTCAGTGATCTGTGAGCCCCCCACACACCAAAATTGTTATTATTATACCCTATACATTGAGATTAATCAAAATTACAGAAGGGATTTTTTGAGCACAAGCTTTTCTGCCCAGAGCCAGAGTCAAAGAGGTTTGTTAGGCCCACTCCAGCGGTATTTACAAAAAACGGAATGGACAGCTGCAGTCCAAGCTTTTTGGGGGTTACGTGACTGACTGGTGGCTCAAAAAATCTAGAAATCGTCGATTGAGAGCATTTCTGCATTCATCTCTAAAGAACTTGCACGGGATAACGTTCCGATGGCAGGACAGGCTGTTCCGGTTCACAAGACCGCTGGTGGAAACGCTGCATTCCACAATTTTCACAATGACTTTGCCCATATTTCTGTAAGAATTCTAGATCGGCTTGGAAACTTCTGGTTCTAGGTAGAAATACTAATAATAATACTACTCCTTAGGATCCTAATGAGAGGCGTCGCTTAGCTCTTGCCGAGATTGATAAAGCCCCATTCGGATGGTATCACGTACGTGCCGTAGTTGTGGCTGGAATTGGCTTCTTCACTGATGCCTATGATGTATGTGCTAGGGATAAAGATCCTCGCCTCTAGACCCCAGAGAACAACTGATACTAATATGATTTTTGCTAGATTTTTGCCGTTAATATGGTCACTGGAATGTTGGGACTTGTCTACTGGGAAGATGGCAAAATCCCTGAAGCATCGGACTCAGCTATCAAAGTTTCGACCTCCGGTGGTACAGTTATCGGTCAATTACTTTTTGGCTGGCTGGCAGATGTAGTCGGTCGTAAGAAGATGTATGGTCTCGAGTTGATGGTCATTATCGTGGCAACCTTGGCACAGGCACTGAGCTCCGAATCTTATTCTATGCACATCGTTGGTATCCTTGCCTTCTGGCGTGTTATTATGGGAATTGGCATCGGAGGGGATTATCCTTTGTCATCGATTATCACCGCCGAGTAAGTCTCCTTGATAGTACACCCTATCGTCGCACAACTAACATTTTTGCCCTAGATTCGCAACTACAAAATGGCGTGGCGCAATGATGGGAGCTGTCTTTGCGATGCAAGGAATTGGTCAACTCGTTGCCGCACTTATAGCACTTATTGTCACAGTCGCTTTCAAGTCCCAGACGATCGGTGCGAACCACCCCGATGAGTGTGATATCGGCTGCAGAACTGCTGTTGACCGTATGTGGCGTATCATTATCGGCTTTGGGGCCATTCCTGGATGCATTGCTCTCTACTACCGCCTTACTATCCCCGAGACCCCCCGTTACACTTTTGACGTTGCACGTGATGTGGAGAAGGGTGGTGCCGATGTCACCGCTTACCTTGATGGCAAGCCAGCTGGTGATACCGATGAAATTCGCCGTGTAGAGACAATGCAAGCCCGTACCCAGCTTGAAGTCCCTAAGGCATCATGGGCCGATTTCTGCAATCACTACGGGCAATGGCGCTTTGGGAAGATTCTCCTTGGGACTGCAGGTTCTTGGTTCCTTCTCGATGTTGCTTTCTATGGCCTCGGTCTCAACAACTCGATCATTCTCGCGGAAATCGGCTACTCTGCTAAAGACAATGTTTATCAGAAACTATACAACAATGCTGTTGGCAATCTTATCTTGGTCTGTGCAGGTGCTATTCCAGGGTACTGGGTCACTGTCTTCACTGTCGACACCATCGGACGCAAGCCAATCCAACTTATGGGGTTCTCTATTTTGACAGTCCTTTTCTGCATCATTGGGTTCGCGTTCCACCGCCTCAACTCATCTGCCCTCCTTGCGCTATACGTACTCTGCCAGTTCTTCTTTAATTTCGGACCTAACGCAACTACTTTCTTGGTTCCTGGCGAGTGTTTCCCAACTAGATACCGATCTACCTCTCATGGTATTTCTGCTGCGTCTGGAAAAGTTGGCGCAATCATTGCGCAAGTCCTTATTGGCCCCCTACGAACGCGTGGAGCCACGAAGACGAACGCTTCGCCGTGGCTCAACCATGTTATGCAGATCTTTGCCGCCTTCATGTTTTTTGGTATCTTCACCACACTCCTAATCCCTGAAACCGTAAGTCCTTCTACATCCTAAGCTATTCCAACCGTAATACTGACTCAGTGTATAGAAACGAAAAACCCTAGAGCAACTTTGCGAGGAACTCTATGGCGAAGGAATTGCGCAGGAGGAGAAGGCTCTCGCAGATGTCGCACCCATCCCAATAGCACCCTCCGCCAATGCAAAACTGCCTCAGTAAATAAAGCGTTTTCTAGATTCCCTACCGGTAGTTTAATCATACCTTTCTTTTTCTAAGTTTATAGCGGTTTCTTTCTGTGGTTTTAGGGATGGCATTTGTTTCTGGTTTGTTTCCGAATACGATGGGGAAACGAACTGAATGGGTTTTGATGAGTTCTTTATGTCTTTCCTTTGTTATGGCGAAAGCTACAATTTCGAGCTTGTACTCTCGATTTGCATGAATTTTATGAGCAAGATGAGAGATTTATGTTGTATGGCCGTAGCTGTGATATCATGTGTCTCTAGTAGCCGATAAAGTGAAAACTGTGAGCCCTGTGATCAGCCAACAGTAATCGAATATTACAATACGGCACCATACGGCACCGTATATAAAGTGGAGATCTCTATTGATAATGTGAAGCCAGAATAATCCATGTTCACATGGTTACATGTACTGCTTACTGCAGCTCAGTCTTACCCCACAAACAACCGGGGACTTGAGACAGGGTGAAATCTATTGGTTGATCTTTCAGAGAAGAAGCAAGGGTTACATGTAATAATGAGGGGGGGTTATATTATGAGAATTACACTTATATAATAACAAACTGATTATTCGAGGGCAGTTTCACCCGGACGGTCTTCGTGAAACTGAGGGATATCTGCACGGGTGGGGGAGGATTAGAAAAAGAAAGTGGAGATATTTGGACTGCACTATTCGTGCTCATAGTAAGCCATACGAAAATTTTTAGACCACTCATATCCGAAGAGTTACACCTATAGTTAAGATCGACGATTATATTATCTTACTTGATTATTGGACGCCACAAAGCAGGATACTAGATGTAATTTTTTTGTCTTCATCTAATCATTTGTTATCTTTGCCGAGAAACATCTTTATTGAACGAATAGTGTACCTGATTTTGTGTTTTATTCTTGATTTATCTAAGTGGGAGGGAGGAATTAGGATATGCCGGAAAATCGGCAACAAAAAAGTGATTTATGGTTTAGTTTTTTGTTAACTATCCTAGCTTGGCGAATATAATTTAAGCATTTTCTGTATCTGTGGGGTACACGCAGAAGCACTTATAACGGAAGATAAGAAAGGTTCTAGAAGGTCATGATTTATCCTTTAGTTTTTATCCTTGATATTTCCTTTTAGGGTAGAAAAGGGTCACTATTCCCTCTATAATTAAACCGATGATAAGCGAAACTAACCCTCAAGACCTATCAAACATACTATAAATAATTCCTTCTTTAGAAACTGACTTGCTCATCATAATTACTACATAGTAGAAATACTATCACTTCAATATATTGTTTTCAACCCTCATCAAGAGTCCAAACAGTAAACAAAAAATTCAAGGTCAAATAAAATTACAAAACTTGCTAGAGACATCAGGAATCACTCGATCTATATATTGCCCTACCTAGTGAAATTTCTTTATCTTAACTACTAGAGAGAATACCCCCCTCTGGAGTGAAAAATCTATCTCAAAATCTTATATATCTTAGTATAGATTTAAGCAACAGAAGAGGTAGATGACTTACCTGCTATATATTATCGATAATCTACCCGGCACGCTTGTCGGCAGACTACACATAATACCTTGTTTCAAAAGGTATAGGTTTAGGGATATGAGAGTGCTCTTCAGACCCTCGACATAAAATTCATTATTTCTAGCGTTGGGGTCAACATAGTTCCTACTCTTCACGAAGCAGAAAGCTAGAATCTGACTATTGGAGGTGTTCCTCTAATTTGAGTGATATATAACGGATAAATTCTACAAAAATCCTCCGTTATAGCTGTTGTAGTGCTAATGAGTGAGTTCTTATAGCTCTAGTCTCCTCGCCCCCACCTAATCAATACGATTTATTGGATGAATGAATACATAATTATTTTTACTTGAGGAATCTATTCCCCCAAAGTACTATTGTTTAATTTAGTAGGCTCTAGAGGCCTTATTACATGTAGGTAAATAAAAAAGGTACCATAGCCTTTGGCTGCATGTACGTTATGAATTTCATCATCATGCAGGTAAATAAACACGCTCAATTCTAAAGCATATATGGCAGGTACATTCTTAGCTCCACCCCCTAAATTCGAGTATTTAGCAGTTTCTGTTGCGGGGCTATTACTGAACTAAGCTTTCCGAAGAGGTACATATTGCCATCTTTTTGTATCAATTCTGGCAAGATATCAATACGGGTGGTAAGGTCTAGTTTTAGGTATCTTATTGGAAAACAGGGGTGCATCAACTTCGGGCATAATCAAAACCACAGTATATCACTCGATAAACATTCCAGGATCCCCCGGCGAGATTGCTGATCACTACCCAAGATTCTAGCATCATGCCCGCAATATAACTCGTCATCATAAGGATTTGTGGTATTAACACTAGCTCATCAAACTGGGGAACCCAAGGCCCTTAGAGGGAAATTCGGGCCTATTTGCGGCTTTTCGAAGTAAAAGTACAAGATACAACCCCGTGTAGTAAGTATTATGTCTAATCTCTTATTATTTATCCATAAACACACAATTTCCCCCCTGTTTTTACACCACTTTCCCCCTTCCCCTTGTCGAACGCTTATGACCCCATATACTCAACATCAACATCACTCTCACTCTCCACTTCTCCTCCACTTGGATCACCCGCCTCCATATCCCCATATCCTTCCTCGGCATCCTCCCATACACCCACCACACCATTCCCCCATTCTATCCACGCACTACTGTCACTATCACTGTCACTATCCGAATCATCCATCAACTCAAGAGCATCTTCAGTAAATTGGACTCGTCGTCCCATCATCCATCTGCGTCTGCGATCCATCTCTAGATCTACGCCACCGACAGCACGACGAAGGTCGCGAGAGTTGATGAATGTAAGGCCTTGCTTTACAACCTCTGGTTCCGACGAGGTAGGCAAGTCGGTGACGTCACGCCATTTAATCCATAGGCCATTCCAGGGGAGACATTCATCGTCGCGGCGGTTGAACTCGTCACGGATATGAAAGCCGACAGATTCTACTTCAAGATCGTCTATGGCACTACGTTAATCTCCGCGATTGGGGGGGGGGGGGGAGAAGCACTTACCAGCATCACCAACTCTCCAGACACCATCAAATGTTTTCTGCTCTAGATCCCAAACCGCCATTTTCCACTCGGCACAAACACCTAGATACCTCCCGCATCCACTGAGCACTATATATTTGTCCAGCTCCCCCCATCCCTGTGGTAATGGAATCCTCCCTCTTGGGCCCACCAAAAGCGCATTTGACTCTGTTTCTGTCTCCCCTTTAAAATTACCTATTTGTGTGGGCTCTGGGAGGCTAGATTCATCTCCTAGATCCCATGTGAATACATTCTCATATCCGTATCTTCTCCTACCAATAACAGCCCACATACTATCATCGTCATCTCTACGAACCGTTGGGCCAAGACCACCGACCGATGCGACAAGGATACCATCGCCGAGAGCGAAGGAACACCACATGTAGCAGCGCTCGGCAATGGCTCGCTCCTCCTCTGCAAGATTGAGAATCTTAATAGTATCACCAGTGCGTACTGAGAGAATATGAAATTCCATGACAGCCTTATAGCTGTAGCCTTCTGGATGACCAGGAACTGGGATGATGTGGCGTCTGGTAGAGTACGCGATGACTGAAGAGTTCATAGCGAGACCATCATTATCAAGCCAGTATTCACCATTTGTTCCATCATTACGCTTTATGGCCATTCTACGTTGCCAGCGGAGACCATCGTCGGAGTTTATAGATCTAAAATTGACTTCATCTTCAGCGGTATCAGTTGTTGGGACCTTTCCTAAAAAGCAGCTGATTGTGCTTGCGCGGCGGCCACTGTTGTCGTCGCAGATGATGAGGTGTTGACCACAGCTTCTAAATTCCCAATTAACCTCGGTACGTTCCTCATCCCAGTCAGGCTCGTCATCGCCATCGTTTTGTAAGGGCTCCAGGCTCAGTTCTTTTATTGAACGCGGAAGTTTCCACATCATATTGACCTCGACCTCACCATTTGCGCTCTCCATTGAAAGTCGCTCCACCGCAGCAACCTCTAGTTTTCTCTGCACAAGCCGAGGAACAAGCCGGAGGTTCGCATCAGAGTGAAGAAGAGATTTTGTGAAATTTACAAGGCCAGAATCGCACACATTTGTCATAGTCCACAGCGCTTTATCGACCGTGAACCATTGCCCGCTCTGTTGAGGCGCCGGTGGAATCTTTTTTCTTGGAAGAGCTTTGAATGTACTTGCGTTGACGCCTCGACTAACGTCACCCCACCGTTGCGCGTTCAAAAATTTATCGTGATCCACCGGTTTAATGAATGGGCTCCATGCCTTTTCGGCCTCGGCGATATCACTAGCGCTCGGTGGCGGTGGGGTCCCATGCGGTGCTGGATCGACCTTCTTTTTCTTTATGTCTTTCCCGGTAGAAGCCTCCACTTTCTCTTGATGTTGCTGCTGTAGCCTCTGTCCGAGCGGTATGTTTGTTGGAGATTCAGAGGGTGTGCCACCGAGGATAACAGCACGTTGAACAGTGATCCAGCCACGATCCCGCTTCTCAGGGAATACACGGGGATCATCAGAGAATAGAATCCAGTTTGTAGTTTCTCCTTGTCGAGGAGAAGTTTTGCCGGGTGGCAGAGCGTCACTCCATCCGCAGGTCTTTACACCAACGTATGCGACGCCATCTTCTGTGCGCGAAGCTTCAGTGGAGGAGTGTACAAAGTCGATAATGCGGCTGACGTTACGGCCCTGAGGGTCTACCGACAGGGGTGGGAGTTGGGCTGCAGCAGGTTTCTCATTCTTGTGGAGTGACATTATGCGAAATCTGTCGTCGAACCACTCACGTGTGGCGGGGCAGGGGCCATAGCGTGTCGTTGGACAGTTACTGTCAGGGAGACTTGTTGTGGATGGGTGGTGTAGAGAATCTGGGAAATTCCGACGTGAGAGGTGAAGAGTCCGTGCAAAGGCTTTGAAGGTCTGCTTTGCGACCCCGGTGACCGGAGAAGTAGTTGGTGGCACTCGAGTTCCAGAGAGTGTAGGTGTTGGGAATAGACGTGGATCGTGGGAGAGGAGGGAAAACGCTGCAGCGCGATAGATGTATTTATCAAGAGTAGGGTCTTCAATTATCTCATTGAAGCCCTTGCATGTGAGGTTACAGGACCGCAGAGAAGACGGTCCACCTGTAAGCCCGACAAACGTCAAGATACGGAAAAGAAGCTCTGGTGGCAGCCGAGAGATTGGTGATTGGGGCAGCCCCATCCCTTCACGCTGCTCTTCTTTGTTGTCCATTCTTTGATGGTGGCTGTGATGGTGGTGTATAGTGGTGATGAGGGTGGTGTGTGATGGGGGGATGGGAGATAGTAATGGAGGGGAAGTTCTGTAGATGTATGTGTTTGCTCTTCCTGTCAAACCTTGCAATGGTGATAGAGCAATGTTCCCAGCCGGGGCATTGACTATAGATGTATGTATTTACACCTCCTGTCAAACTCTGGCTGCGGTGGTGGTGGTATAGGTACTCTAGATATGTGTGTCTTTGCTCCTCCTGTCAGACCCTCCGGTGGTGGGGGTGGTGGTGGATCAGATGGTGGTATTGCCGTCGTGGTTATCCATTTGCATAGAAAGGATCGGGGGGTGCGACAAAGAGACAAAGAGGCATACAGACAGCTAAACAGCTTGATATGTGTGATAGCTATTTCAATGACCGGATGAAGCAGAAGGTCTCAAAAGACCAGACCGTTTTCCTTGGTGTTTCTTTTTCTCCCGTGTCGTTATTGCAAATCATTTCCCCATCAGGATGTGATATAAAGATAACAATTGAGACTGTACTGCACGGCTACCCACCTGCATGATGCCTCTTCCCTAATTACTACTTTCTTCTCTTGCTCTCTGAGTCTCCTTCGTTTTTGAACCACTTATTGATAATCTCTAGTGCTGGTTATTCTATCTTTCCGATTTCCCCCCTAGAAGCTGGATCCTCTGCCCCCAGAAACTGCGTGTAGCATGTATTCTACATGTACAGTACACGTACCAGTATCACCATCATCTAATATTTCCCCCAAGATTGATTGATAAATGCAGGCCTGACCTTGCTTTTGCATACCCTGGAGTACGCAAAAAAAAAAGAAGGGGTATTAAACTCTCTTGAACTGCACTTTCACCTATCAACTAGATAGGATCGACTATACTGATCATTGATCACTACAATCCTTCAACCACGTATAGGAAAGAGAGACATATTATGGCCGTAGAGACAGGATAGAACATTAGAGACAGGATAGAATCGTAGAGAAACATGTATGGCATATACCGGATTCGAAAATCGACCTCCAGCTTTTTTTATATATACCTAGTACAGCAAGCCACCAGATACGGGTACTTGCACTGCGCAAAAACTCTTTTGTATCGTACAGCATACCTCTCCTTCCTGTGCATTACACGATAAACAAAACAAAAAATGGGCCCACAACCTCAAGTAAATCTACGTTACCTTCTTGCGTGCCTGGCAGGCGGAGAGATTTTGCAGAAAGACCCTGCTTCATCCTTTCCCCCTGGTGACTCCCGCATGCTCCCACGCGATGCAAGTCCAATGTAATCAGCCCATCTTTTATGCCTCTGCCCCGTTCCTCGGCGGATCAGCAATGTAGGTATTTCTTATACATATATGCTGCCCATGGTACCTATCCTCCTATAGTATAACCCTTGTGATCGAATGGTACCCTCCTGCCGCGGTAGGTATATATATGTGTAGAGTAATCTTCCATATTTCCCCCAGCCTTTGATCAGAGGAAGCAAGGCAAGAAAACGCACACCGTGAAACATCTCCACTTTCCCTGAAGATGATAGTAATTAGGAAAAGAGAAGGAAAGCTAGTATTCTCCGCGCGTTCGTTCGTTCGATCAGTGAGGGGCCGGCTGTTATGGTATATATATACCCTGAACAATTATGCATCTAAAGACCTGGATGGGTGATGCCTGATGCCTGAATGAGCGACAGATATGTGCTCGTCTCGTACAACACAGTGCCAATCCACAATTGCAACAGCACCACCCAAAAGATATGTTCAACCACTTGAGTTTTAACAACAACATCATCATCATCATCGCCATCCATCACAACCCATCACTTTTCCCTCGAAATCATCTCAGTCGCTGCTTTCGCATCCAGCGCGGTTCGTTCCCGTGCTACCACACGGCAGTGCAGCGGGACATCGCACAACCCATGCTGTTGGGTTCAGCACATCCATCCAACCTTCAACCACCCCCGCCCAATTCATTTCATCCCTCTCCATCCAATGACGTAGATTACCGTACCGCGGTGTCTCACGCACTCTCGCTGCAACGGCATGGCGCGGCAGTTTCTATTGAGGCTAGGTTGTTTATACTCAACCTGAGTTATGAGTGCCTACACTTTACCGGTACCCCGCTGCACTACAAGGGCAAGAAAGAGAGAAAAACAAAGAAAAAAAAGGCTTCAACAACTGTACTGCAGATTGACCAGGTTTGTGAACAGCTGGGCGGATTGGGACACCCAAGACACTTCAGCCCAATAACTAGGGTGTAAAACACTAGGTGCAACCTCTTCTTAGCATAACACTATTTTTTTATGTATGCAGAGGCAGAGGCAGACAAGCACATGACACAGAACGTCACTTTGTTTATTTCCTAAACTTACGTCCTGCGGGCCCACGCCGGCGAGCCATGGGGGGGGTTCACAGACCAGAAAACTGACGAGACATGGACATAGGTAAGAGTGCAAGGCAAAACAGAACAACGCAGCACAAACGAACATCTAGACTATTATTCCTCCGATGCAGCAGAAACAGCAGAAACGTACGACCGAACCCCGTGGCTTCCCCAATGGAGATGTTTCAGTAAGTCAAGCGAGAGGGAAAATCTCTAACCTTACATAGTTTAGTTGGAAAAGAATACTATATCGAGAATTAGTGGTCTTGGATCAAGTGTTTTGTGCATCGGTGAAAGAAGTTCTCATATTTTTTTGTTGAGCTCCGATAACAGATGGGGGGTGGAAAACACACTCCAATATAACAATATAATAGTCTTATAGTTTATGACCCCGGATTATGCGCCTATTTTATTTTATTTTTATCCTCTAATTTTTATTTTCTCGTCTGCGGTCGTGATAATGCAGTAGAGTGGAGAGTCTCTCGTGTAACCCATCAAAGTTTTATCACCTTTCTCCGCACCTTTTCCAACAACATTGAAGAGGTCTCGTGTATACTTTCCGTATCCGGAACACCACACATGAGTGAAGGCAGACAAAAGAGACGGTGAAGAGAATAAAGCCAACTCGCCCTGGCCGATCACGATCCCAAAGCTCATGATCCCAGGTGCCGGGGCAGCGGAGAACCCAACAAAACCAACGAGTGCCCCGAATCCCGAGAACTGGGGAGAGCCTAACTTCTGCAGTGAGTAGGCTACCTGATTTAGTAGTAGTACTCCTAACAAACCTGATAGATCACAACATCTCACCGCAAAGACCTACCACAGTTAGAGTGTATATAGGAACACAGTATGTATACAAGCAGTAAAAGATCAGCTGCGGAGGTGAAAAACAATAGGGCTTACATTATTCGATTGAATTTAGGAATCGAGAAATAGTCAAAGATCTACTCACCCCCATCTTTGGGGGTTTTTTTTTAAATCTTGGAGTTCAGACTACCTCTATTGTTATTCCGATCCAAAGCTCGAGCGCGATGCGGTTTGACTGTTGAGGGGACATACCTGGTACTGATACTTGCAGGCATCGGTATTCATTAAGTCTTGTGATCAAGCACTGGCGGCGAGTTGATCTATGTTAAGACCAAAGTAGAAAAAAGAAGCGAGTGACCGACCATGAAGCTTTGATCTAAAGAAAATAGAAATATGTTCCATGACGGGGGGGGGGGGGGTTTGAGTCGACTAAAGGGGTGTAAGACGTATATAGGTAGGTGATTTATTAGGATATCTTGGCTACGATGATTTAATTGGTTATAAGTAAGTAAGCACTTATAAGTAAGTAAGCACTTATAAGTAAGTAAGCACTTATCTTTGAGAACCCCAACTGATTGTAACAACTTAAGAGGAAATTGTACTCGAGGGGTGTACTAAGACAAGATATAAAAAAACGGTATTCTTTACAATTGACTTAGGAGGAGGAGTATATCTAGGACTAAATACTACTTTAAACTACTCAAGTATATAACAAACATTTCTTATGACAAGAAAAGACTAAAGTAGAAGAAGAAAAAAAAGAACCATTAACTACCTAAGTACGCATGTTGCCGTAGTTGCATAATACAAAAAAAAAGGGATGTGGGTGATACCGACCCCGCGGAGCAACATTACATGTACTTCCCATACCCCAGATACCGAGCCAAAGTCTCGGTAACTAACTAAATGACCTCCTGACTCCAGTTCACTGTGAAGAACACAAAACCGGAAACATGGCTTGTGTGTGTGTGTGTGTGTGTGTGTGTGTGTGTGGAAAAGAATCTTGTTTTTTTTTTTTGATCTACCGAGTTAGCCACAGTTTTTTTTTTCTGCCGTGTTTTTGCAGCCTTTTTTTTTTCTTTAGTCCATCATCCCTGAATTAAGAGAGTTTAGAGTTTTTAATAAAATAAAATAAAAAACTTGAATTCAATTTATCCAGTATTGAGGCGTACATGTAGTTATTAATGGGGTACAGGGGGGGGGACACTGCAGATTCCGTGATCCAGGTACGCTAAACACCATCATGAATTTCCTGCAGAAAAAAAAAAAAAAAAAGAGTACTGGTTGTGCATATGGCGGTATGTAGAGTACTTGGTTTTAAGCACCGTATCCTAGAGATGATTTTAGGGTTGACAAAGATGATGTTTCATACTTAGAGACTGACATATGATGGGAAGGAGTATTAAATCCAAGGGACAAAAGATACATATAATTTACATTTTACAAACTCAGATACATAATATCAATGATACTATCCCCTTTTTCATACTACCACCATGCCCGATAGTTGCATCTAGTTGATAGTGGTTGGAAACGTACGCGGGTTCCTATCTTACTATTATACAACTAAGCCGATAGAACCATCAAATAGCACTACAATTCCAAGTATTTTGGAGCCAAAACAGAATATAACGGGGGGGTCTTTAATGCTTTATAGCACATTAGTTGTCTAGATCATTATCTTACCGTTCGGAATTTTGTACAAAGTCGGATATCGAGTGAGAAACCATGATTACAGTACGAAAAAAAAACGAGGGGGTGAAACTACTACAGCATTGTAAGGTGAATACCGTACCAACCCAGAATTTAGACAATAATGCTGTTTTCTAAACTATTGCTATAGGATTTCTACTGTATTTAGGGAAATAGTGTACCCTCTTCTCGAACTGTAGTATCGTACTACTTTCATATCGCAAGTCAACTCCCAAAGAAGTAATATAATGCTACTGATACTAAATACGGAAGGTAAATACTATTATAAGTTACCAACTTGTGGAGCAATAGTTTTTTTTACAATATTTGGAGGGTTTTGTCCTAGAGAATTAAAGCTGTCATATCATTTTCCCCCCTCTCTCATCACTAGTTGTAGCTAACAATAAATAGGTGTCTTCTTACCTTTCCTACTACTCTCTTTACCGCCCCTTTGTCACCAACCTTATAAGGTCTATCTCACCTCACTCGCTAGCTATATATTTATCTGCAGCTATCCCTAAGAAGATGAACGTACACAAAGAAGAGACTAAATACCATCATATATAGTAGCGATCATGATGGATTACTACTTGGTAAAATAGGAACAGGGGTGAGGGTTGCTGTAATGGACCAAGTTGCTAGGAGTATGGGATGCAAACGAGAAGAAATAAGATTCAAGATCCGCCATGTGGGCGTATAATCAATCCTTATTCCCACAATGCATCCCTCAAAGCAGAGAGATTGATACTCTCTGTATGACGAGCCAAGTACGTACCTGTAGCAACATCCTGTCACGCTACCAATACTTGCCCATCAACAGGCTTCATACCTACTTTTATAATCGAAGCGGATAACTGGGCACGTCTTTTATAAAACCTATCCAGACCTAAGCACTTCCAACCTAACAAAAAACCCAATCTCCAGACCAGCGACTAAAGACGACCCATCATCTAAGAACCAACCAACCAACCCTAGCCCTACCTATAATCTACCCTCAAGCCTATATACACAGGCCCCTATATGATTCGAGACCAGGATAACAAGTACTTTATGTAATCTCACGATAGCCAAGTGGTAGATCTAGAAGCACAGTTACTGAGCCACCAACAAAACAGAACAAAAAGGCACCCCCTACCGATGAGACGATTATCTCAATCCGACCCTAAGCTACACCTTGAGGGATAAATATATGCTTACAATCACTTGACTTAGACCTATATAGGACAGAATCTCGTGTATATGTCCAATCTCGCTTCCCCCCCCCCTAATTGCCAAGACCCGTACCGATCGCAGAGCTGACGGAAGCGAGATGTAACAAGTAGTCTAGTATAATTATCCCCCCTTACAAATGTCTTGATTTGTAATGGTAATCTATTAAAATCCCCTCACAATTACGACATAAGTACGAAATAAATGTAGTTATTCTCCCGACAGCTATATAGCTAGACGATTAGTGATAAATAGCTAAAACTTGAGCTAATTAAGATTATATATGCAGGAATTAAAGAGAAAGAAAAAAAAGAAACCATAATTATATATATATATATATATGCAAGTCTGTATAATTAACTCTCGCTTACAATCGGGGGGGGGGGGGGCTGTTAAAACAGACCCCCCCCCCCCCTTTACACAAGTCCTTAAAAAGTATATACCTCAACCTCAGGTAGTAAATACTACATCTGGGAATATAAATTCTCTCTCTTTTTGGATGACATGATCGAGGATAAGGCTAAATGCAATGCTCACCACGCCTAGCTATCTGACTCCGAAATCCCTTCGGTAAGAAATTTGAGGAAAGAAAAAAAAACAAGTAATACTGTAACCGACCAAGCGAATCAAAAACCCCCCGGAAAGTTAACCCAATACCGGTATATCTGGGGTAAAATATGCAGGGTCCCTTTCACCCCCCCCCCAAAAAAAAAACAAGTTAATCCCAGGCACACATACCAGTCTCCGTATTGCCTGTAACTGGGTCCCAGAATTCAGGGTCGCAGAAACCCGACGCTAAGCTAGCCAGCTAGTTGCTGACAACTTGACACTAAACTGACTCTACCTCACATATGCTTTAACGTATTTACTTTCCCAGTAGAACTCTCTCTCTTTGGTGGAGACTAATCCAAAGTACTATGAAAGACTCTACAATAGGAAAACCAACCCAGTACTTGAAACCTAGAAACTTCCAAACCTTCGATACCAAAACCTAGCACCTAGAACCACGGTTTATAAGCCGACAGACACTCTAGAAGAAGGGGGGAAATATATTACATCGGTTTCCCTACTATATCTGTAACCTACCTTACATATTAAATGAAGTAGATCATACCCCAAAAGAAAGAGAAAGAAATACCTCCAGTCTAATCTATAAAAAAAAAAGACACCCCCAACCAATTACATTTATGCTGTAGATTAAAGGAAGTCAGCTTAAGCTGTTATTTAGAACAACTCCAAACCGGATATCCAAGTCTCACAGCCTCCTCCTCCTGATCTAGCTGAGCCTACATACCCAAGTCGATGGGTATGTGTGTGTGTGAGTGTGTGAAATTAGATTCCAGAGTTTGTATGTTTACTTATCGCTCAACCGCTGCAGGGGACATGTGAAATCTCGGAAACATGCGGATATTAGGCTTTCCCCGTCCCGAGACAACAACCCCTAAGCATGCCACGTGAAGATACCTAGTATAAACGTTCCCCCCCCCCTCTCGAGTGATGGGATGTGAATTAGTACGCGGGGATCGGACTTAACCCGTACCTTGTGCGTCAGGTTAATCTACGTCGCGGGGTTTACAGATACTTTTTTAACTCCAAAGTACTTTATATACACTCCCCTGTAATAATCTTTTATTTTTGATAGTGCGACTGACTGGATATGAAACATTTTTCACCAAAGCTTGTATATATTGTGTCCTTACTGCGTGTTGTTTTTCTTTTTCTTACTAGAGTATAGAGACTGTCATACGGTCATACAAATCTTATTGGTACGATAAGGTGTTTTATTCCCCGGTTAGCATACCTATTGGCTGGGGGATGGGGCATGGAAAGAATAAGATTATTTGTGTGGAGTCAGCTAGATGGTCTGACGATTTCCCAGAGAACAGTGTCTCGGGAATAATCTATATCCAGATAAATCTGTGTGTGTGTGTGTGTGTTTGTTCTCCCGTCCCAGTCATTGAAGATGGAATGTTCTTTAGGGGAATTAAAACACTTGTCCACTAATAACAAGTCCAAGAATCTAAACACAGTGGGGGGGGTGTAACAGCATATTGATATCTTGAGACGTTTTTTTTCCCTTTTTCATAATCTGATTAGCTCTGTGAGGTCTAGGGTTGACATGGGAATTACCCAGCCGAGCTCTCCAGGGTTATCTACATTAAAGGGGGAAGGGGGGGAAGAGTCCTTCAGCGATCGATCTATACAATAACGAAAGTATCCCCCCCCCCCAACGATCGACAAGAGTATAGATATATACATGACTATACCTATATGAAAGTACTTTGGGAACAAGAACCCTAAACCATGTCACTATTTCTTTTTGACCTTTTTCCGCGGAGATCAAACTGACATGATATGCACTCCCCCCCCCTTCCCTTCCCTTCGAGTGATATACCGTGGTACGCAACTTGTCTCATACGCAAGAGAGAAACCTCCCCCCTCTCCCCCCTCTCCCCACACAACCAATCCATTCGCTAATTGATTCCCCCCCCCCCTCCCCGTTTCGATATCTAACGGTTTTTTTTCTCGAAAAATCTCACACATGCAGTAAGTTGTCAAAGAAAAAAAGAAAAGAAAGAAATTAGTAGCCAACGTTGTGTGAGAGAGAGGTGTGGTGCCAAGCTCTTGTTAATAAAATATATCCCATGAATTGGAATTTAGAAACCTTCCATCATCCCGGTAAGGATCCTAAAAATCTTGGACTATATATCACCATGTAGCTAGGGATACACGGTAAAGTACATGATGTTTTTATAGTGATGAAAAAGCTTCTTTTTTCCTCTCTCCCACGCGGGCCGGGCTGATTTACCGACTCATCCCTGATACAGATACAGATACAGATACAGATACAGGTTATATATATAAATATTCTCTTGTATCTGATAGAGTCCAAGCGAGAATAATTACAAACCCACTATCCCCGGAATTGTGCCGCGCCTCTGCCGAATACCGCATGTAAAAACACACAACGCAAACAAGTATTGATATACATTCGTTCCCTTCCCTTCCCTTCCCCCCCCCCGTACTTTAGGCACGTCCACTTCATTCGAGTCACACATTCTCTCCGTCTCACCGGGTAGAGCAGAGTAGAAAGAAAGAACCAGGTTCGGGAGATAACCCCGGCATTAGCAAGATTTTAAACTATTATGTGTACATACCGGATGTAATTTCACCTGAGATGGGTACCGGGGGGGAGGAGGAGGAGGAGGAGGAGGAGGGGGGGGGGTACGACAAGTGTATGCCCGTTTACCGATCTGTCTATCGGTCGGTAGTGATCGAAACTGTAAAGTACCACGGCCCTTCAATGGAAGGGATATTCAGAACACGATACATATACACACACATACACATACTCACGCACACACACACACACACACACACATACGTCGGATTGCATAGGTTATGCATACGCGTTCTGCGTAGCCAGCGCCACCCCTCATCTTCCCCGCAATACGACCAAAGCACTATACTCGTAACTGCATGACAATTTGACGGCTAACTGGTTCCTCTTATGGTCTATGTACGGTGCACGGGCCTGCTTCATCGAAACATCGTGCGGTTGTTGGGTCAGAGACTCTCTTTTATGGATGTGAATATTTTTATGTAAAACTCACGCATCAAAATGGCTGAAATAAGAATGTAAACACAAGATCAGAGATTGGGGGAGGGGAGGGGGGGTAAAGAGTCATGTGGAGTATCCTGTAAGAATGCTGGCGCATTGACGGATCACCCGGAACTAGGGAAGAGGTGGAGGGTACTGCAAAGGAAAAAGAAAAACCCAAAGATATAATCGGCCCACTGTTTCCCCCCAGTCCAGTATTCTTCAGAAACATCAGGGTATCCGGTCAAAAGAAAGGGGGAAGAGCACCGAGAGACAGTCACTTGTGCTAAGTATCAAGAAAGTCTACAACACTGGAGTATAGTTTCGTTTTAATATTCAATCTTTCTAAAGTTTTGTTTCTTTTGGTAGCCTGTCGATCCCATTTTGTTCGTGAAATAGATATAAATGATATGACCCCCTTCTCACCCACTGCACCTGCAAGTGAAAATATGTAGAAACTAAATACAAACATATACAAAAAAGGACATTAAGAGATAAAGAGCCAGAAACCATGATGCTTAGAAAGAGACCAAAACACCAGCAAAAAAAAAAGAGTATAAAAGAATAAAACGATTACAGGGGGAAAAACATTGAATAACAAAAAAACAAAAACAACTCGCTTGGCCCGATGAAAATGAGAAACATGCTCCAAAAGAAATTAAAGTGAAAAGGAAAAGAAAGAAAAAATCCATCCCCATGCCGATGACCCATCCATATTTCACACAGTGCAACGACACCAAATCATGTAACCAAAAAGTCATATCCCATCTCTTGAATTATCTTCTCCCAATCCCAACTCTTCTCATCCTCGCCTGAATCCATCAAGTCCCAAACCTTCTTAACAACTTCGTGTGCGGTAACGATGTTTCCTAATCCTGAATATTCGTGAAGACCGACAAATCGCTGTGAAATCTCGGGTCGCTGGTTCGGATTGAATGCAGCACAGCCGAGTATAAAGAGTGGCATTAATAGTATGCTCTGAGTACCCGAGTTTTCTGGGAGATGCCTAAGGTATTCGAGGCCTTCTTCGACAGCAACATCAATCTTGGGACTTGCAATGGATGGCATAATAGTCCGGTACAAGTAAACCCAGGTAGATTGGCGATAGAGTTGGGCAGCGATATATCGGTGAGACCCAGGTGTTTGGGCCGGAATCCAGTCCCGAATTTCAGAATCAATTGCAACTGCTTGAGAGAGAACTTCATAATCAACAGGTGGATGATCGCCTCTTGCCTTCCTTCCTCTAATCTGATCTCGTAGAAGAGTGATCTTGGATAAATATCCGAATAAGCCATCGAGGACACCCAATAGAGCGCCGGCTTCCGGTTGAATGATAAAGGCAGGAAGTGTATAGTTCTCCATAAGCAAAAGTGGTCGTCGGTCAAGAGTCGTCACTGAGTTTATCACGTCGTGGTACATGAAAAACTCGTACAGAAAGTTGCTGAAGGACGGGTTGATATTCTTGTTGTTTCCAGAATTCGCGAAAGCCAACATGTGCCTTGCGGCGTCAAGGTGAGGTCTATATTCACCCTCTGTCTCCCCCTTGCATATGGAGTTCAAACAAAGTATAAGTGTCGTGGCGATCGTCGGATCACCTGCGATTGGAATTTGTCCTGTAACAGCTGGATCGCAGCGAAGATATTGCATGGCTTTTCCAAAGTGATGATGCTGGGCGACGCTGTATGACGGATCCGTATTGGACAAATGAGATCCAGAGAGACATAGGAGCGAATGCATTAAGCCACGATTTTCAAGCGCTAGTGGGAGAAGCATCTCCTGGAAAGGATTGGTGCTATCATTAAACAATGTTAAAATACGACTAACATTCCTGACGAAATGATCCAGTAGAGCTCGATCTATTCGTGTTTCTACACCGTCAATTAAACACGGGAGTTCCGTAAACCGAGCAAGTGCGACACTAGGGTTGAATCTGCCTGTAAATGGGGTTAGTAGACGGTCGTTTGGTGTGAAGGTCCGGTGCGCGGATTCGCCCTCTGCCTTCTGACGGCCACTTTGCCAGACAGTCTTTTCCGGATACCCTTCACACACAACAGCATTTTTGATGCAGTTATTGCCTATAGAAAGATATTAGTATCAACGTGGAGCCTGTAAAGTGGAAGTGTCAAGGTGATCAATGGCAAACGAACATTCCGGTTTCATCTCATCACATTTCTTCTTCCTCCTTCTGCAAGTGATACAGCCTGTTTTCGACCTTCCTTTGGTAACCTTCGTTTGAATTCCCATTGGTGGGAGAGGGTGCTTCCGTGGCCGGCCTCTCCCTCGCTTCGAAGGCTCCCCGGATTCTGTAGGTGAAGGTAAGGGAGGGACATTCCTCAGTTCGTCATCGTTATCCAGATCCTCAATCTTGGTAGCGACACCGTCTGTCATTAGAGTGTCCGACAGAGAATTTTTGTGAACCGGCGGCGACGAAGACGAGGACGAGGCTGACGGAGAGCTAGAGACCGGACCACTAGCTCCCGAGGACATCGTCGAAGTTGAATCTATGGATAGACGAGCTAAACCTCGAGGGTAACTGACCGCCGCCGCCGCCATACGCTGAAATGCAGTCGGAAACGAAATCCACCCTCCTCGCTGCACCTCCTCCGATCCTTGAGCTATTGGGGAAAGAATGGTGAGCGAGTGAGACGTTTCGAGTTCGTCAAACCAAGTCTGGCAGACCAGCAGTTATCTGCAATGTCCTCTATTTTACGTTTTCTCAAGGTCCCTTAAGATTGGTCCACTTGGCTCAAGATTTCAGTGAAATAATAGGTTCGAGTGTTAGGGTGTAGTCGTACGGTTGGCTGATGTGGTGTTGTTGGGTGATAATGGTTATGGTTGTTGTTAGGGGGGTTGAGGCTGGTGGGTGTAAGCCTTGCGATAGTAATCGAGAGCGGTAGCCGAATCGATAAGGAGCAAGCAACTGAATAGGAATCTCTTTGCTGACTTTAAAAACTAGGGCCACCAGAGATCAAGAATTTCCCCAGCGTCCAGCCTATAGAATAGGTACCACTCCTAGGAAAGAGGTCAGATAAAAACTGTTTCGGGAAGCTGGCGGTCAGTAGTAGCCAGAAGGGCGAGTGAAAGTATATAGCGAACAGCAGTTGACGGTTCCCGACGAGACTTGATAGATCCTAAAGAAACGAGGAGGGAAGGAAAGGGAAAGGAGAGGTTAAAGGGAAAGAGAGGTGGAAAGGACCGATTCTATAATGGGAAGGGGTGGTGTGGTGAATTATAAAGTATGGAACTGGATAGAAGAATACCTCTGAAAGCACACACCACCAAACTGGGGGAGTAGCAGTAGTAACAGTAATGAGCGCAAGTACCAGTACGTATTATTTTTGGCTGCTCCTAAGCCTGAGATCACACACCACCCTGCTAATTGAACACAGATGATCTATTCACAAGAACCTCCCCTCGAAGAGGATGGGTGATGCCGTAGATGATGCCGAGGATGAGGGATGAGGGAGAAGATGAAGAATAATAATGAAGATTAGAATGAGAAGGTGATGAGGAACGGGTATTGTCCGTCCACAAGGGAGTGACGGGTGGGCTAGTGCTACTTGCCTGCTTAGCCGGACCTTGGGATGGCTTCGCTGCTGCTGCTCAATGGAATGGTGCCTGTGCTCCTCGTCCAATATGTACTACATATGGAATGAATGATCAAGGGAGGTATAGAAGTGATGGGAAGCGTGATGTGTGCAGTAGCTTAACGCATTGTAGAGGCACCGCAAGTTCAACACTGCCTGCGAATAGATGGTGATAGCGATGGCCTTCGAGTAGATGTACTGATATGTACTCAGTAGAGCACATTCTCATAACTTACTCGGTCATAATCCCTCTTACCTCGTCTCGGGAGTGCCCCTCCCCTCCCCGTCCGCTTTGTAACCCTCCCCCCCCAACATCGTTGCCAAGTTGATGATCCCCACGATGGACGAGAGCATCTCCCAGATTCTGGCTGTAGCTCAACACTAGGCGACTCGTCCCAATTGGCCCTATTGCAGGTGCCGGTCTGGTCTAGATGCCAAGGTCTTAACTGGGAATATAAATGCTCTACTCCTGTGGCTTCCCTACTGCTATAGCTAATGACTACTTAGGTGACGTCTGCTTTACTTGTATTTCCTTCGCTTTCTACGGCGGTGAACGATACTTGTGTCCAGTGTGGCGTATGAAAACAACTGACTGGCTGGCAAGGAACCAGTAGAGAAAAAAGAAAGCAAAAAAGTTGGGGTAAGTGAGCGGGTACCTTGCAAATAAGGCGTGTTACCCATCCAACTGGTTCTACCAACAGGATACAAAAACCACCCCCATCCGTTTCTCCCTCAATCCTCCAAAACATTCATCGTACCACCCTTTCGCAGCTCCCAAGCAGCCGTTCACGATGTCCCCTATCGCTGGTACTTGGGAAATGCGGGCCAGGTTTCGAGGTAACCTAGCCCCCAAAACTTGTCTGTGCGAAACACTAGCCTTGCAATGTCTCACCGACGCCGACGCTTACAATGATGACTGCCACTTTCTAAAATGTCCTTTGAGCCCGCAAGCAAGGGTTTTCCCGTTGTATACTATATACCATTGTCGACTTCATCGAGAGGGACGACTCCTGAAATTAAGCCCTATCTGCAACAACGGGACGCATGTGTCCGTTTTCCCGTAATGGCCGGGATGGCAAAGGGTTCGTACGAGTCGAGTTGTCATGTTTGGGAAATATTGAAAGAATCTATATAAGCAACAACGCCTATATTGTACATCACACCGATCCCGATCATTTCCTTAAACCATAGATGAATACCGTATTTAGACTTCAGCATTCAGGCACTACCCCAGAATTTACACAACATGCGGCTGGACTTATCTACAAGTAGCGAGAAACTGTCCATCTTCTTAGCCTACTTGGTTGCTCACATACAAACTCGGACAACCTGGATGTGAGTCCTTGTCTGTGTAATGTGTAAGGTAACCTTGTGTGTGAAACTAACATATAAAGCATGTGGAGGCTCTAGTGGGAGAAGTCAGCAGGATAATTCTCAACCGAGAGATAGGTTGAATGTTGGACGACTCCAAGAGAAGCAACTACGAGATGATCAGGAAAGTACTGCCTATTCTGTTGCTGTTATTGGCTGTCTGTCATCTTTCGGGGATGGATGGGGAAATATGCGAAACGTTAATGATAGCTAGGCGACATACACGTTTCGAAGAAACAGGTCATTTTAGAGCACTTTCGGTTCGAGCGTTTTTAATGAAAGCGCTAACCGAGATGCTTGTGGAACTTTCTTGGCTTATGAATATGAATCAAAATGGTGATGTATAATAGAGATATCTCTAATACGTATATATGTAGGTATTACTATGAGTGAGGAGGTGAGGGGGAGGAGGAGGAGAAGAAGAAGAAGAAGAAGAAGAGTGGAGGCAATAACCACCCTTCTCTCTCTCCTTCAACAACACAAAGTCACAACCCTTCAGAACCCTTTTAATCTTATACGTTAATATGTGGTAGAATATTGATCACCGGTCTCCATGGTACGATCATCATCAGGGACAAGCCCTTTCACGGACCGGACCTGTGCCTTAGTGGTGGTCCGTCCTCCTTCGTCCTTCTCCTTCGCCCTTCTCCTTCGTCCACCTTTTTGTGGACGCTTCTTTTAGCGCGATCAGCAAGACGAAGATCACCGCATATGTAAACAGGCTTTTTTGGTGTAGGGCACTCAGACCCTTTTCTTTCCTGCAAGGAGCTCCATGTGCGCCATGGACCAAACAAGGGCTAGCCCAGCCGGATAAGTTGTTTTCATGGATTGCAGAAAGCTCGACCCTTTGGGCTGCCCGTGCTACACTACACACACCATAAACGCAAGTTGACTAGGAGGATTTGCAATTATGTGTTTATGGTAGCACGGATGACAAAGGTGGCATAGAGTAGTCGGTTACAAATTACTTCTTGGGTTAGGGGAAGGAAACGAAGCATGGGATGGGATGAGATGGGATGGAATGCGGAGAAGAAAGGAATTGTTTGTCGTTGGAAACGTCCGTTCACTAGAACCGTTTTCTTTGATTATGGATACACGGATTCCCGACTAGCTTGTGTTATTTCGCGCATTTTGAAAGCACGTCTTTCGAACTGTGTGGGAAAATCATCGATAGTGGGCTAGGGGGAGTACAGGATGAGAGTCACAAGCAACTAACCGAGGCCCCCCAAAACGTGATCGCCGCCTGGGGTTCTCCCTAACGGTATTAGTTTGGCCTCCTCTGATTGGCATATCTAACATCACAAGCTTTGGAAAGCTCCCTAAGAAGCTAACATAGTAGTAACCTCATTCTCTCGCCGGTGCAGCGGATCCTTTGATATTTAAGTCTAGAAGGGGTTGACTAAGGTTTGGTTCTCAATTATACTGCCTTCATGCGTCCAATTACAAGCCACGGTCAAAGTGTCTGACAGGATCGGCCTTTGGTGGGTTTCACCTCTGGTATCCGGACTCCGGGACCTTTTCTTTTCTTGTACTCCAGTAAAAAAGTTATACGGTATCTCACTCGCTACCTGGAGTATCGTTGGTAACCTAGCTCACACTCACACAGATCGAGTATAAGCCATTTATGTGTAGATAGCTTATACGTAGAGTCGCACGTACGTTAGTGTTCAGTACACTCCCAAACCTGCGTGTTTAGGCGGGATTGGATCGATCATTGTTTGCAGGTATTTCGCGGGTAATTATCTACCAATACAAACTCCTGGGAAACCGTAACACCTATCATATGGCCCGTAGTTTTAATAGCTCAAAAGTTCAGTTTCAGCCCACTCTCTAGAGAAATAGAGAATAAGAAAAATAAGAAAAACGATCGATAGTCACCGATGAGTGAGGCTGCCTGAATATCTTGGTTTGACCCATTACAAAGGGATTTCAATTAGGTATGAGAGTTTCGCACTCACTCTAGTATAGTGGGGACCTATGCCCCCCATTAAGAAAGCCTTGCAGGACCAGTAGGAGCGCCGCCTGTTTGTGGTAGAGCATTCAGGTTACTCAAGTGCGCCGAACCGAACGGGAACGTCAACCGCATACCGTGGGTGCGTTCTTTATGTGGACCGAATCGTGATGTTTTTTTGTTTTTCTGTGTTTTGTGTTTCAATTGTGCCTGATTACAAGCTAAGTAGGTGTTGTTTGTAAAAGAGTACTTATTCGCTAATAAGGTGTACGTACAACCTTGGTGGGTCATCTCGGGACCACAAAACTGGGGCAGATCTGGATCCATTTCCCCAGGTTTATTTCTTTTCTTTTCTTTTCTTTTCTTTTCCTTTCTTTTGTTTTCATGAAGGGTTAAAAAATTTTTTTTGACGTGCGTGTGGTTGGGGGTGCACTATATTCCCCCTCCCCTGTAAATGTAAGATCAACTTGGTCTACCATTTACTGGCAAGGCTTTTGATTCGCTTTAATGTAGTACATCCGCGGCTTGGCTAGTCAAATTTACACTGCATATCCTTCCTGGCCTGTGCTCCACGAAACTCGTTTAAGTGCTCGGAGCCCCCTACCTAGTCAGTCAGTCAGCATCCTGTAATGTGTGTGGTGTAGAGTGAGTGATACCCCACGTATTATATTCCATGACTCGGGTGAAGTCTGGATAAGCATACTTAGCTAAGAAGAATATGAAAAAGAAGAAGAAGAAGAAGAAGTAGGTACCCGTGTGCTTGTCCTCCTGTCGAAAGGATAAATCTACCAGATCTTGCATCCGATCTAAAGTTACTTTTCCCCGGCCTAGATATGTAGGTCGGCGGGATGTGTGCTTTACGATTCGTAGCCGTGGTTTATAGTTATAATATTGCTGGGATCGGTGTATAGTACTGTAGCTTGTGGGGAAAGGTACCTACCCTCGGGAGTAGGAAGTACCGTTCGGTTCTTTTTCTACTATGTGTAGCTTGGCGTTTGAGGGTGTGGTTTGTAACTATATGTATCTTTCTTTTGGGGCATTTGGTCCGTTGAGAGGGTCCTTAAATTTCTCGCACGTAAGATGGGCTCTACTAATGTTTAGTGATAGAGTGAGTTGAGGTTGTAGAATGGTTATGTATATACTACATGTGCTTTAGGGAAGTGGTGTAAAATACGGGATGTTGGGGGGTGGGGGGGGGGGGTCTAGAGGTTGTGGAAGTCATGAATACTAAAATTCATGAATATTACTATGTGTGTGTAAATCTAGAAATGTCGCTAAATTTATGAAATTCATCTACTACACATTGACTTTGAAACATTCCATCTGTTAGTCGGTCGCTGCGTGCTGATTAGCAGGGCCCATCTTCACACCCCTACCCTCGAGTATACAGTATTTAGAGCCTATCATAATTTTGGTTTATCCGTACCCCTGCTAAATTTAGGGTTAGTTGTAATAAAGCTGACTTTTGTAATATCCTAGTACAGTAGCCTCTAGGATTATTATATAAGGATAGAGTTTCAATAGGGTGGGATTATTATGGTAGGTTTTATTATTTAGGCTTAAGATACGGGTATTCAATTTAGGCTAGAGATAGGTGTATAATTCGTCTACGTTAGCTATAGTTGTATGGAGAAGTAAGCCTTTCATGGTAATATATTCATATCACCCTTTAGGCTTGTGGGCATTTAGCTAATAGGCGATATAACTGGGGGCTAGCTACATCTAGCCAGTTAAATACCGGGAATATGTATGTAATGGTTGAAATAGTTACGTTGAAAGTGTACGCATAGGTCAAATAGAAGCTAGTATATATAGTCGACTCAAGCACCAAGCTTTCAGGCGCTCGAGGCTGAATACAACTCTTGATCTTTGGATGCCACAGTTGGATCAATCTCTAGGTATTCAAGTACATAATTGGTATATTGGTACTAGAAAAATACCAGAGTAATTTAGGAGAGTTAAGGGTTAAACCCGGCTTATGTAAACTAAAGAATATCTTATGAATATAGTTTATATTATAGGGTACGTTTGAGGTTGAATGATAATTGGTATAAGCTCTATCTATATACAGTCGCGTTCAACAAATTCCCGGAGCCCTCCCCTCAGCAAAAGAGTTCATTCACCTACATAGCTAGTGAACTACTTCTCTCCAGGGAGTCGAACTACAGACCCCCTGATCCAAGGTCATCATCGGTTGTATGATGTCCTTACCGCTAGGCCAATTGACCTACCACAGATATTTGTTGAGAGCCAGCTCCCATAAGCTCATACCGATATATAGCTGTGACAAACTCATTCCCCAAGTCCCACATAGCAACGGGGATCATTTTATGTAATACACCAACAACAATAAAGGTCCTGTAAAGTGGGGTATTGTGTGATGTTGGCTGATAGGACTTAGTGGGGATCATATCACTTAGTGAGGCAAAGCGCGCCCAAGGTGATGGTTTTCTTGGGCCTTTTTATATATGTTTAGTTCCTCATAATCCCTTTAGTCTTCAAATGTATTCTCACATTAATAATAGCATATGTGATGGTGCTGATATTTATAGGTTTGCCGTTGCTATGGGAGAGGGGGGCTCTGGGAACTTGTTGGACGCGACTGTATATATACAGAAAGGGATGATAATGTATCAAAGCTCTATTGATTGCGCATGAGATAATAGTGTTTGACGTAGGTTTGGGACTGGGAGGTGGGGTAGCTGATCCCGGCGAGGCTAAAGTTTAAAATAGTAATGGGTAGGAATGAGTTACTTAGCTACATACACTAGCTAGCGTCTAATACGATAATAGTTATGCAGAGGAATCGCCCTATCTCTACTCTCAAAGTTTCCAATCCAATCATACTATAATAGGTGTTAGATGCGGTGGCACCAGAAAGTGCGTGGAGTTCTTTTGATAGCTAGCTACATATAGTAGTGAATCTTATTACCCCGACCTCTTCTTGTATTTAAACAATAATTGATACCTCCTTTGACCCATACTGCAAAACCCCATACAAATTCGATATATTCTATTAGATATACTTATTTATTTGGGTTCTCAATCTGGTCGAATATTGATATCAGGGAAGGAGTTAGAGAGGTGATTTATAAAGAAGCAAGCTAGGGAGAAGTTTTGACCAACGGGTTATATGTTAGAGACTGGAGCTTATTAGTCGCTATTGAGTAGCTGTAGTGGTAGTGATACAGCTGTGTAGTTGAAACATGTGTTCTTATTGAGACGTGTAAGCTCGTCTCTTTTTGATCCCTATCAGTCCCTAGTCCCGACCATTTTTGGTATATATTTTTTGACCCGTTGAGGGGGCATGCATACCAAGGGACATCTCCTCGACAGACCAGTCTAGTAGATATCCTGCCTATTGGATGGAAAAATGATGTCCCCATAGGCAACGTAATAAGATATAGCTTAGCTAATACGGGTATGTTATAAAAAAAGGGGGGAGAGTTGTGATAGCCAGAAATATTTGTATGTTATTGCCAGATTATAGGGAACGTTCCTCTTTTATATATGTAGACTGGCCTGTTGAGAGAACACCCCCTCTCAATATGTAGTGTCCCCCAATTTAATGAGCTAGAATGTATTTATAGGAATAAGTTGATACTTTATATATAAAATTGCTACATGTAGTCTATAAGAAATTTATAGGTGTATTTCAGAAGGCCTATGTCGATACCATATGCTACACCATAACATATTTGAATCAGTATCATAGCTGGAAGACTATATATACTTAATGAGTTAAACAAAAAGCAAAGCCATAATTGAATCTATAATAATATATGAGTGATAATATATGACTCAATCGTATCTTAGGTGCGGGGGAAACTGCATGGGATTAGGTCTTCTTTCGACACGTGTTTATAACTTGATCTGTACTATGTATGGCTACGGTTTGATTGGTTATATGGGCAAAAGTAGTACTGACCAAAACGTTGTTTCGTTGAGGTCTAAACGTAATTAACTACAGAGACTGTATGAATTTCTAGAGGTGGTTTAGAGTCTTTGTATGTTTTTTGGACATAGTAACTAATTAGGCACTATGCTGGCTAGCTTTTAAGGAGGTATGTAAACTGAGTATGTAAAATTAAGAACCATGGGGTAGCAAAATAGGTATGGAAGCGCAAATCGGTCGAAATCTAATTCACCACGGCGGTGAGTCAAGATACAAAAACGCTGGATTCTGGATTCTGGGCGTGCTATTACTATTGAACCCAGAACTCCGCACTTGGGTCAAAATCAGTTTACTGAGACGGGGCGGCTTGTATCTCTGATATGTTTGGTGGCCTAGTCACTTTGCTACCTAAGTAAATTAACTAGGGGAGCCTGGCCTAAGTACAGGATACTGGAATCAGCGAGAAGAGTATACGATGGCGCTGAAATTCAGCTTATTTGTACTTTAAGTTATCCCCGGCGGTAAATTTAAGTTTTGATTGATTTGAAGCCCCATACACACTCGGAGGCCTATGCCACGGGTATATAGTATGGAGCTCTGAATTTTATTATAAAGGGTATAATAGGTACTAACTTTAGGAGTAGTCTATAGAGGGCTAGTATGTCTAGGATTTTCGAAGTCCAATAGTCCCCAAATTCATGATCAGTACAAGCTTAATTATAAGAACTTTCAAGTTCATCTCACTGGGGGAAAATTGGGTTTTGACACACTTCCCGCACCATACCGATTATATATATATAACTTATGATGGTTATAATTAGTGTATTAAGTAATAAGGACTTGATCTCCCTTATATCTAAGTTTGTCGCTAATTCCGACACTCATGTCGTATTAACCCGTCTTGGGAACGAGGGGGGTTAGTCATACAAGACGTTGAGATTTCCTTCTTAGGTGATTTGTCTTGAACCTCATCCCCCTAACTTCGACCCCCCCTGCGCCGGCCCAAAAAGGCAACTTCGACGTCTTGTGTGACCGGCCTCTGGGACGAGTTAATACCGTATATGTCATACATGAATCTCCTAAAAAATCACTAGTGATATCTAGGCTTAATGTAAATTAAACTAAGACACAGTATAGTAGCTCCCCTGACTAGCCTTATCAAATTATTAAAGCCTCCATATAATTCGACCCCTTTGTATGCATGTTTCTTATATCCGCAGAATTCACTAGGTCAATTAGTACTCGCAACAGGTATAAAGAACTTGAACATGCAAGAGTTATTCTCACTAATTAATAGGTGTGCTTTACTCGCTAGAGATCTTACCTCCAACCAAAACCCCTGTTTTCAACAGTAGCATGTTCAGGTTCTTTATACCTGTTGCGAGTATGCGTACTAGCAGCTACATAATATAATATAGAGAAACAAGCTAAAATCACTATGGTGGCACTGTGGTCTGTATACATTTAACCGCTAACAACTGATAACTGGGTGGGAGCTAGGTGTTAACTACTACTGTATATATATTAGAAAATTAGCTAAATATTATATAGCTAAGGCTAGGTTGGTTTTAGGGAGAAAAAAAATAATCTTTGGTCTAGGTAGAAAGTACTAAGTTGTGGCTGCTAGCTGTGTCGACTCGATTCTCGAGCCACTCGTGAGTATAGGATGTCAACAATCTGTAGGTTGATAGTATAAAGATATTATTGTGTTCCTTTTCTGTCTCGATTTTTATGCTCTTATGTTGTTCTTATGGCGTACCGTACGTACCTACGAATCAAGTAATGCTCATTTAGTAGGCCTAGGGATCATATGAGCTGGTTGCGTTTGCGGTTTATTTTTGTCCACCTATGATAAATTTACACTGTATTACAATATGTAGTTAGCTACATGTAGGTTACTGCTGGAACTACATTAGAAATAGTGTAATTCAGGGCGAGAATTTTTAGTACTAGTTAATATAATACTTAAATATATATATATATATCTCGAGTATAGTAATAATCAAGGTAAGTTGGCGGCGCGCAACCTCGTGCATACTAGAAATGGCTTCCTGCCACGTGCACCACAGCCACCACCACAACGAGAAGCCAATCAATATAATAATATTAGTATCTAATTAGGATACTGAAACAATTTCTTGGCATTTTATAGGCTCGGGAAACGAATAGTACTTTATAGTTGAGAAAATCTTATATTCCACTAGCAAGTTCTTACGTTCGGTTGTTTATAGAGTCTTTTAATTATCTAAAAACCATAAGACGTGATTCTCTATATAATAGGTTGAATAAACTGGTATATACTGCTTAAATTCTCATTCTGGGGGGCTATGAGTTTTGAGGCTATTAACATAATGTCTAAAGTTTCTACTAGGTGTAGGAGAACTTGTTTTAGGAATATGACTTCGCATGAATTATATAACTATGTGGCACGAAACTTATATTCTTCACTGAATCGCTCATGTATAAGAGGTAATCTAAGATACTAAGTAATGTATGACTGTATATGTACGCTGTAGGGTATTACTGAGAATACGATACGCATGGGTTGTTTCATGATATATAATAGTCACTCGATTAAATTGAGCTTCTTATATCTAGCTGGAGCTAGTATTACCTGAATGAACTAGTGTTTCATGTAAGGATCCGAAACAAGAGATCTTTATTATTACTTAAGTATAGCATATAGGCGATTCGGTATAGGAAGCTTCCTGTATTAGCAAACTAGCAAAGCTACATGTAGTCGAATGTAGAGAATAGTATACGTTATAGCCTATGACGTAGTATGTGCATACGTACGAATCTTATCAGAGATATTATACTCGCTAGGTTTATTCTCCTAATCCAGTAAGTTTTTATAGTTTAGGTTGCTTGTGGTAAAATTATCTCGGAACTCTCGTGACTAGCGTTAATATAAATTTCATCATATATATAAATTACTGTATGTATTTGTTAAATAGTTGAAGAATTAAAAATTCCATATGTTACGTAAATTTCAGACGAAAATCCGGATGTAGCCTAATGGTGACCGTGAGCCGCACTGACCAAGATTAGAAACTGAGGGGTGGGTTTATAGGTTGGAACCTGATAGTGGTGATGATAATGAGTTCATAACCTGTTAGTGGTAGTATACTGATAGGATAGTAGAAAGAATGATCGAGGGGTAGGTACATAGAGAGTCATTAATTTAACACCTCTACAAAAAGAAAAGAAAAAAAACTTTATTGGTAAGTTTCCACGTGTTCTAGTGATCGAGGATCTAGGAAAAAGCTATCATTTATTAGACGTAGATCGGTGTATTAGCCACGTGTGCTTGATAAGCATTTTATATTATCAGGTTAATGGAATCTGATAGTGCCTTGATTACAACATTTTTTATTCGACATATTACACAGCCAGTGCACGTGAGTTTGCTGGTCAGTATCGCAACCTTATTGCGGGAACGTGCAAGAGTTATGTATGCCCTTTCAATAACTCTGAAATCAAAAGATGATTACAAAGGCGTTAAATCGTGATATATTAGGGCGCACCAGTAATCCAAAAGTACAAAAGAGATATTTCTATCCCTAGACATGGATTAGATGGGTGGCGTTTGGGCTATATGAGAATGTTTTAGGTAAAAAGGGCTCTGCTAAGACCTAATTCCTATTTTGTTATTTCTTGGCTCTGGTATTCTGGTATTGGTACGTATATCTGCGGCGCTGGCGTAGGGGCAATTGCCCTAGCCTTTTGTTCGTCTGGACAGGTGTAACCAAGGGTCGAATTTCGGAATTACGATAAGAAGGTAGAAATTCGATAAATATATGTGAATGACGGGTAGTTCTAGTCACACAGGAACTACAAGTACATGTAGCTATACGACGGATTAATTTGGCGGCTGGGGGCGGGGGTGGGCGGGGGTTTTCTAGCTGTACTCGTCCTCCAGGAAAAGAACCAGAAAACAGGGGGAGTACGCACAGAGGTGTCTTACAACTTCAGATTCACCTAGAAATACCAGATAAGGCAAATAACAAGCCACTATTTCTAAGTTTCAGTGGTTCAGGAAGCTTCCACTACCAAAAATGGTGTATTACTGGGCATACAATGCCAAAATACGTGCTTCCGCCACTCCCCCACCCCCCAGTCACGCCTGCGCGCTACCCCCCCTGTTTTCTGGTTCTTTTCCTGGAGGACGAGTAGAGTACCTGGTCCCGCCAGCTTTTCGCCTCGAAAGTGGGGCGATCCTAATCTTCCGAAACTATTATAGCTATAATAGTATAACTAGAAGCTTGTAGACCATGTTATTGGTATATGTACAGTCTCCGGTAGAATCAATGCGAAAGTACGCCACCAAGGGCTCTGAGGTTTGATTGTCATTCGCCGTCCTCAACGAAGATTCTGATAGTGAGCACTGGCCACAAAACCCTTGCCCCTTAACCCCTGTTTTCGCAATAATACTACCGGGGACTGTACTTAAAGTGTGGTAGCGATAGAGAGTGGCTATCTAGAAGCGAAGCTAAGCTAAGCATGGGATTAATACACTTCTGGAGGCATTGTATCAAGATCGCCTATAAAAAAATAGAATTGGATACTGATAGTGAAGGCCGTGCTGGGTTCATCCGGATGACCTGTGCAATTACCCGTATAGTTATAGCTTAAGCTTGATATCATGTTTTTCAGGTGGTTGATGTAACACCGACTTAACCGTGGGTACTTGGCCGGTGGGTGAACCATTGTCGCCGGTCCATCGCTACGGCCATATTTTCCGAACCGGTGTTTGTTTAAGGAAAGTGTTGGGGAGGTTTGGTGTTATATACCCTCATATTCGGATTTATACGAAAATATCCCAGTCACGGCGTGTGTTGCCTGATTTATACATAATATAGAGATGATAGATCTTGATGACCTCGCGAATCGAGGCCCACGTCATGATATCGACATGGGTTGTTGTATTGGTTAATGTTAGTAATTCCTCTCAGCGTGAAGTTCCCCTCTCCCATCTGCGCGTTCCTGTGGTGGTGGTGTGGTGGTGCCTACCTCTTTTCCTGCTCTGGTTTAGGAGCTTATTTGCTGCATCGGGCTGCCGGCATGACGCTAGTCTCCTGACCGTACGGAACGCGACCGGTAGCTGTATACGGAAGTATGGCTTTAAAACCTCCTGGTTCATACTGTCAGAAACCTCTCCCGATAGGAAGGATAAGCCAATATGGATATTCATCATTCCGAATCACACATAGAATTCTTGGAACACGAACAAGCATTCCGCCAGATTAACACTGGTCCCGGCGCAACGGGGGCCGTCAGCTGGCCAGCACCTCCCCTGTGGTCCTCAAACACACATTCAAACCTCTGTCTCCCTGTCTTTCCAGAATGCTCTTCTGCCGAAACATCACCGCTGCTTGCTGATATGGAAACTTGGTAAGGGGTTTGGGAGTCTGGTCTTAGGCGATTATCCTAGCTACTGGTATAGTTGTCTCGACTGACGTCGAAGTACGTACTAGGAGGCCATCGACCACGGCCACAGCGTTGCACTATTATTATTCCCCTGTCCTCGCCCAGGATCTTCAGAAATCCTCTGAGGAAGCTCTTGGTCAAAAGTAATATAATTTTGCCGGGTGCTCTGGGTTTTCTTACACTAAATCATCCCCTGTTGCGCCAAAATTCTGATTATTTCCAGTTGGACCAGAGTCCCACAGTCACACGAACAAGAATCTTTTCCTGAATGGACAGAGGACATGGCTACCCCTGGATTCAGTTTTCGCTCATATAATGCTCCAAGCCCTAATGACCTGCCCGCGGAGCCGTCCATGAAAGTCACTGGAGGCCACTATGTTCACCCTCAATATATCGCAGAGAGTGACGATAACGACCAGGAACAATACTTCAGCCCCGATCCAGTCCCATTGAGAGTAACCTATGTAGTGCCTGACAGTATCGGTCCGCACAGTATACATATTGGCGCACATTCGAGTCCAATGTCGTCACAATCATTTAGGTCTTATGAAGATGAACAGGTTGCTTAGCCAATTTCTTTGCCCAGAGCCCCCCCCCCCCCAGCAGCTAATATAGTGCTCTTGTTTTCAGTCAGTAATTAAGTCAGTTCCCTCTCACTCAAACCACCATTTCGAGATAACCACTCCTCTAGTACATGGTACTGGGGGGTCTCGCCGGTCATCACGTTTGAATCCGTCAAGCATGCCTCAACTTCATCATGAGGAGTCAAATGGTAGGTCTATGGCGCCTTTGGTAACACCGTACTATAATACGTCACTCGGGGATTCACCAAACTCGCCTATATGTGGGGTAAACTCTCCTTATAACCAACAGATCGAGCCTGTTGGCCGTAGCACCAATGGCTACCTACAAGGTCAAAGCAATTCTGAAAGTCCTCCCGGTATGTCTCAAGGTACCGTGGAATTTTCTTCCCCGGGCATATCAGCAAGTCACCTGCAGCGTGCAGCGTCTACAGGCGGTTTGCACTTTAGCCCGGCTCAAGCTTTTCGGGGACCTGAGCAACATTTTTGGGCCCCTCCTAGATCTCGTGTTGCTCGCTGGTCTTATACCGAGCCGCCATCACCTGCTGAAGATAACCATACAACCATGCATCGTGACAAACACAGGCGGTCTTCTCTCAAAACGTGCGAGCTCGAGGAGGCAGGCCTTGATTTTCCGGGATGTTACGTCTTAGTACCGACTACGGAAGGGCCAACAGCTTCAGAAACCGCCGTTACTGATGGGCCTGAGCCGGGATTAATCTCCACGAAAAAAAACTTTAGGAGGCCAATGGTGGAATCCGAGAGACAAGCCATCAAGTTGAATAGGAAGTATGGAGTCTGTCTTCGTTGTAAGATGTTTAAAGAAAGGGTATAATATCCTCGCTTGTAGATATTCCGGCGATTTCTTACATGTTTTAGTGTAGGGGAGGCTTTCCTTGTGATCGTTGCAAGTCACTAAAGCTTTGGAAGAACATCTGTGTTACTGCACATTTTGCCGACAAGTCAATTTTTTCTAGAGGTTTGTTGATGATCATCTACTTGCGTAACCTGCCACTCTTATCATCCGCTGACCCCAAGAAGGGCTTTACAAGGCTCGCGTTTCTTTAATGCTAGAGAACGTTCATGAATGGCTCTCTCCAGATTTTCACAATCAAGAGGTTATAGAAGTCGGGAATGGCTACCCCCCCAAGCTTTCTATAACTCTTCAGAAGTTTAGTGCTATTGATGTATCTCTTTTAGAACATATCCTCTGGAGAGAACTTAGAAATACTGACTTCGCTCGAATCCCCTCTTCATCTTATGGAATAATCGAAGATGTTTCTCCACGGCTTGGGGAATACTTTGATGATCACATACATCATCTTGTGGGTGAAATCCAGCGGAACGTAGGGACTACAGTTTACTCTCAGATCTATGCGCAAACTTTGCTCTGCGCGCATAAGTATACAGTTGATAACCCAGAAGCAGTGAGCATTTATGATATCTCGTCCTTGAATACATGACGTGCAGGAATAGTTAATTTTTTTTAATAAAGGGGATACTTATTCGGAAAGCATTACGAATTTGGGCCGCACAAATTGTTTTCTTTAAGGGCGCCTGGAGAATTAGCGGAAAAAACACTGCCGGCATGCCAATGATTAAAGACCCAAAGTCGACGGTATACGGAATAACACCACTCCCCAGGCTAGCTAACCAACAGCTTGATGCTAAAGTAGAATCCTGGATTGCCGATCTTGAACAAGAAGTGCTTTTGGAGTTGCAACAAAAAATATTTCGCCGTAATCCTGCGGATTGGTTTGGGATATATCTTACCCTATTTGTAACCTTGAGTAGCCTTGAAAGGGATAGTTGGGGCCTTCAAACATGGGCTACTGACTCCAATAACCTGCTTGAATGTGTAAAGACTCTTGTGAGTCATCTAAATTTCGTTAGAAAATCTTTTAAGAGATTTTAGTCTATGCTAAACTATACGATAGAACTTGAGTAGGCCGGAAGAAGTACAAAAGGCTTGGATATGGCCGCTTCAGGAGGCACCAGGGACATTGATTGAGAGAAATATGCATCTTGCAGATACACTTGCAGCACACTTTAGATCTGTTACGAAAGGATATGTTCCTTTCACTCTTGACTGGTATAGTGATCCTGTGGTTTCAATGGCAGGCGGGGAGGAGGTGGCTGTGGACTATATGAGAAGTGTTGGGCAATGGGTCAAAGAATCTGGTGAGAAAATTCCAAGGTTACCTTCGTTGAAATTCTTAGCTTATTAATTTGGAATATAGATCAAGTCTTGCGTATGAGGGGTTCTGCATCATACAGCAAAGAAGTTTTTGATAGTTTTAGCCTCATGTATTGCTCCAGGCTCATGGTTTCTGAGGATACCTGATTGTTTTAAACTAAGATTGGCTTTTGTGTTATGATGGATCAATTTGAGCTTTTAGGGTTTAAAGGAGAGGAGTTTAAGGGATTTCGTATTTCATAAATATACACTCTGCTACAGAATAAAAATGACGTCATACGTCACAGGCAGTTCCTTTGGCGCCTTACCTCAGAAACTGCAACAAGCTGCAAAAAAAACCTCATGTTCTCCACATTCTCCTGTCACAGTCCTATAAATTAGGGCAAAGAAACCAAAGCCTTGGCGGCCACATCAAAACTACCCATGCACACCTGGATGGGAGGGTACTCTTTGTTCTTAGCTTATGCATGGCGCATAGGTTTGCATAATTATACATGAGTCTCTACCAGCACGCTACAGGCGCGGGAAATCCTTTCCATCCTATCATATCTATGGAAATTTCTGGACAAATTTATCTATAATGAGGAAGGTATCAAACACCTTACCGAGGACCTCCTCAATAACCTCCCTTAGTCCTAAGAATGAGTATATATATTCTTGGAAAGTTTCAACGCTATTCTTTTTTTTTGTTTATCAAGTAGACCGTTTTATTCAACTCTTTATATGATATAAATATATTACTATAATATAAACCTTCTTGCTTAGCAAGGTTAAAAGTTTTTCCTGGTAACCTTTGTAGGTAAACGTTTTCTAAATACCTCCTAGAACCCTCCCAGCCCATGGCCTCTTTGAAATTTATGTTTTCTCTTAAATTTTTTTTTAAATAGGTAATGTGTAAACCGATCAAACTCTTCCCCCTGCTGCTGTAGCTACGGACACCAAGTTGTAGCTTCACACCCTGGGTTATTTATATTTAGCAGCAAATGTACACGTCATAAATTTGCGGTCGGACGACTATTCTGCATATCCTGCTTCCCTTAGTACCAATAATTCCCGTAGTACCAATAATTGATAGAAGGTGATGGGCTGTGCGTAGTGTGTAGTGTTACTGTAAAAAAAAAATTTTTTTTTTGACTGACGTAGAATTACACGAAGTCAGCTAGTGTTTTAGGTTATGGAGGGTACCAGTAACTGATCAGCTAGATGGATTTTGATTCCTGATCAACTATCTCTTTTTATTTTTTTTCTTTAAATCTAGCCAGTCAATATGTAGGAACTGTGTGTACAAACATGTGTTTTTTCAAGTCCTTGGTTTTGAAGAAAAAAAAAACTTACGTGGCTTAACTTGAGGAATTAGGTTAGTTTAACCGATCTATTCTTGATTCAAATGGTAATACTGTTTTATGATTCGATTATATGTATGTTCTAGACTCCCATCCCCCCCCCCCCTATCCCCCTCTTGCAGTTATGTT
The DNA here is from genome assembly GCA_033030345.1 of Verpa bohemica. Classification (NCBI taxonomy): domain Eukaryota; kingdom Fungi; phylum Ascomycota; class Pezizomycetes; order Pezizales; family Morchellaceae; genus Verpa; species Verpa bohemica. The sequence goes on along the minus strand of JAUFSE010000008.1, from coordinate 1,360,571 downwards.
TTTTTTTGGAGGTGGGGGATCGAGGAGGTGACTCTACACCAAATCTATTCAAAATTAGACGAGGGGTCAATATTAAGAGAGTATATCTTTGGTGTTTTTTGGTTATCTAGTACGTCGTGCTATATAAAAAAGTTTATTCTCTCTCTCTGATCTGTTGTCTCCACCCCCCCCCCCCCTCTCACTCCCTTAAACTGGCAATGATCGGTCAGGATTGAGGTTCGACCTCCGGAAGAGTACTACCTGCGGTTCATCTCCCATAGTTTTATATGAGTTACTAAGGATTAAAAAGCCCTTCTCCGTTAAATCACATGGTAATATATGAAAGACCTGGGATGTGTTTCTCCGGAGGCTATGTGAGATCATATCATGCATCTAAGCTTGCGCTAATGCCTTAACTCCTCTAAGTTTTTATTCTTGTTCCTCCCATTCATCTATTACTAGGTTTTATAGGGGGAAAAGAAAGGTAGAGGTGATCGAGGAGGGGGGGGGAGGTTCTGTGTTCTTTGTTGTAGAAAGTGTGGTCATTGATTGCACTTAGCACGACTTTTTTTTAATCCTCAGAATGTAGGATATGATATCGTTTTTCTGTTTTTCTCTCTCTATCGGTTTTATAGCTCCGATTTGCGTGTACATACTTCTTTGGATTAGTTTGCAATGTTATTGATGATGCCGATTATCTTCTACTAATCATTGACACTATTCGGGAATGCACGGTTTACCTAGGAGGAGGGGGGGGGTAAACGGTGTGTCTATAGGTAAATGGGATTACAAGGCAGGAGAAACGTGACGGCGATGAGGTTTTGAATACCGATCGGTGTTATGAAACATGGGAGTACGCAGATGGCCGAAGAATTAAGGGGAAGGGGGGTTTAATGAATTCTGGTCCCGTATAACTGCATAGCCTGCTTTACGCCACTTAAAAATGGTGGCGATTCAGAATATTAAAAACATGATATTTTATTTATGCTCCATTTCGAGACTCCGGTCGGGTTATCTGCTGATGTCTAATATAGAACAATTGATTTTGTGTACTCTACTAAGGCGGTACCCGCCAGCACCATAGATCGACAGAAATATTCGAGTTTACCAGATGTGACCCTAGCTAGAACAATATTACAAATACTTCTATCTAGGTAATCCATTTTTGTGGGCTTGCCCTTTACGCCCCTGGCTTTGTTTTGACGTATCAAGAGCCACCTGGAATTATTGGAGCCGCAAGTTATATTATGGCAAGAAACTTATAGCCGCCCCAGCGAGATTTCAAGCGTTCCATACAGCATCTTGCAGATGCCACGTATTTTTGATGCTGAATTGTAAACACGATTCCTTTGTTCTGGCTTCAGAGCCGAAAAAAAATATTCAGTCCACTACCGAGGGGCAAAAAATTAAGTATAAAGGTACCTTATGTGGGACCTCAAAGCTCCTCCCAACACGAAACCCTCTCTACCCTATACAAAAACATATACGTTCTCCAAACCAGAAAAAATGTCTGAAGCTTCCTACGCAACAAAGCCTTACAGCTCAGATGTTTTCAACAGTTTGATGCATCTCGAGAACGCGTACCAAGAACTTGAACTTAGGAATGTGTCTCGTGACAAGCTTTCATCCGTTAGGTTAGTTGTATCACTTGATTGTTCGTGTAACGTTTTCTTACAGTGATTCAAGGTCACTATTTCACCGTTACAAAGTCCAAAAGATATTTGGAATCATGATTCTCCACCGCCACTTCGATATGACTCCGGAAGAGAGGCTTGTTGAATATGGGGGGGTTACAACCCCATGGCCGCTCTCGAATACTAGCGATATCTTTGGCGGTAAGGTCGTCCCGCGCTGTTGGGCATTCTCGAAGGGGGAGTTGTACCCCACCGAGTTTGGATTCAACCCAGCCGACGAAACAACATACCCAGAAATTAAATTCCAGCCGGAGTTCGTTAGAGAGCTTAATGAGTTATTCTGTCAGCTCAAGATCGATGATCTTTTCGGACTAACGATCCTCGATGATGGAAATCTCACGACCCTGCGTGGTGTTGAGAGGACTGTAGGAAGGGTTAGCATTACTCTTCCTGTCAAGGAAGATGAAGCAGCCTCTGCAATTGAATCTGTCTGGTCATTCGGATGTCACGAAAGCCTTGATAATTCGAGTTTGTGGCCTGCGCGGATTTGTTGGGTGTGTAAAGAATGCAAGTAAACTATGAGAAGGGCCAAGTAGTATGTATACCACCACTTTACGTCTAACCTCGGGCTAACATAAATAGCTTTTCTGGTTGGATATCTTGTTGCAGCTTTAAAATCTCGGCTGTTCCTCCGTTCTACTCAAAAAGGGTGTTTCCTGAGGGGTAAAGTTAAGCTAAAAAATTTCTATTTAAAATGACTTTTTTTTTTTCCCTCAATTTCCTATGGTGCCATTATATGGTCCCGTACTTAGATTTCTAAAGGGGGGGGAGTTCAAGTATACTTTTGTTCCGGAATTAGTTTGATGCAAATTATCATAAACCTATCACATAAGTCCTCACGTGTACAACCACCTACTGTGTCATTTCAAATACCCTATTATAAAGGGTCCAAAAGAAGATCGATGAAAGCCCCTACATAGCCTGCGTTTGAAGTTAATCGAGCTTAAGCTCGATGGCTAGAACAGGTATCTGCAGGTACAAAAAACAGCAACCCATTGCTATGGCCACATGTTTACAGCGGCGGGCTGGTGCTATAGTTCTGAGAAGGAGAACTGAGTGAACACTTTGAGTGAGGGAAAAAAATCTTTAGTATTTAAATCCTAGGCCAGATGATGCCCAAGGAGGTGCGCATGCGCGCGCACAAGGCCCTAGGTATAGTACTTAGATAATTATCGAATGTGAAGTATATACGTATACAAGAGAGCCCTTAGCTAAGATTAGTGAGGAACGAGTCGTTGAGTGGTAGGAATGTCCTACTATCATGAGGATGTCCTTTAAGGACCCTTTAACGAGTATAGGTAGGTAAGCTTATCTAGGAGCCCAGTTAAATATAGCGGCAGTGGTGTATTTCGCGCATTGCACACCGCTCGTTGCTTGTCCATATATTTAGATAACCTAAATCGATTACGTTTGGTTACTATAACTCAATTTATTGGCCGCACTTCGGAAGCAAGCGGTAAGGTTGAAGGGCTCTCATAAACCAGAGCTGAAAGCAGAGATTCCCTAGCAACTGATCGATTTTCAAAACTCTCTCAAGATAAGAAAATATCTACCTTACTAATTGATAAGCATCCTAGCGGAAAGATGGGAGCTCTACCTTCCGTCAGAAATCACGCGGTAGCTGCGGATATTAAATCTAATCCACAGCTATTCATGGGGAGGTACTATTATTGGTAAGATGGTGCTATTAGTCTCGGCGGGATAGATAAGTGATATCGGTAATAGTGCTTAGAAATCCAATGATCCTATGAGGGGGGTCAGTCAAATCTGTACTGGACCAGACCCTCGATACTTTTGACCGGTAGACCTATCATAGTGAGTGCAATCTGGTCTATGAGCACAAAAACAGCGATGACAAGTAGCTAGGATAAATAATAGGTGATTTGAGGAGGTGACCAATGAGGAGGTAGTTGGAAAAAACCAGGTGTTCGTGAAGGGTGTGCCTGCCTATCTGCGCCCGAATAAGACTCCATAGCTCTTGGAAACTAAGGGATGGAAATTCTACATCGTCAGAGGTGTGGCGTGTTTGTGTTGTCATAATCCTCAACTATACGCACCAGTGAGAAATGCCCCTCACTCTGGCTATGGTGCAACACGACGCTCCTATAACCCCCCCCCCCCGAAATACCTGCTGAGTCTGCAGGGAACTAAGTACATATGTTGTAGGGTATGTCGTTGCATCTACGAGATACCTATTTCATTACTCATAACAGTGCGGGTGGGAAAAAACTCACCAAAAAACTACTGCGAATCAATGGCCAGATGCCTAGAGAAGCTTGACCAAATCTAGCGAAAAGGTGTAGGCTTCGTGCATATTATACCCCGCACCTTCCGTATCAAATTGCTCGTAGGTATGAACTGATAGGTATTTCCGTAGTGCAATACCCCCTACAGGCACTTTATCTTTATTTGCCAAGAATTTAAGGCCCATACCAGATCTGCCACTTCTATCAAATTATTTTCTCTGTTTCTTAATGCCATACAAGACCCTTGTTCGATCTCATACTTACGTGTCAAAACCTCACAAATTTGCGACCTTGTAATGTTCTGGGCAGAAACTAATTGCTCAGGTGATAAGTCGGGGATCGATCCTAGTTTGGTCACATAGTATACTACGGTTTCCCGACCCCAAACTTATTGGGGTCTAACTTACGGCTGTTTTGTTATCCGGCTGAACTCATGCCGCTGTAAATAAAAGGTGGGAAAGTAGAGGGGGGGATATTGAGAATCATAGTGGTGTGGCCAAAAAGAACCGCTAAGACCAAGATATGCCCATAGGTAGGAATTTTCACAATGCGATTGTTAGTCTAGGAACCAATTATTTAGGTAGTGGTTGCTCCCGGCTAGTAAAAATACACCGTTTCCTCAAATTACTCCCACGAGGTAATCATTATAGGTGGGTTATTTTGTAGTTTCGGTCGCAATATTTTTTAATTTTGAGGTTATCAAGACATAGCCGGATTCCAAGAACGGCTAGAGATTTTCCCCATGATTTTCCGCTTGGTTTTGAAGGTTACCTTGGAGCGTGAGGAAGAATCAATGGTTTGTTTAGTCAAGCCCCCCCCCATGGCTTAAGTGATGGACCAAGGCTAATATCCAGATTATGAACTGCAAAGCCCCCCAAAACGCATATTCCCCATCACAGTATCACAAAGAGTTTTATTGGCAGCCTAGATATTTAGGCGGTAATGCTTTATTGCTGATAGCCCAATACTCTTTTGCGCCTTGCGTATAAAAGGACTGTTCATAATAAATTTAACTCGAGGTGTAGAATCATTTTGGTTGCCTCTGGAGTGGTGAATTTGTATTGCCGATAAATATCCCTAAATTAAGAGATGAGGTAAAGGTAAAATATCCTAGTGGCCTTTGTTGCTAACCCCCCCCCCCCTAGTAAACCATTACTATAGTTAGTAACAGTATGCGGGCCATAACTTATGTATAGCTATGTTATTTAGATATTCAATTAGCTGTGAGAACTGTCCTGTACAACTATATTTTGTTGTGTTTATTTAATGCGCATTAAACTTTTAGATGAAGATAAAGGTGTTCGTGGGGAACTTTAACGATCCTATACGTACCTTGCTAAATACGAGTCTAAATTAGCCCTTTGTGGTCAGTATTGAGGCCTATAGTTTAAAAATACACATAATTTGACTTCTGGCACTTATGTAGATTTTTTAAAAAGCCTATGATACTTTTTAGCTTTTGTATAGCCCTTGGTATAGTTTCTAGTTAATACTAGTTAACCTCTGTCGTAAAGTGGACCGAAAAGGATATAGTAGCGAATGATTTGATATGATGCTTATAAAAGGTTTTTATCGAGTAATTATTATAATACCACGAGGTCTCTACTTTTAGAAGGCTAGAGTTAACTAATTGCGACTTAAGGGTGTTAGTTTACGTACCTCTTCAATCTTTACCACCACTTTATACCCCTTCGCCAAGATCCGGCACATGTAGATTTCCGCGGCCCACAAAGTGATATTTCAACACAACGAGTGAAGGAACCCAGGATAACACGTCCATAATCTCAAAAGCTGCCGGTGTCGTACTTCCTGTATTTGGCGCCCGACTCTAAGGCGTCCACCAAAGACAACCGAGAACAAATTCGTAAAAGGGTATCACACACGTCTCCGGGCGCTTATGTGTAGATATCAGTAGGCTTGAGGCTTAAGGGGTAAGGGAAGTTAGAACAAAAACAAGAGCAAAGTGGGCAGGTCATACCTTATATTATACTCGTAAAAGGAGTCATGCCCGGCAACCCTTCCTGTACATGCATGCGGGAGGGGGAGAGGGGGGGCATCGGATAGCCTACCTTGGCCCTCATCCTAAGCTGGTGTGCTGATCACACTTCCTCTCTAGACCCAGTAATCCTGCGTATAATGGGGGGGTTTAAAGGGTAGTTTATCAAATGTGTGGCAGTGCCACGCAGAATAAGTTCAATAACCAGTAGATCTGTCGCCCGCTCTAAACAATTCATGCAAGAAACACTATTTTTTTGCTTGTACAGCGCACTAGACCCTTAGAGTGAGTTGATATGTGTAATATTTGCCACGCAACATATAAAGTGGTTCGCTGGCCCGCCCAAATAGTAGTTAAAGAACCCCTAATCCATACAGCAAGCCGATCGACAGATAACACTCCCCACCCTTGTAGTGGTAAAACAGCCGCTAAATATCCCCGAAATCAACAGACATCTTAGTCCCGCCCATCCCTACATGTACTCAAGTTTCTGTCCAGTAGACTCAGCCAACGTTGTCGAACCACATGACGAGTAAAATGAACTATACATACCAAGTTGTTGATTGCTATTTCATCACACTCGTATGATCGGTAATCAGGCGTCCAGTCCAGTCACTGTTGCACAACTTCCTCCCTTAACGAGTCGAAGACTTCACCCGTCCAGCGCCCTACCAAATCGGTTCAGAGATCCAGCCAATATTCGCAAATATGACATCTCCATATATAGTACAAGAAGCCTGTGATCAAACCCAGCCGGTTGCCGTGCGTAAGGTGGGGGGGAGGGGGCTGGCTGTGAGCAGCTGCAGCCGATGCCCAGGCTCAACCAAAGCTAACTGTGGATAACGGCGGTTCTGCACACAAAGAATAGAACGAACAACACCTTGTACAAGGTGCCCCTCTCAGCAATCATCCTAATTAACAGTGCCCAACTGATACATGGAATTATGGAGCAAAATATCCTATAAAATTCCAAGTTTTCGGCAACAGTATTGAGTATAGTGTTCCTAGATCGACTTGCTCCAAACCAAGGGTTTTTATCGACTCCTAAAGGGTGTTTTGGCGGTTCTAGAGGAGTATTCGACCATAGAGAGAGTTTTAAGTGATATATTGGTGGCTGTGCCGTGGCATTTTGACTCCGCGGGGAATTTTCTCTAGCCAATCAGCCCCACATCTATAATGGCTCTGGGGAGCCATTTATTAATTGGGTGATCAAGGAAGATTCTTGAGTGGATTCTGCCGTAGACGTAAACCAAAAAAAAAAAAACTAATAGTATACCCCGCCATACTAAAGCATGGGAAAGCGTAATTAAAAAAAGGGCAAGCATTTCTTAGTGAGAGTTCAATCAATTTTTCACCTTTTGTAGAGAGTTGGGGTTGTAACGGGTACCTCATTCAATATTCTCTTCATTTAGATTTCAGTATATACTCTGTAATGAACCCAATTGCATGGCAACGACACAAAATATCTATAAACCCCGATGCATCGAAGGCCGGTCGATACATTAAGTATTTAATCACTAAGCTTGCCCTTGAATCGGTCACAAGTAGTTATATATGCACGCTTTCCAGACGCAGGGGTAATTTGTAGGTAGCTGGTATTTCCAAGCTCCTATAATAAGATTAGATCATGGTAACCCTATAAACTATGGAAAGAAACTTTACCTGCAAAAATAAAATAAAAACAAAACAATATGAGCGAGAAGAGTGCGCATTGTAGAAACCTCGTAGAGTTACTCGGGCAATTAACCCGCACGATTCAGTTACAAACAGCCGATGTAACAGGACAAAAATAACCACGCTGGCCATGCCCCAGACCAAAGCTCCTCTAGGTATTATACAAAGACGCAGCTTATTCTATCGGGCGAGTAAGCTTGCTCAGGCGAATGCGAAATTTGTTCTGAACAAACAAGCCCTGTGGTCGAGGGGGTGGGGGATCGCGCCAAGAAAAGTTTCGCAGCGACCTTCCGTAATTTCGACCGGCGAGCTTCCTACACACGCTAGTCATCTAACACCCTCTCCTGTAGCGCGCTCAACTTATATTATGATGCCTGCTGGAAGACCTCAGGCCAGGTCTACTGGTAAAAGCACTAGGTATTTTAGGGGTACCGCCATTCAACGGAGAGCTGCGGGGAGCTGGACGCTGGACAGATTTCTTAAAAAATGGCTTTGTGGGGCCTAAGTTAGAACCCAAGTGCCAGGGTCGGAACTCAAGCCCGTTCGTTCACACTTGGGGGATGATAAGTGATAAGATGGCTCGAGGTAAAGCCTTGGGCCCATGTACTCAATATCTGGTGTCCTATAAATTGAGGTCCGCGTAGCTTGTGGATTATTCGGTAGTCTCAGCTTAAGAAGATTTCCGTAGTGTCCTAGCTAGGATCAAGACAACAAGGCCAAAACTCGCCAGCGGCGTCTTTTCCTAATAGCTGGCTATAGTTTGGAGCCAGAAGAGCAATATGGCATGAGATTACTCTCTGGCGATACCAGGAATACAATGGCATCCCAAGCTTTATCCATCTAGAGTACTGATGTCACTGCCACTATCACGTGACCGGCTGTGAATTGGCCACCAAAAATATACACGTGATAATCATGGACTCAGCGATATGGATAGATTTTGCTCTACTTATTTATCGCGGCCAATGGTACGATTCAAGCCGCAGTTCCTCAAAGACTTTCATACAACGTCACTGACTGTGCCACCCGAGAATGGGATTGAGACAGGTTTGTATCGACCCATGTACAATACGTATGTGATTTCTGATATAGCCAACTTCATGCAAGGGGTTACATAACACCTCAAGAGCTTTAAAGAAACCCTTAATAATAATGGGTTTGCTTTAAGGTTGTCCCACATCAGCTAGTTTAGCAATTGAATGCAAACAAATTGATTACTGATATACCAGATCAAACAGTGTGTAGTAGATAAGCTCATGACTAAATATACTGTGTTCATCTCGAGAACTGATACCTCTCCGGGCCACGGATATGTATCTGTATTTGCTTGCGGTTCCAGAGTTTGGGAGTTATCATCCTCTAGAAATGATCTTCATACTTGTAACCAGAACCCCCAAAACGGTACCCGGAATTCCCACATAATGAGATAGCAATTTGCCATCAAGTAACCTATTTACGCCCGGCTAAAATTTCTAGTGTAAACTTATTGCTTTCTTCACCTACATACCTTGTTTGGAGCTTTAGATCTATTATTATATTTATTAACGCATGGGTAGGAAATCCATGTATTAAATACGGCTACCGGCTTGCCACCCTTTGATCCAAGATATTCCGTATAATCATTCGCTGTATGCCTCTAGATCTCCCATTTTTCTAAAAATGTACAAGCATGACAAATACTCCTATGATTACGCCCCTAGGTCTTGGTAGTAAAACGCGTCACCTTCAATCACTCGCTATACATGACACGAAACTATTTACTTTCTTCACTCATAGCATCTTGAGTTATTGCATTTTCCTAGTAGAGGTAGGGAGATGGCAGTTCTTGTATAAATTGATATTTTGTGTAGTATACTGTTGCAACTACATATATGATTTACATTTGTATAACACCAGCAAGGAAAGTCCATGCGCATGCATGGCAGAGATACTACATTAGTTGCCCCATTAACTATTTTTCTTGCTATCTTTACTACATGTACATATAATACATCTTTAATTACTACGACATTGTGAGTTAAAGAAGAGATGGTGACCGTCACTCCTGGATAGCTTGTGTTATGAACCTCTGTTAAAAACTATACCCGATTATATATTGGATATATACTGCATAAACATATATAGGCGGATTCTGTAGACAACAAAACATTTATTATCATATGACCGCATCCCAAACATAAATTCTAATTACATGTAGTTAATAGATCTCCCGAGCTAGAGAGAGGCAAAGAAAGAATTCGCCACAGTGCCACATCTTCCTCTTTTTTTTTCCCCATGCAATATATTGATCCCCAAGACCAATATTGAATATTGTTACATAGATAAACCCTGGTCAGGTTTGCATAGCTCTTCCCCCTATAATAAGAAAAGAAAAGAAAAAGTTGATAGCGCTAGCTAGAAAAAAAAACAAACAGCGAAAAAAAAAAATTTGCACTACCGGCACACGGACTATAGCTAATGTGCGTACGCCACCCCCAAGTTTTTTATCTCACCAAGACTGACACCTGTCAAACCCCACATGGCTCTTATTGGCTAAAAAATCTATTAGAGATTACTCCCACTTGCATATCTTCGGTTCACGGAGATAGAGACAGTACTCTATTGGCACCACCACTACCCATAGTTGATACGGCTCAAGGCAATCGCGGCCTGCTGTAGAAAAGCAAAAGGAGAAAAGAAAAAAACCTGCAGAATTCTAACCAATGATTTCATACGTATACGTATGCAATAGTGGTCCACTCTAAGTACGTCAGAGGGTTTACGAGTACGCACGGTCTTTAGGTTAACGCCAAAGGCTCTGTGTGGCCAGTAATTACGGCCAGAAACTTCATCGAGGGACTGTCAATTAAAGGCCAATAAAGCTTTTGAGTCTCGAGTAGCACACCCTTTTTTTTGTTGATTCTACTGGAGGCTGTATAGGTACTCGTGTCGCAGAATTGAGGGCTATGCTTCATACTCGGGAAATAATATGTCTAGGGATTGCATAAAATACTTGAATATAGTTCTTAAAGATCGCTACTATTGTTGCCAGCGTATCTTTTATTCCAGCGAGCTTGTTGGTCGTAGATTACTATCGAAGAAACTCGGAGTTAAACCCTTCCGGGCGCGTATATGCTCCTGGGCCACCCCCCCCCCCTTGAGTTGGCCTAAATTCTAAAAGAATTTTCCCCAACTCCACGCCACCATTGCCGACATGAAAGCTTGCATACGATCTATACCTACCAATAGTAATAAAAACTAGACGTCACAATACAGGGTACATTATCGAACCACTACGATATTATTATGACTAAGATGATTCTAGATGATTCTTGTGTGTAATCAATATAGTATACGTAACTACATGTATACGGATGAGCTTTAAGGTACATTTTGATACGGATACGGGAGTTCTAATGAAGGCCGGGTAATCAAGTGCAGAGACCACACGGTACTTGCCCACAGATCGTGCCTGCATTAGATCGAACCCCCCCTCAATATGCCATCACGAGACGAGACAGAGACCCCATCGGAGGAGGAAACGCGACCGCTGCAGGAGACTCCAGTACCTGTGAAGAAGGGTTTCCCCAAGGGCAAAGTCATACTAGACAAGAATGGCAAGCCGTAAGTTACCGAATGCAAAGTCAAAAAAGAAGGCCTCTACAAAACCTAATTCTAACAATACTCTCAGATGCCGCTCATGTACAAGTTTCCGAGACTGGTCAAAGAATGTTGCTCCTTCATCACAACCGGAGACCTCACCGGTCATTACAACAACCCCTACAACATGTGAGGCTCAGGTGTACCAATCGTTGTTTCGGATTCTAACGGTGTTATTACAGTGCCGGAAGACTGTCCACCGGATGTTGAAGCCCTCGGTCGTTCAACCTGGACGCTCCTCCATACTATAGCTGCAACATACCCGTCTACCGCATCCCCGGCGCAGCAGGGAGAGATGGAGAAGTTCATCTCCTTGTTCTCACGGATCTACCCGTGTTGGGTCTGTGCTGAGGATTTCCAGGGATATATTCAAGAGCCCGGGAATAAGCTCAAGGTGGAACCTGAAACGGTGAGGGGACATTTGAGTGGTAGGAGCGAGTTTGGGTTATGGATGTGTAATGCCCACAATAACGTCAACCGGAAGCTAGGGAAGAAGGTGTTTGATTGCTCAAAGTGGGAAGAACGCTGGAGGACTGGTTGGAAGGATGGTCGGTGTGATTGAATTTCCCGGCTGTTTGAGTATATATTTGAGTGAGAGATTTCTTGCTTGTACAAATGAAGTAGTGCTTTAGATATAGACTATCTACATCTTGGTTGTACTATAGAGAACAATACCCCCTATCTTCACCGTTTAAGCTATTGGCATATATAAAGACTAGATAGACATATCATGGAACTTTTAAAAATTAATCTTGCGAATAAAGAATAAGGTGAATCATTGATCATCACTCGTTATACAGAACCTTAGATATCCTTGCCGAGAGCCGTGTCTGTGTACCTAATCCAAGCATCAGAGTGAGACAGCCTTGCCTTGTCCCTGCGTCCCAAGCAAATGTATATTCATGTTACCGAGACATCCCGGATCATAACCGAAGCTTAGGCCAACAATACATGTAGATATACGAGTGGGGGCATGGGAGATTCGAGTGATATAACATGACGATAATTAAAGAAAACTACTGAAAACATTGAAAACGGTTAGATCTGTAGCATAGGATAAAGTTACTGTGCCTAGTATACCTAACAAATATTCAAATAAAACGAATTATCTTGTCGAAATACGAATAACTACAATGGCGGAAACAGGTGTTTCACTACCGAATCGGTGAGAAATACGATTTTAAGTTGGATGTGCTATCGAGTTGGCCAAAAAGTTCTGTAGCACAGCAGACTTAATCTAGCATTCTCTAAACTACTCGTCACAGGCCATAAGTACCTGAAAACCGGGGGGTTATGGCTAGGGTAAGTTTATATGGTAGAATATCTCTGCACGGCGCTACTAGTAGTTTTCTCATACTAATTGACCCTGGTCTTGAACTCCCCCGGTTTTCAGGTACTTATGGCCTGTGACGAGTACCGCATCAATGCCATATCAAAGACACCCAGCTTTCCCGTACTGTATAATCTAACAGACGTGGACTAGCTAGACCGGCCTTTACGCATGAAATAGAAAACACTCATCTAGAATCTTATCGGGTCATAAGCCGTTATTACCCATCTGGCGTTGCTCAACTCAAGACAAATTATGCCCGCTGATATCCGCTACCGGCAGCTCAAGATACACTAGTATCTTATTCTTGTTTAAATCTGCACTATAGCCCTATATCCGTTTAAACCCGTTACTTAGTCAATCGTTAGTCTTAATTCGTTGGTAATACTACATGTACCCATCATAGCCGAGGTAAGACAAAACTAGCAAGCTCAACTTGTAATCCAAATTCCAGTTCCAGATATGTAAAAATCAAGGAAATAAAAACATAAATCGAGATGAAACGACCCCCACATTGAAAACTTAGCTAGTCCTTGCCCCCACAGCATCCATTAGAACCATTCTCTAAGATTCCGTTACTAACCACGCTTGTAATCCTGGAACGTTTATGCACTTCCGCGTGACTCAGTTCATTATTCAACAGAACACTCTTATTAAAGGCTTGCCTATAGACCCAATAAAGTCAGTAGGCCCCCAAATTTCTGATAAGGGGTAGAACCTACGTAGATTCTGGGACATCCAGCGCTGGGTTTCTCTCAAAGAAATTAACTGGTTTAAATGACACCCTTATTGTCTCGCAAGGCATAATCTATTCCTAGCATTAGTCTTGTCCCAAAGTCCAATTCAGAACAGAACTTACCGGGAAGTCTTCAATCCTGGGAATATGGTTGATTCCTGGTTGGCTATTAGCAGTAATTCCCTCACGAAAGACACGACCCCTCCCCCACTCGCTTAGACCTGGTTCTCGCTGCCCTGAGACACGCACTGACATTATTGTAGAACGTGCTGCAAGGGCAGAAACGCTCTGTTGGGCCGGCAATACCCATTCTTGCGTAAAATACCGAGATAGAAGTGCCAGCAAAATCTCATGCCGAGATTCCCGAGGAAAAGAAAAGAAAACGGAGAACCTACCGAACTGAACCCAGACAACCAAGTTCTCGTCTGCAACTTCATCATCTCTAGCAGCCCAGGTTCTGACCCCCTCACCACCTCTTGACTGGTTTGTCCACTTTCCTGCAGCCCAAAACTCGTCATCTTGGTACTTTGTGACATAGATAGCGTTGTCAGCAAACTCGGCTCTTTTATAGTGCCAGCTCTCTTTATCGGCTAACATTTTCTGGAATGGCGGAACAGCAATTTTATAAGCAACTGGCTTTCCATTGATCTTATTCCTGACTCTCGCGTTTTGGATTTTAAAAGTTCTGTTCCTTTCGGGATGTGTGTTGTGACCTGATGAACGCTCAATAACAGTTTCACGGGTAACATATCCCACACCATGAGGGTTAGTTTCCGGGTCCCTAGGCAGGGCATAGGCTTCTTCATAAACTACTCTATTCTCATGACCATCGAGTGCAGGGTCCACGCGTAGAGAAAAAATGTGCTGATGGTGGGCTGCGAGTACACCAGGGTGGACAACAGTGCCCCATGGGACTTCAACACCCTCTTCAATGGGGGCAGTGCTAAGAATCCCTGTGGCGCGGACCTCGTAGCTCATCTCCCCAGCTTGGTTGAAGATGAATGCTAAAATGTACTCGTAGTTTGAAACGGTAATGATAGACTGAAGGACTAATTCTCGGCTACGAGTAACGACAGCCCTACCAGTGCGATAGTTTGTGTGTTTGAAGCCAATACCGGCATCCTGTTCGTGAATGCAGACCACGTTAGGCATATCATAGGGGTCTCCATTATCATCGTTTAGAGTTGCAGATAGATAGTGGATCGAGCCTAAGCAATCGCATCCAAGTTTAAGGTTATTTGCCATAATTCCTGCACCCTGTTTCTCTCGTCAGTTAAGTTCGAGTGATAACCTATGACTCGGGGGTGAGAGAAGGAGGCTTACAGCATCTCCCAAGTCAAACGCCGCCTTCTTATGGTAAGGACTTCTCGGGTCTGCATAAGGAATATTCATATCACTCAATGAAACCCTCCAAAATAGACTTCTCCCATCATATGTAACATTATATAGCACCATTCCCTCACGATAGTTAAATCCCACCCGGAATCTCCATTTTTGCCATTCTACAACGGCCCCTCCAGCACGCTCCTCTGAAATTCGAAAAGAGGCACCATCTGGTTGAACCACTTGATATGGCTTCAGATCTGTCCGAAGTACAGGTTGGTCTTGGGGGGTGTACTCGGCTGGGGGAGGGACCTTGTATGGTTTTGGTAGGGTGGGTGTGAAATCGGACCCCATGGGCAGGTTCTCAACTCGTGTAACCTTTTTAGTTTGAACATCGAAGACGGGGCAAATGGATAATGGGAATGCGTAGTGATTCGAGTCTGGGTTTTTGCTATTTGGGTCCTGAATGTAGAGAAAGCACTGGAATTGACGACGAAGATCTTCAACCCCATCGGAACCTGAAGCAATTGATTGATAAAATAAGCTTACGACCTCTTATATCAAGGTATAAAGAACCTGGGGTCAAATTTGGCAGTGATCCCCATTATGGTCTCTTCCCTCTGGTATAAAGCAAGGGATCAGCTACAGGAGTAAACGTACCCCAAACCCACGGATCCGAAATCACAACAGTTCCCTCGGGCAACTCCAGCTTTGCAAGCTCCGCTTTCACCATTTTGTCCTCCAACACAATCTTCTCGACTTGCACAATCTCCTGGTAATCAGCATGCGCATGATAGCCATCCTTGACCCTAAAATTACTTTCCAACACTGCTGGTTCACCTTCCTCTAGTAGCACAATAGCCTCAAAGAGCTTTTCGGTGTTGCGAACGTAGTACGAGATGTAGCCTTTACGCGGAGGTTTTTCGCCATTATTTTCGAACCAAGAGATTAACGAGGCTTTTGTAGGCTCCTTGAGGGTTATAGATTTGAAGTGAAGGTCTGCAGATGGAGGGTATGCAGATTTTAAGGTTGTAGCACATGATCGGATCTCGTCCGGGGTGAGAGGAGTGAGAGGGTGGAGGGGGAGGGTAACTGCAGGAGACATTGGGGCTGGTGTAGAAGATCTGTGGGTTAGAGGGTTAGCGAGATGTTGAAAGTTTAGAAATTGGATGAGTAATTGGGGATGATAGTTGGAGGTTGGTTGGTGAGACTGAAGAAGTAATTTAGGGGAGAGACAGTTGAACTACATGTAATGAAGGGCGAGTTTGAAGAAGTAGGTGAAGTAATTGGGCTATTAAGAGGGGATAAGATGAAGCAATTGAAACTGTAAGGTGAGTGCAGCGAAGTAGTTATGAGGTAGGTGAAATAATTGAAATTGTGGGGTAGAATGAAGAATTAGGCGAGGATGAAATGAAACAATTGAGCGGTGAAGTGTAAGAATGACTAGCCAATGGGATAGAATCCAGAGAGCTTACCGAGTCGTGGAGAGTAGTTTAGGGAGAGTGAGGAAAGAGAGGAAGGCTAGGAGACGAGAGGACGGATTAATGGATGCCATGATGGCTGAGTAAGGTGCAGTGACAATATAAATTCCCCTTCAGGAACACGGGAATTTGATTTGTTGTAGAATCTATGGTGTTGACGATGCAAGGCCTAAAAGCAGAAAAATGAATAAAACGGTCTTAATAGGAGAGACCTAGATTAGACAGTCTAGAACAACACTAAAGCCTGTGATAGATCGTGATAAGATCAGTGGCAAACCACTGTTGAGACAGAGCTGCTATATCGGGATGTGCCGTTGGCTGTGATGTAGTAGACGGTCTCCCGAGTGCTGCCACTTTGGGAAGTTTTAAACAACCAATAGAGGATGAATATTTGTTCCAGGGTGAGAAGGCTCTTTTGAATAACCTTACTCCTACTGAAGGTTCTCGGATAGAGTCAGATTGTTTTCAATTGAGCTTTTGGGACAGAATAACTCGGTCTCTTTATACCTCATAACCAGCACATGACGATTGACTTAACATTATACAGAGCTGAGAGGCAGTATAGATGGAAAACAACATATCACTTCTCTTTTCCGAATACCACCCACCTGCACGAGATAGATCTTGGAAGATGCAGATGAATGGGGGAAAACCAAGGCTTCACGTAACGCAATTCACCGGATCTCGAATCTGCACTGTTCTCCGAGTTTGTCGCTCTGATGCGGAGCATATACGTTAGGATAACGCAATAATGCACATGTCCCAACACAAGGCTCTATTATTATGTGTGCAGAGAGGCAATCACGCTCCTCTCAATCCTTTTACCATCTTTGTCCTACGTTTGTCACGTCATTTAGAGCACCGTCGGGGGTATATACGGTACGCGAATCGCCGGCCCCACACCCTAGAATAAGGTTGAGGAACATGTTCGTATGGACCTTCTCGATGCGAGATGTGTGGAGAATACTACAAAGTCGGGCTCAATATTAGGAGGGTCTTGCGATGGATGGGGGTTACGGGACTCGAGAGGTACATGTACGGGCTCGGGATGAAGAGGCGAGATGAAAGGAGGATACACGACTCGGGTGGAATGAGGTATGGGCTCAAGGCGAGCCCCGGAATTCAAAAATATGAGTCCCAGGGCTCAATACGGGGTTCTTACTCAAAGAAATCTTCACCTTTTCACCATTCCCCATGTACAACAGTCTATGCGGCTCTCTGCTGCAGATCCCCTCTTGCATATCTCCGGAGATCTGCGACAAGACTATCCCAGAAGGCGTTATCGATAAGGGTCTGCCCCTCACTGCTCACTTCCCCGCCTCTCTTCACTGTATGTAGAAAGAATTCTCCACTCATCCACCAAATATACATAAGCCAATCGCTAACATTATATGAGCCGAAATATCACTACGAATTGACTGCCTATCGCTGAATCACCGAATTTCTCTAGTCCCTAATTTTATAAAGAAAGAAAGAAAAGACACAACCCCATGTCCTCATCTGCATCTGGGAATCTTGGGACTGTCCCAGAGCAATTCACCGGTTATGCTGCCTTCTCTGGTAATCTTCCCCCTTCCGCCTTCCTATCCCTTCCTCCCTTATACAGATAGCCCCTACAAGCAAGTAAGGCAAAGGACTAACAGCAATTGTGTACTCTACTCCTGAACAGCCGAGAAATGGTCCGACCTAAAACTCCATAAGTTTACTCCGAAGCCATTCGGTGACTACGACATTGACATTAAGGTCCGATACTGTGGAGTCTGCGGAAGTGACCTGTTTGTTCCCTCTCCTTTCACTCTAGGTTTCTGCTAACATCCCTCTAGGCATGTCCTCCGTTCTGGCTGGTCACCCACATTATACCCTTGCGTTCCCGGTCACGAAATCACCGGCACTATCATCCGCGTCGGCCCTCTTGTCACATCACCTTCCCTCTGCCCTGGCGCTATCGTCGGTGTCGGGGCACAAGCTTGGTCCTGCGGAGCCTGTGATGCCTGTGCAGGTGAAGACATTGGTACAAAACCCGGCGCCTGTAAAGACTGGGGTATATCAGGCGAACATGGATATGGCGGCGAAAACGGTCTCCGAGGCGGAAAGGAAAACTACTGTCGGGAAGTCGTAGAGACTTATAATTGGCGGTACAAAGATGGGAGCATAGCATGGGGCGGTTATGCTGACTATGTAAGGATTCATGAGAAGTAAGACCCTACCCTTCGAGCGAAGAAAATTGCTAATGTGGGTAGCTTCGTGTATCCAATCCCCTCTGGAATCCCAGAGGAGCTTGTAGCGCCAATGTTTTGCGGTGGTGTAACTATGTATTCTCCTTTGAAGCGTGCTGGTGTCGGCCCCGGGTCTAAGGTCGGTATCGTCGGCATTGGCGGCCTTGGACATTTCGGGATTCTCTTTGCTCATGCTCTCGGCGCGACTGTTACTGCGATCTCCCACTCTCCTCGGAAAGCCGCTGATGCAGCAGCTCTTGGAGCTTCGCAGTTTCTTGCCAGTGGCTCACCTGATTGGAATCTTCCGCATCTAAGGACATTGGATTTAATAATCAGTACAAACTTCTCTACTGATATGCCTTTGTCGTCATACCTTTCATTGCTAAAGGTCGGGGGTACTCTAGTCGTCTGTGGGATTCCAGAAGGCGACTTACCTAGGCTGTCATGGGCTGATATAGCGACGGCGAATTTGTCAATAAGGGGGAGTAATGTAGGGTCTAAGAAAGAAATAGCGGAGATGTTGGAGTTAGTGAAAGAGAAAGGGGTAAAGAGTTGGGTTGAGGTGGTGGGGATGAGAAATGCGAGTGAAGTGGTTGAAAGATTAAATAAAGGCGAAGGGAGGTATCGATTTGTTTTAAAAGCGGATTTTGAGGATTAGAAATGCATTTAAAACAGGGACCCGGGGGTTTCTTGATCCAAAATTGGCTTAGATATGAAAATCCACTGTCAGTGGGGGTAGACTCTCGCACTTACCAAACAGAATCTCTTCCTTAGCTGCTAGAGTACTTGTAACAAATATCTAGGAATTAGATATCTATAGACACTTACTCGGGCTGTAATCAAATACCCAGATCTAGTACAACGACCCACTAAAATTTACCAAAACTCACCACAAAAAAGCTTTGAAATTACATGAATAAAGCTCAAATAGTTTACTGCTATCACTCCTACCTTTTTGTTTGATTTTGATTGTTATTTAATTATATATATTGCTCTCAAAATAGTATCCGATTTTGCTTTTTTACCACACAAAATTTTGTATGTACTATAGTTCAGGGTTGTAACCAGAATCCGGTTTATTAGTTATACCCAAGCATGGCAATGTAAAATCACGAACAATCACTCGATAAAAAGGCCTAAGTATGGTGTTGCACCCAACCTACGAGATAAAGTAGAATCTATGAACTGTTTTTAAAACTAGAAATACTCACGCACTATAGCTACCATTCAATCACTCCCCAGACTAGTAATATCTTGATTGTATACGGTAAAAAATCTACCCGTTCATTCCGTCTTGTATTTTTTCGTATTAATTCTACTAATCTAATCTGAATTAAATGAATTAGGCATTCTAAGCAGAGGCTACATATCTAGGCATACGTAACCGTTATCAACAGTCTATATTAGTTCTAATTGTCCTTATATATAGGTTAATGTATTATATATCCCTCGCTCTTCAACAAATTTTACTAGCTATGGGGATGATTTCATGTTTTCGTGAGTTGGTATAGAAGTAATAGTGAAAGAAAAAACTATATGTATTTTGCCTAATTTTGTGTGATCAGCAGGTAATAGTTTAATAAGTGTGGACGAAAAAAATATAGAAATTCCTGTTGTTTTCCTTCATGATCCCATTAGCCACTCAGCCTGCATCGCATTGTTTCAAAGGACCCTAGGCCGTGTTTCACACCATAGGTCAACTCGATCAGAGAAACATATAGGGCTAGGGTTCCTTGCACACAATGTACAGCAGATCACAATATATGCAAGTTCCTAAAATTATATATTATAGTACATTGCAGAGAGAAAAGGAATAAAATTTCCCCTCTTTGGACCCCACTAGGTATGCACATCGTGAGACCTACCCGAAGCCAACCCTCAAATAAATATAGTCATGTGACACTGTAAAGTAAGTCAAAAAATCGAACGTCAACTGGCTGTAAAGAGTCCCTTCTAGCAGGGAGGTGGGGTTCACCTGCACCCAATTATACAATTATGCAACCCCTGCACGAACCACCCCCCCCTTTTTTTCCCCCCAATAACCCAGAATAGAAAAAGAATACATGTATAGTTGGCACGTGTTCCCTCACCGAGCTTGCGGTGGGAAAGGGCAACGACCACCCTGATTTGTTCGATCCGATCAATATATAGGTTCAGACCAAAGCAATCCGATCAGACAGAAGACTAACCTGGTAATTCCAGGAGGTGTAGGGGCTATCTCTCTCCCTCTCTCCAATTTTTCCGTTTAACTCGTTGTGCATATATAGGGTGGATCATTGTATGGCTTATTTCTAGAGTCTAGTTGCATATATACATGCCTAAATACTATAGTACGTACGCTCGATCTTAGCTGCTGCGGTCACGGTGAGTACTGATATACTCTGCTGCTAATTAGCATACGTCGGCCATAAAAGTTAATAATAGTTAAGATATATTCTCTGCCATTTCTTAGAGTCCTTGATTAAGCCCCGGCCAGGCAGGGCAGCCTAGTGATTTGATAACTACATGTATGGATCGCATTAATCAAGTTTTTAAGGCTTGGAGTACTAGTGCTACTATACATGTAATTACCGAATAAACATCCTAGTGGAAGCTTTTGTTTTTGTGACGTGGGCAACTAAAAGAACACAATCCTGATTGGAAAAGTAGATTTTGCATTACTGGCCATGAACGCAAGTTTGGTGATGAGTGATCATCCCTCAAGGGTTTGTCGTTCTGTTACACCGTTACACAAGCCTAGTTGAAAATCCGGGGTTGTTCGCTAAACGGATGATTGTTGTATGTCGAAAGTTACGGTTGCTTATGGAGACAGGGTAGATCCCGACTCACTTCTGCTCGGCGATGCACTTCCAGGCTTCATTGCTTTGATAACCTGCGGTGTCTCACCACAAGGTCCTGACCTCTATTCGTAATCTCATGGTGTTTTTTGGAATGGACTGCTGTTGCGTGCCGTATAGAAGTGCGCCATGCCAGTTGTTTTACACGACAAGCAATAGTAGTCGATTCTAAAAACACCATGAGATTACGAGTCCTTACTTTAGTCTCAGTTCTAAGTCATATCCGTGTGATCCGTTAGCCCGGATCCTGCCGAGTGTTCCGGACGGTATAAAAACCGTATCCTGATCTAAAGGCATAGTGAATGATAGTAGGTTTCATGATATATATAGAAATCTCAAGAGGGCATTACGAAAGCAATTGAGGTACGGTGCAAGGTTTTGGTGGGTTCTAGAGTTGAGTTTTAGATCGGTCATGGTATGAATATTGCGGGGTTACGTACTTACATGTAGGTTGTTAGGCTGTATAGAGAATATGATCCATGATTACATGTAGTTTCTTTGGATATGTTGTGAAATGCATGGTCTCTTTTCATTCTCTAAAACCTGCTTTCTCTTACCTTTTCACGTATCCATAGTTGGTCAACTACTGCCTATTACCTTGTTTCAGAGGAGAAGGTATATACATCGAGGAAAATCTTATCCCAAAAATCCTAGTTGTAGCTTAAGGAGGCAATATATTTACAGGCGGAACTATAATCCCCCCATATTTTACAGTTATGTTATACTATGGTGATTACACTAAGATTCAAACATAATATAATATAAAGGAGTAGAACACCCTGGGCTGTGAGAGTGAGATACCTTTACTACTCAAAACTGTATATAAAACCCCCCCCCAATAGCTAGGAGTAACTGGGATATATGTAGCTATAGTCGGCTTAATTACCCTAGCGTAAGTTGTCTCGGGGTTTTGACCGGTCTAACTCTACATGCAGAGTACTCGACTTTATTGTAGCCGTGGAGTTTTAGGTTGAGGATGGACTACGTACCTGTCCTTACCAATCTATTTTTGTTCCCTTGCTTATTTTCTTATGAGTATACTCAGCCTTAGGCTTTTCTATGAGTATATAAGCCTTTAGTCTTATAGAAGTCTCCTAGGGCAAAAATAACCCGATGATGTGCATATGTTGAGCATATTATATGTACAATATTGCCCTATCATTCTTGGGTTTATTCATTACTCATCTATATTTACTCGGCTCCGGTGCTACAAACGTACTGAAGGTTAGTTACAATTAGATAATTTGATTTAAAAGGCTATAAATTCAAAATCTCCTATAGCGGGGATTAGAATTTGTGCCTAATGTATCGAGTATAGTGTGTAATTAAGCCGATGATTTCCGGTGTAATGACTCCACCGCAACCACCGGAAATAATGGTAAAAGGGGATTTATAGATTACGACTCCCTAAAACTCCTGTGCATGTAGACGAGGATTTCATAAATACTTACTTTGTGCCATCGTATGATCGGGGGATCGGATCTAGGGTACCGGCAATCGATTCCGGAGAATCCTATTCTCCGATCTAATGGCCTAACGGTTAACAATCCAATTCGCAAGAGGCAGAGCATGATATCTATGAACTAGGGTGATAATAGCATAGACGGTGTACATCATTTTGCAACAACAATAGTTTTCACAACCAACTACGCCGGGGTTATAGGTGTACTACAGGATCCTCTGCTCAGATAGTGCATACTCCTTCAAAAAAATGGAATTTCCATTGCAAGAAGGTTTAGGCTCAGAATATGCAAGTTTGGTCTTGAGGTACATTAACCAAGTCACAAAACGTTGGCTCATAGTAAGCGGTTAAGTGATCATTGGTACATATAACCAATGCTACTTTATTCGCTGACCACTTAGATGCCTTTCGCCCGGGAAAGTTAGAAAAGTATTACATACCTCTTTCTGTACCTCTGCAGATCATGAATTAAGCGCATATCCGACTGATGCGCGATCCCAACACGTCTCCACGTGCTTGATTTGAGTTCACAATATGTCTGCATGAAAAAAAAAAGAAAAGCTAGAATGCCCTATAAGCCAGTGATGGTTTGCATGGCTGTAACTAAAAGAGTGCTCGCCCTACGCTACTCGGAACACATAGTACGTATCCGGCTAGTGGGTTAATCCCTGCTTATGCCACCCGATAGAGAGCCGAGAATGCATGAAGCACTAGTTCCTTTGTAGGACATTTTATGCTCAATGACGCTTATCTTCGTTTGCTATTTATCGGGCTCGGTGCCGAGAAAATTTAGAGTGAGTCTCAGTTGTCAGACGAGGCTGAAAACACGAGGCTCGCAGGTATCATACCATGCAGGTTGGTCGATTAGTTCGATTGCTCCTTCTTGTTAGAGACGACAACCTATTGCTAAGGGAAACCACGACTTCAGATTCCCAGAGATAGTGGCTTACACCTTCGTAGAATGGAGGTATGATTAAAGCAAGCCTACGCCTGAAACGAGGTACACGTGTTTCTTTGGTGTTTTTATACTCCAACTTTTGATAGGAAAAGAAATTAGAATTGAACTTATTTGTCGTCGGTGGTGGTTTTCTCTAAAAGGACAAGTCAGTTGGGCCTGAACCGTGAGCCGGGTCATCACCGTAGGGGCTCCTCCCCCCCTCCCCTATAGAGTACTGCCTTTTTGACAACTAATCTTTGCCATGCGTGTTTATCAATCGTGAGGAGAAGCAACAAGCAGTTTCAAAAATTCATTACTCAAAAAACTACGCTCTCAATTAGTATTCTTGCAGTGCTGACACAGGGCTGCAGTTATGTCATACAAAAAAGAATTTGATGCCCTGAAATACCTCTTGTGCACCCATGAAGTAGGTTACCCCACCTAGAGTACGATTAAATGCACAAATCCATGGCGAGATCATTCATGCTGGATCCAACCCGGTGGGAAGTGGCTCTGGTCCAATCGTGTCAGCATTCTGCTCGGCTCCTTGCAGAATTTAAAGCCACTCTTAACTCGCATCATAAGAACCTCACACGTTGTCGGTGGGGTAAACAACATATCTGTATCCAAAGATCCTTTTCCCGCCATAGATCACGCCAACCTACACATAAGCATCACATACGGGGCTGCATATCAGCGTCATCATTGCGGGGTTTCTGCAATACGTGACAGAAACTGTCTGAGGCTCGTCTGAAGTTAAGGGTGAAAAACAAAAACTTTGTAAACAGATCACCGTGATCCTTGGATCTGACACCGAGAAAAGCACTGACTACTAGATCGACGTCATAGGGGACCCTAGATAGACCTGAGGAATTGCTGTTGGTCCTAACCCTGAAGCCAATTCGTGCTGAACCCAACAACCTGGTCACAACAGTTTCTAGAATAACCCCGGATTAAGCCGAGGGGCTCGCGTGTCAAAAGTAAGCCCGAAATACGCGTCCGTCTGGTCCTCAATCTGATGTTCACTGGCTACACTGGATCGATTTTCCTAACGAATTAAAGGAGGCGAGGGCTGAAAGGACCCAAAGAAAAAGCCACTGCACCAATTGCATTTCTCCACTCCAAGATACCAGGGCACCCTTCGAGAACGTCTGCTTTTCTGGCACCTTCACAGAAAAGTCTACTCATCACAATTTCACATAGACAAGGAAGTGAGTAGCAATTATCGAGAACAATCACTGATTTGTTTATCGCCACTCATAGCTCCCCCCACTTGCATTGCATACCCTGTTGACAGATTATCCTAGTCCATCATCAGTGCTGCCAAATTTTCATTGCTGCTAGGTAAATTCCTTCCTTTTTATGGCCGTAGATTTATATACCTACTCCCCTTCCCCTTATCCCATATTTCTCTATCTCAGTCTTCCATATTTTTGTTCAGCTCTTAGTAGCAGTATATCTCTATCTGTATTTCCGTGGTTTTAGAGATATATACATCTCTCTTAATTAAAGATATAGCTTGAGATCTCAATTAACTCACCATGTCGTCTTTGGCACCCCCAGGCACGCAAAAAGAGAGTACTACTCCTTCGCCACAAGTAACCCGAGTCGATACCGAGAAGAAAAGTATTCTTACCGGCGATAGAGAAGCTATTATGGCTACTATACAAGATGATGACGAGCGTCTACTTACCCGTATTGGATATAGACAGGTAGGCCTCGCTCAGTCATTTAGCATAACACCTAGTTGCCTTTTTTACTAGAGCTCTACCCAAAACATAAACTTATATTTATTGCATGGTTAGGAGCTGCAAAGGGAGTTTACAAAATGGTCAACGGTTTCTTATGCGATCTCAATTTTGGGCGTTTTAGGCTCTGTTCCTGCAACTTTTGCAGTTCCGATTACGTCTGGGGGTCCAGCAACAGCTGTATGGTGCTGGTTCTTTGGATCAATAATGGCTATGTGTATAGCGAGCTCAGGTACTAGGATCAGCCATCTCTTCTAGATTTACGGGATTTATAGAAGGCTTATATTATTTCAATTCCAGTCTCTGAATTAGTATCGGCATATCCAACAGCCGGGGGGATGTATTTTGTTACAAAACATGTGGTTCCAGAAAAACATGTTCCAATCTGGTCGTGGATTGTTGGTTGGTGTAACTTTATTGGACAGACAGCTGGGGCTTCGAGCGTTGCGTACACGGTATCTCAAATGATGCTTGCTTGTGCCAGTATGAATTCTAGGTTTGATGGAGAATCATACGCTTTCTCTCCGTGAGTAGATCAAATATACCTCTCCATTCCAAAATCTCCCTGAATTAATGGCTGCTGACCTCTTGCCTTATATAGTACTGCCATGCAGACTGTATTATTATCAATTGCACTACTTTGTGTTATGGGCGTTATTTGCTCGTTAACTACAAAGTCCCTTCATAAAATAGTTATCTGGTTTGCGCCAATAAATAGTAAGCAAAGGATCTTATCCCAATATCTCTATGGAATTCCTTCTTATATTATCAACAGTTCTTGCCTCATTTTCGATTTGCGTCGCTTTACTTCTCTTGACCCCCAAGAAACATAGCGCAGAGTACGTATTTACACACTTTACTGATGGCTCTGGGTGGGGAAGCAAGGCTTTCTCGTTTCTACTTGGGTAATTTTTATTCTTTAGGCCCTACGAATTTTGGTAAATACTAATATGTATATGCAGGTTCCTATCAGTAGCGTGGACCATGACAGACTACGACGGAACAACACACATGTCTGAAGAGACTCACGATGCTGCTATTCGCGGGCCGATTGCAATTAACATGGCTGTCATTATCTCTGGCACAGTTGGATGGATGTTGACCATAACCTTCTGCTTCTGTCTTGGTGACCTTGATGCAACTATCGCATCACCTACCGGTATGCCAGCAGCTCAGATTTTTCTAAATGCTGGAGGGAGAGTTGGTGGAACAATTATGTGGTTCTTTGTAATCCTCATCCAGTTCTTCACTGGAATTTCAGCATTGCTAGCGGATACGAGAATGGCTTATGCATTTGCTAGAGATGGGGCGTTTCCGTTCTCGAGGTACATCTTCAATAGAACAAAAGAATTATGGGATAATAGTACTAACGTATACCACCGAACCTAGCTTCTGGAGCAAAGTCAATCCACACACCCATACACCTATAAATTCTGTCTGGCTTGTAGTATTCTGTTGCATCTGTTTGAATCTTATCGGAATCGGATCTCAACAAACCATAGTTGCAATATTCAGCATCACCGCCCCAGCACTTGACCTCTCCTACATTGCCGTAATCTTCGCACGCATGCTGTACTCAAAGGAGATCAAGTTCATCGAGGGCCCTTTCACACTAGGCAGATGGGGACGGCCGTTGAACTGCATTGCAATTACTTGGGTGTTGTTCATTAGCGTCGTGTTATTCTTCCCACCGATAAAACCCATTACGTTAGTCAATATGAATTACGCTATTTGTGTTGCCGGATTTGTAGCAGTCTTTGCTCTTAGTTGGTGGTGGGCTGGTGCTAGAAAGTAAGTGTTGTTGTGTACTTTTATTACTGCACACTATTCTAACCCTCACAACAGCACATATACCGGACCACGAACGAAAGACATTATTCACATCATCCCTACTTCGGCTGTTTCCGAGGATGGCGATCTTGAAGATGATGATAATGGCTCTGTAGTATAAGCCATGACTACTAGCGCTATAAATATGTTTCTACAGCGCATTAATTACTGATATTTTTCCTTTGTTCATGTTTTAAGAAGCGTATTAGACTATGAGCGCCGGGCTAAAATTAGATCTTTTGTATTGATTTGCGGGCTGGTATCTGCAAGTCACTCAAGAAACCTTCATCTTTAATTTAAACAAGATGGAAGGTACTATTTTATAGATGATTATGGACTACTGCTTTGTACTTATTTTTTATATCTATTACTTTAACGCTCGGAGCCTGTTACTCCATGAACAGAGCACAGCCATCTTAGGTGATTAAATATCCCCTAACCCTATTATAAGCCCCCTAAGCTATCAACTCGCCTAGGTTTAGGAATGTACCTACCACCTCCGGCCCTTATACTCGCTAAAAATATTAAAATCCAATGATCAATTGTGTGTATGCCGGTATGATTACACAAAAGGAAATTGGGACATTGACAAAAAATAATGTCTAAATACCTCAATATCAATATATAAATGGTGGTAATAATTATAATCTTAGTTGTTTTCTTACATGTACTAGCACATAGTTAGTCGTCAGACATTTTTTAGCAAGTGTGGATATTTTTGGTACTACCTTAAACAGTTAGATTGAGACGAGATCAAAAAACAGCACCAGATCTACCAACCACAATAACTTGATTCAGAAATCTGAAAATTTTAAAGATAAAATCCTTGATAGGTATGTCTCCATTGTAGAGAGTCTGGCACAAGAGGATGCATGTTTAGGTTTGCGTTTCGATTGATTTATCTCCAGGCTCGAAATAAATTTATAAGTCTATTGTAACACCCCCTTAATTTATTTTACCAGCCCACACGCATGCACATAGATCTGCAGGTCTGAGGACCAGACAGCTATCAGCCAAAGGTTTCCTCTCTAAGTGGCCTATGAAGCTATTTATTAAACCAGCAGACCTACAGTACGAAAAAGCGGGGTGAAGCTACTGCAATTAATATAGTATCGGAGAGAGAATTTAGACAATAATTCTCTAATACTCTCATATTCTATACTATTGCTACGGGATTTATAGTGTATTTGGAAAAATAGTGTACCTAATCCATCCCCTCTTTTCGTACATACATACTATATCTAGCAATGCGACTGACACGAATGATGGGGGGCTAGACATGATTGTTTCGCCACCACTTAATTAAACTCAACCGCTTTAGGAATTGAGTTATATGGTATATTTAATGCGCCCCATACCATAGAGTGTTACATTGAGTAAATAGAATTTCGTGTGACTCCATTATAGATTACTCTAGTGAGCCTTAAATGTGTTAAGTAATTTTATACACACCTAGGTTATAAAAAGCAGCTGTGATAACCGTTTAGTTATACAGGACAATAGTGCTACAGTATTGGAGGGGAAATACCGTATTAGACCGGAATTTGGACATTAATGCTGTAGCACTCGACGTATTCTATATTATAATATTGCTGTATACGGAATTTCTGCTGCATCTGGAAGGGTGGTGTACCCAATCTAACCACTATTTTCGTGCTATAGATCTAATCTGGCCTCCCCCGGCCAGGCAAAGATAATTTCACCGTAAGTGATGATTTATGTACGGTATGGGGAGTCATGGGAGCATTCTACAAGCCCGGTTGTGGATCTTTCTGCTATGCTTTAAAAGATGCCTGTCACTATTATATAGGTTACCGGGCGATATGTTACGTACTATAGTCACCATGCAAAGGGATAGGTTTGATTTACAGCCCACTGGTCTTGTATGTTAAAGTATAAAAGGGAGAGTGTTTAACGCTCGCGGGTGTTATTCTGCTACTTTACTACATTGGCAAATTTCCAATTAATCCGGTTGCTTATTACAACACCATAACCATTCTACAAACCCACGAAAGAAAAAAAAATATCTACCTGCATACTTGTTAATAACCACAATGGAAGCCAATCATCACCAAACTCCCCCTCCCGCTTTCTTATCTTACCAGAGTACCCCTCAATCTCCCAACAATGCTGTTCATCCACAACACCAATCCTCTCCAATTAGTGCTTACCCAGGGCAAACTATACCTCTAGAAAACTACGGTCATCCTATCCAACAGGAGAAACACCAAAGCAATCCTATACAGCCACAGCCCATTGGCCAGGTACCAGGACAAGTTCTAGCGCAAGGAGGTGGCCAGTTCTTGAACGCTACACCTATTCATAGTATTTCGAGAGGGCCAGTACCAGTAGATTGTCCAGCTTGCGGGAGGAGGGGGATGACGGTATGCAGTGTGGAGAGTGGGAGCTATACTCAGTGTGTTTACCTCCCTAATACTGGTGTTGATGATGCTAATGTTGATTGAAATAGTTTATGGGGAGCTTTGGCTTGCTTCTTTTGCTGCCTTGGGTGTATACCGTACTTGATCTCAAACCTTAAGGATGTGAAGCATAGTTGCTCTAACTGTGGGACGCTGCTGGCTGTTTGGCATAGGAGTGGTGGGGGGGTTGATGTTTTGGTACATCCGATGAGATAGGTTCTTGGGTTAAAATTCTTACCGTCTTTGTTTATGTTTTATGGGGGGGGAGGGGGGTTTCTTTCTTAACTACGACTATGTTTTAATATGTTTTTTGGGGGGGGGGATAATAGTAATTTTGAAACGCGGTTTGATTCTTTAATCCTCGGCTCTTGTTTATAGAAGATAATTGTACTATTAGGTCTCATTATGTACGTTTTTAGCTACTGTTTTTAGGGCATGATTCTCCATAGGCTTAGGGAGTGTGCATGCGCATATCGTTAAAGTTAGTTACAGATTCTAGTGTATGTAGCTATTATGCAGTGAGGCATCGTGACATTATGATCGTAACCATCGTGACTGTAAATTACCCTCTGTCACACAAATTCACACAAATGTGAAACATTCATCTCGCCGGAACTCTCCGTTGCTTCCGGAATATGCCGTGTGACTACCAACACCCACTGACGGGAATTACAAGATAATGAGATTAATCATGAGAGCAGTGTAATACAAGTAATATAGACAAAGTGAATGGCAGCGAAGAATTATGGGAGGAAGGATAGATCTGCAGGAGAGTCCTCTTGAAGGGTCCTCGTGGGCAGAAATACATGTAGTTGTGGAGCCCGGTTTTGTTCTCTTGACACAATTCTATAATTAGTATAATGCGGGTAGTCTATTTAGAGATCTACTCTACAATACTTAAAGAATAACGATTAAATCGATACTTAATATACTGTAATAACTCTCTTTAGCTTTAACTTACTTATGCGGGAGAGAACTCTAATAGCCACTTTTAGGAAGTAATTTGACAGACAGATACGAAATTAGTGGTGATCGCGCGGGCCATAAAAAGCAGAAATCCAAGTGCGTAGACTAGAAACAAAAAATTCACTTAGGCTCAAGCTTTGGCTCTTGCCCACTGTTAGGAGGAGTCTACAGTGCTGGGTCATTGTGGTTGGTTGTTAGGAATCACAGGAAGTGGTTATGGAAAAGTGTTTGTCTAACGTACCCCGGGAAGTTAGAAGTACTACACTGGCTATAGGTTTTCCATTCCGAGGTGAAGTCTTCTGATCATCGATCAGTTCTCTATTTATACTTTATCACTCCATTAAAAATATAACTCAGTTGATATACTTTCTAGTTCTTAGCTATATGTAGGTGTGAAACTTTGAAGCCCTATCCGTATCTAGGAAGTGTATTTTTTGCCAACTTCGTCAATCTAGTACAAAGTGTGGCTACTATACTAGAGTCAAGGGCTTCTCTTATATCAGTAAACTACCCGCCCAAGCCCCTTCTAAAGGTTGCAGTACTGGGGTGATTCCTTAGAGACCTTTAATTCAGAATCATCATCAATAACGCAGCAAGCCGTTTGCCCGTCCTTCGCGTAAATGTTCCAGAACTAAATATACATCATTACCCCTCAGCTGCTCTTTCTCTGGACTTGATCTATTACCAGCATGAGATCGGTTTTTGTTGAGATCTGCGGCGGCAAGTTCCGTGGCCGCAGGCACTCCCGTACCAAGAGCATGGTAGGTTTACGGAAAGTTCCGAGTATGCAGTTTTACTTGGAACGGGGGGGGACATCTTGCGCGAGGTATTTAGTTTGGCCATCTCCCTTATTTACTTCTCTTCTCACTCTCTCACGATTATTTCTTTTCAATACAGGATGGGGGTTTCTAGAGGCTCGGCTAGACAAATGGGTTGGA
Organism: Verpa bohemica; assembly: GCA_033030345.1. Taxonomy (NCBI): domain Eukaryota; kingdom Fungi; phylum Ascomycota; class Pezizomycetes; order Pezizales; family Morchellaceae; genus Verpa; species Verpa bohemica. The sequence goes on along the minus strand of JAUFSE010000008.1, from coordinate 1,329,119 downwards.
CTCCGGATACTGGACCCCAGACTGACAGATTACACAACCATTACAATTTACGGGCACGGTGGGACTTTCCGCGGGGTTTATATTCAGCAACAGACTCGGGACAGCAGATATGAACAGAATTAACTATGAGGATTGGAATCTCTGTGTATGTATGTGTGGTATTGTTTTTTACCTGGAGCGACTGACTACAATAAATACATATCTACTTTTTTGTGTTTACAGTGGCAAATTTACATGTATCCTTGGTTTTAGGGGTGTACATACACCGTGATACACGTTCAGTCTGTTGCCTTTCTCGATTGACCCAATTCCGCCATCATCCAGTCAATGGGCCAATCAAAGTGCTACAGGGATGGGCTGGGCAAGCACGCCAAACTCACGGGTAGATGTTGCAGGCGTTGCCCGATGTGTCGAATCAAGAACAAATAAGGCAGGAGCAAAGAACAGGGGAGGGAGACACAGGAATGGAAGAGAAGCGAGTAAATGAGAGGGAAATGGGTGGGACAACCCTAGATTTTATGGGGGTGCCCTTTCTGAGCTCCCTGTGAGTAGACTATTCAGCTCCTTCCACCCAAAGTGTCAGGCTAGAAGGGACGGGTATTTTGAGCCTTTAGTTCTCTTTATCAAAATCTCATCGATGGAATCTAGCGAAAAGGCACCGGTTACCAGTTTGAATTCCGAAGATGCTGATCTCACGATCACCTCATTTGAGAGTGAGAAAGGACCAGCTCCTGATACCAACAAGAATCGGCCAAGAGACAGTCTCGACGACAAGGTTGATAAAGATATCGAGGATACAGGAGAAGGGCATATATCGTTTCGAGAAGTCGAACGAGTAGATGTCTCGGTTCGAAGTCTCGGAATCACTGTTTCCCCACACACTGCGTTGAAGAATCCTTTTGGGAGGTCGAAAAGAGTCGAGAAAGCAGAGGAGATTAGGATTCTGGACAATGTATCCGCCGACTTCCCAGCCGGAGAGCTTACAGCAATTATCGGAGGTAGCGGTAGTGGGAAGGTGTGTTTTGCAGCTACTTGAGATAAGATGGATGAAAATCTTTGGTGCTGACTCGCGGTGTTGCGATTCTCAAGACTTCAATGCTGAATATAATGTCCCAACGTATGACTAGTGGGAATCTTCACACCACTGGGACAACAAAATTCAATGACTCTCTTCCACTCTCCAGTGTCCGTTACGCATATGTGATGCAGCAGGATGTCTTACTACCTACATTGACAGTTCGAGAAACTTTACAATATTCCGCGGAGTTACGGTTGCCGTCCACTTTCTCTGCTGAAGAACGTACTAAAGTTGTCGAAGAAGTGATTCTCCAGCTTGGGTTAAAGGAATGCGCAAATACCCGCATCGGCGATAACGACCACAAAGGTTGCTCAGGAGGTGAAAAACGTCGAGTCTCCATTGGTGTTCAACTTCTTGCCAATCCCAGTGTGCTTTTTCTAGACGAGCCTACCACAGGTCTCGACGCGACAAGCGCTTTCCAGGTTGTACGGACCCTCAAGAATCTGGCGAGGAGGGGCAGAACAGTGATAACCACCATTCATCAACCGCGGTCCGAGATCTGGGGTTTGTTCGATAGAATCGTACTATTAAGTAAAGGAAAACCGTTATATACTGGGAAGGTATTAGGGGTATTGCAACACTTTGTGTCTCTCGGCCACCCATTTCCAGAGCATGTAAACCCAGCAGACTTCTTAATAGACCTCTCCGCCATAGATTATCGAACCCCAGAAGCAGAGGAAGCATCCATAGCACGAGTAGCATCTCTTGTGTCCTCATGGCGTGACTCTGAGTCTCGCATCATATCTCGCTCAAACACTGCAGCTGATGAAAAGGGTGCCCTCAACGGCAAGGATGTAACCACTAATAATAAAACCCATCAGTCAAAACACCCTTCTGGCCCTGGTTTGGTCCGGGAAATCGCGGTTCTAACCCGTCGTACAGTCAAAATTACGTTCCGTGATCCTATGGGTATTGCTGGATCTTGGATCGAAGCTATTGGAATGGGTATCATTGCCGGTTGGATCTTTTTTAATGTTGACAGCTCTCTTTCTGGTATCCGTACTCGCCAAGCAGCACTGTATATATCTGCTTCACTTCAGGGCTATCTTATCCTGCTATTCGAAACCTACCGTCTTAGCGAAATCGATATTAGACTCTTCGATCGTGAGCGAGGAGAGGGAGTAGTCAGTGTTATCGGATTCTTGACTAGTCGGCGTCTCGCAAGGTTTTGTACTGAGGATTTAGCAGTCCCATTTTTGTTTTCGATAATCTTCTACTTTATGGTAGGCTTCGATGCAGACGCAACACAATATTTTGTGTATTTTTCGATTGTTCTTGTGGGGCAGTATCTTGCAGTCAGTTTTGCGACGATGAGTGTGAGTATCAGCAGGAATTTCGCGGAGGCAGTCCTGATCGGGAATCTGTCGTATACATTGCAGAGCATGGCCTGTGGATATTTTATTCAGGCGAATACTATGCCTGTTTATGTAAGGTGGTGTAAATATATCTCGTACAATGTAAGCCACACTATTCACACTCCAAAGAAAAACACGCTAAATTATATGGGTAGTGGTATGCATTCGGCGCACTTGCCTCTAACGAATTTACAAATAAATTTTATGCTTGTCCCGTAGAGGATGCATCACCAGCAAACCCTGAATGTCTTGAATACACCGGAAAATTTATCCTCGAATCTCTCGCCTTCCCCGAAGGCTGGAAAACCGTCCCAATCATCATCTGCTTCTGTTGGGCAGTCTTCTTTTATATCGCAGCAGGCTTCCTTCTTAGGTTTAAGCCAGTTGATATTAATGTCTCATCTGCACGTCCAAAAGGCGATGAGAAAGACAGCAGCGCTGGAAAAGAGAGTATTACCCGCGATGGCATAGAACAGGTCAAAACTATCGAAGTAGTCCTGGATAACTGTAGTTTGATGATTGAGAAACCTGGGATGTCCTTGGGATTATTTGGAAAGACGAAAGGTACAATGGAATTGGAGATCTTAAAAGGGGTCAGTTCTAGGTTTGAAGCTGGGAAATTGAACGTTATTATGGGTCCATCCGGGAGTGGGAAGAGCACGCTTCTCAATCTCATGTCGAGAAGACTCCATAGCTCGATATCTACGCGATATCGCTCTTCTGGAAAGATGCTGTTTAATGGGGCCCTTCCTTCTGACGCTGTTATCCGCTCGTTATGTTCATATGTTACGCAAGACGATGATGCGCTTCTTCCTTCTTTGACTGTTAGAGAGACGCTACGATTCGCGGCCGCATTAAGACTACCAACTTGGATGTCGAAAGACGAGAAGAACCGTAGGGCTGAAGATGTCATTCTTAAGATGGGATTGAAGGACTGTGCAGACAACCTCATTGGTAGTGAATTCGCAAAGGGAATCTCTGGCGGCGAGAAGAGACGTGTTACAATCGCCGTACAAATCCTCACCGAGCCTCGTATTCTTCTACTTGACGAGCCTACATCTGGTCTCGATGCATTTACGGCTGCTTCAATCCTTGGTGTTCTACGTGGTCTTGCCGAAGAAGGAAGAACTGTAATTTTGACAATCCATCAAAGTCGTTCTGACTTATTTCAAGAATTTGGCAATGTTCTCCTGCTTGCCCGCGGTGGACATGTAGTCTACTCTGGTCGGAGTGATCAAATGCTCCCATACTTTGAATCCCTTGGGCATTTCTGCTCCACTACCACTAACCCTGCCGACTTCGCACTCGACCTTGTCACGGTAGATCTTCAGCAAGCCGATCGCGAGGCTGCGTCTCGCACAAAGGTGCAGACGCTCATTGACAGGTTCTCGCATACAGAAGCACTAGCATTAGAAGAAGGCATGGCAGCCAAGGAGATTAGTCTACCAGCAGAATTAGGTCAGATGAAAAGGATGAAGGCACCTTTTAGAGTTGCATATCCGATTTTGATTCATAGAGGGTTGATTAATATGAGGAGACAGCCACAGCAAGTCATAGCGAGATTGATGCAGGTTGTTGGTTTGGGAATTATATTGGCGTTGTTCTTCGCGCCACTTAAGAACGATTATTATTCAGTTCAGAATCGGTTAGGCTTTATCCAGGAGATTTTGCCACGTAAGTTCTCCGTGCTATTAGAAGTAAGGAGGGTGGAAGAGACTGATTTTTATAGTGATCTTCGTTGGTATGCTCCAAAACGTGTCTGTCTACCCCTTTGAACGTGACGTTTTCTATAAGGAACACGACGACCGCGCCTACGGTGTAACCGCATTCTTTACCGCCTATCTCTCTATCGAAATTCCCTTTGAACTCGTAACATCCTTCATCTTCTCTATTCTTAGCGTCCTTGCAGTTGGTCTTCCCCGCACGGCCAAACTGTTTTTCATAGTCACCTTCAACGCCTTCTGCATTACGTCCTGTGGTGAGAGTGTGGGGATTTTCTTCAACACTCTCTTTACGCATACTGGGTTCTCTGTAAATCTTACTAGCACAGTATTGTCTATTGGTGTGTTCATGGGAGGTATCATGAGTATCGATATGCCCTCGTTTTTAGAGGCATTTAATTACTTGAGTCCAATGAAATACGCAACACAGAATCTAGCACCGTATTCGTTATTGGGGATTGTGTTTACTTGTACAGATGCGCAAAAGCTACCTGGTGGGGCTTGCCCGATTAGTACTGGGGAGCAGGCTTTGGCGCTTTTTGGGCTTGAAAAAGGGAGTCCTGTGTTGAATTTGGTGGGGTTAGCGATTACAACCATCGTTTATAGATTAATCGCATATGCGGTTTTGAGGTTGAAAAGGATGCATTTGGGGATTGGGGAAATGGGGAAATAGGTGGAAGATATCAAGCACTGGAAGCTACCGACTAATTGATTTAGTCGTTACTTGGCTGCTTATGTTCAAGTTTTGGAGTAATTGGCGTGAGAGACATTGTTTTCTTTGGGGGTTTAAGATCTTGGTTTTAAGAGCGAGCAGTGCAAAATAAATTATAATACCTGTTCAGATATATCCGTAATAGACGGGCGGTATCACTGACTTGGTGCCTTTATGCTTAGTATTTTGGATGAGGCGCAAATTGTTACTCGTCGTAAGGTTAGGGCTGGGGCACCTCATCTAGAAGGTTCATAGATGCACTGTACTAAGTTGCAGGCCTGAGTTAATCAGTCCAAACAATAGTACTTACCCCTCTGCCGCTCTATTATGCAACCACCGTAGTGAACATTAAGACTTGAATAAACTACATAAATACAAAACAGCTTGGATGGAGATTCTAGCAGCAGAACAGACAGGTACTTAGGTGTATCAAGTCCTAAAAACTACAAAGGGGCTTTTTATCCTCAGTAAAATCTTGCGTGCTTCTTACCAGAGGGGTTCTACTTGTAATAAATCCTAGATTATTATAATCCTTGGAACTCTGGGAGAATATACTTGTTTTTAATCTTGTGTCATGCACGCAGGAGATCGCGATGCCGGCCGGCCTAGTTCCGTGAGATACCCACGTGGTTTACGTGGCTAGCTAACTACCTAGCAATAATATATCGGTTTTTTTTACGCAATATAAAATAACAGGGGGTTTAGTCTGATCTTAGGCAATATACATTTTTTTTTTTTTGGATTTTAATATTTTTCTAGGTTGAATTGTAAATTGAGACATCAAATATCACTCGTATATTTCAACTTTTGATAATTCTGGCGTACACAGACAGAGCTTAGTTTATTCCAAGATTTTAAATAGTAGGCCAACCTCCACTCCACCCGATGACATTCCATCCGAACCGTTTCTGTCCATCCCCATATCCGATACTAGTATCGACTTTTTCATCCCCCCAGAAGTTAGCTAGTGGTAAGATTATGATAAGGTGGGTTGGGGTAGTTACCATAGTGATAGTATAGAATAGCACCACCTGAGTTGGCATCTGCAAAGACACCTTGTCCTCCAGGTCCGTATGTTGTACCGTGAGATGCTAATACAGTGGTACCACCGCTAGATTTGCATGCAACACCATTACGATCAACCTGTTTGATAAAAAAAAGAAATATTAGAAATAATTCCCCAAAAGTAAGGGAATGAGGGATTTACATAGCCGCTGTTGATGCTGGTAGATACACAGACGTTGATACGATATTCGTTTCCTTGTGAAGGACGACTGGCGTCATATCCGCAACAGGTACCGGATGAGAAGAAGAGATAGTAGTATGGTGCACGGTAGTAGATGTTTGCTCCCTCAACTGCGTGTGCTCCACTTGCGTTGTAGGCGATTTGAGTTGAGCTTCCGGCTGTACCTAGGGGTGGGTTTGCCATTGGGACCTGAACGTTTGTTAGTATTTTGTAATATGGTGGTGGTATGGAAATCACTAGAGGAATTACCTGGTAGATGTCACCCCAGAAACTTCCGAAGCTCATGTAATAAGAACCAGAAGCAGATAGAACTAGATTCCCGTCGATAGCATTATATGCGCTTCCAGTGTAGCTGCGGATACCAGCGCTTCCGTGGTCTGTCCAGCTCCCGACATTCATGGTGGTTGATGTTGCAACACCAATAGCGGAATTTTGGGAGCCAAAAGTAGAGACAGAGTAGTAGAGGTAGTATACATCGCCGACTTTAGAAATATCGGGGGCCCATAGATCTTGGTTTCCGGATAGGTTGATTGAAGAACCACTTGGGAGAGCACTTCCCTGGATGGTCCATGGTCCGGAGAGAGAAGATGCAGTCGCAATTTGGATCCTGTTACCGGTAGAGAATCTGAAGTAGGTTCCGTCAGATGTCCTACGGATCACAGCAGGATCGTGGACATTGCAAGCACCAGTACAGGCTCCGGGATTGGCATATCCGATGACGCTTGAGACTAAAGAAGCCAGGAAGAAGATAATAAACAACATGATGAAGTTTAGAATTCTACACGAAAGCTAATAGAGGAACTATTCTTTCTAGGAGAGAGAGGATCGCTCTCAATTTAAAGTTTTGAAAGGATATATGAGGATGATCGCTATTCCATATGATCCTCCTCTCCCTCCCTCCCCCCCACATGGAAAAACCTAATCTTTGGCCGAGAGTGCATAATGCTGGTATAGACCTTAAAACTATAGTTATAGACCAGGTGCAATGTTCGGAGGAGCTACTACCGAAACAAAAACTTTATAAATTCCTGGTTCCCACTTGGCGCATTGGCAAAGTATGCGTTGTGTATCTTGAAAAGATGTTTGAGGATGTTCTGATATTGAATTCAGCCGGAATACGAAGCGAGAGGGACTACCGTCTGTACCCCGTACTGTCGGTACGAGACTTATTATTTTATGTATGTACTCCACAATTATATTCCCGGGCCATGGACTTTATATGTGCCGAACAGGGGCAAGTGCATTACCTGCTTACCTACCTAGCTACTACTTTTCTTCTTCTTCTCGGCTAAATTCACCTTTGTGTAAGCTGGAAAAAAAAGGTCAGTGAGTTTTCTTATAACGGATCGGAGTCGGACTAAATGTCGGGGTTTGTGGGGGGAATTCTAATAATACCGAGCCTCGGAAATTTTATTAACACTGGAGCTACGTCCCGGAAACTCCGTGGATTGTAGGGGGGGGGGGGTAGCGGGTGGGGTCTCCGAGGTTTCTTAACTGGTACTCGGGGTTCTAAGCGATTTCCGAATGTTCGCATAATCTTTCAGCCGTGTGGGTTTGATTACTTTGGGGCATGATGTGGGGGGGAGAGGCGGGGAGAGGTGGAGGGCGATTCATAGATTGACACTCGAGTTAAAACTATTAGGGCTATTCTGGGGGGGGGGGGGGGGGTTACTACTATACTATTAAGCCCAGTAATATAATACAATTATATTGTTTTAATCCTGGATCACCTAGAATGCTGTACCCAAGAGAGAACAAAGGACCAAATTGAATCCAAACAAACAATGCCACTGTTAAATCCAAAGCTTATTTTCCATCACGTCAAACAAAGAAAATCACCTCCCACCTACAAACCTACCCAGGCGCAAGTGCACGAAGCAAATGTATTCTACGAATAGCATCAACAGCCTCCAAAAAAAAGGCCTTATCCCCCGGTCCCCCCGCCACCTTTATACGCTCCAATGGTCTGAAAACTGCTTTAAACTCAATCAATGTAGACTCCAACTCACTCGCCCATTCTTCGATAGGGTGATAATTACCTTTCAAGTCGATTGGTCGCTCCTTTAGTAACTTAACTACGATTGCATTCATATCTTTAAGAATTTTAATAGCCGCTTGTGACCATTGTTTGCTTAGTAAGACCCAGTTTTCAGGGATGTGATCATGCTTTCCGGGTAGTAGTTTAAGTTGGCACTGGAGTTCTGTGGAGAGTTGGGAGAATCTCTTTAGTGATGGGGGAACACCCTTGGACCAACCTATGATAAAGCTGGTGATGTCTAGTGGGAGTGTCACCCATGGCTGGGTAAGTGTCACGTCTGCTAGTAGTTCAACTTCTGTACTTGGTGAGATACCCATTTTGGATGAGTATTGGTGTAGCTGTACGTAAGCCGATTGATTGATTGAGATGGATGGTAGTTTAATTGTGGCGTGCATCTGTGGTGCATATATATTACCTATTTGATTCATGTAAGACATCTTGAAAGTCATGAGATGTCTATAGAAAACCCTGTATCAAGCTGCGATTTTGAAAAATTCCCATGAATCATAGCTGAGGAACTACATGTAGATGGGAGAGATATTGGCTGTCGGGGTTGAACCAATTGATGGCCTCGAGACGGAACTTTTGAAGTCACTGAGTGTTGAAAGATAGGGGAACTACAGACTGAAATCCATGAGACTTGTATTATATGAAATTTTAGAAATTGTCTTTATAACCAGATGTTAAACTTCCAAACAAGTAAAACTTAGACTCTAACAGATTCAGGCGGCCCCAAGTAAGACGGCTTAACACCCCCTAGATTAACAACGATCTTCTGGAAAACAACACCCGGTTCAACAGCCCAGATTTTCAGCGTATGCTTCCCAGCCGTAGAAACTATATGGCTTGTGGTTGATGCCCATACTGAATCAGCCACAGCTCGCTCCCAACCAGCCGGCATATCCAACGGCTTTGCATCCGGAACAAACTTCACAACCTTGGGTGTTGAATCATCGAGAGAAATAGCGTACTTCAAAGGACGGTATGGGTCCTGGTTTAACCCCACACCTAGATATAGGGTGATATTGGCACTATAAGCAGGGGTGGTAAATAGGTAAAGGTCATATTCAAGGCGTGGGGAGTTGGGGGGATTTTGTGTAGGTGCTAAAACTGGAAAGAGGGAGACACCCGAGAGGGTTCTTCCGAGCTGAGGGATTATTTCGTATTTTACATCGGAAGCAGATGTGTTGCGAGATGTGTGCTCAGCTTCGATGGAAACATATTTGTTTGACTCAACAAATCCATTTTTGAAAGAAGACGGAATGGATGTCTTATTAATAGGGAGATGAACGGAAGGGGCACCGAAATTTCCATATGATGCTGACGAAAAAATGTTGATAAAACCAATGTTGTATCCTGCTGGTGCGGCATCCCAGTCGACCGAGACTTCAATTCGGACATCCGTCACATCTTTTGACTGAGAATCAATATAACCAGAAGAAGGATTGACCTTGACCCAAGGGTTATGTGGCTTGATAGTAAAGTTGAATGAGTCTGTGCCTTTACTGAAAACATCAATCCAGCGAGTTTGAGAGCTGCTGAAGGGATCAAGGACTGGGAGGACAAGTGTATTATTTCCGTAAGAAACAGTGTTGTAACGGTCATCGCCTGGGACAGAGCCGTTGCTAGACTCAATTGAGACACCTAGTGAACCGGCGAGAGAGTTCTCCTCTAGTTGGGTCCAAGCCAAAGGTGGGAGGGTGTTCCTCATTGGTTGTTGCCTGCAGTAATGTTAGCTACCCTGCATTTTTAAGTTGGTTTTCATGAAGCTCTACTTACCAGTATTGGTACCCAAGATGTGTTTGTGATGCGAAATGATTCCATTTGCCGTTCAATAGTTTATGATACTGCTCAGTAAGCTTGTGGTCGTCTTCGAATCGCTTTAGAACGTAGTCCGCCAATGCATTGGCACTGTTACGACGCTGGTTCGCATATAAGTTATTCTTGCCAGTCGAAACATATATATCATGGGTGATATATCCAGCTTTCACGGGATACGAAACAAGCTGGAAAAATGCAGGCTTTGTGCGGCCGGGGAGTTTGCTGTATAAAGCTTCTGCTCTGGAAGAGAGATTTTTCCAAGCTCCGAGGATAGTCTCAGCTTCACGGTAGTTGATCACGCTATATGTGGTTGGATCTACTAATTCGAACTTTCTTCGGCTAGCGAGCCTGCCATAAGTATCGATAATTGAAGCAGCCTCTGCTCCAAACTCTTCTCCAAACTCACGTGCAGCCCAGGCTGACTCCCAGTCATAGACTTTGTCAATGGGACCCCAAGTATCGAAATCGTAAGCAAGACTCATGAAGTAGTCAATTGGAACTTCCTAGATTTCCGGTCATAGTCATTAGTTATTGGAAAAACTAGTTTTGCGATAATAGAACCGTAGGGGACTTACAAGAGGCTTAAGATCGCCAACATTCACCACCCAGATTTGCCTAGCACTTCTTTCATACGCGAGGTGCATCTGCTCCCATACCTTTTGAAGTTGTATAGTATTAATCCATTTGTAATCTCTTGGTTCACCGACATCTTCTCGCAGATTTAGGTTAGTCTATAGCGAAAACGCAAGCCGGAATCCGGAAGCGCTTACAGTCAAAGTGATAGTAGACACCAGCACCGCCAATTCTTTCAGTCTCGTTTCCGACAGGAAGTCTTCGAGCATTTCCCCAGTTATCATCAGCCCAAAGCAGAGTAACATCATCTGGAACTCTCATTCCAGCCTCGTAGTAAGATTGGATCTGTAACAAAGGTTAGGATTCCCACCCTAAGAAATAGCTAAGAGAGAAACATACATCCTTATACAAACACCACACCTGTGGTACCTCCGCTAGATCATCAACTCCCAAAACATCCTTCAGGATCTCTCTCTGGTCCGCCACAACCTTTTCTAGGAGTTCCGTAACAACATCTTCGCTCAGGACGTTGTCGCCGTTACCTCTCATGCCTATTGTCCAGTAGTTCTCATATGGTTTTCCCCTTTTTACACCTTCAACCCAGTAGTCATAAATGTTCTTCGAGTTTGTCGTATAGCTCCAGGTACCATTTCCAAAAGTATTCCACTCTCTAGTGCTTCGTTGCAGTGGCTCAGTGTGCGATGTAGACATAACAATGCCGTACATATCAGCGGTTGCCTGGTTCTCCGGGTCATCAACACCAAACATCCCAGCCCACATGGTTGGCCACAAAAAGTTTGCTCTAAGTCGAAGGAGGAGTTCGAAAACGAGACTGTAGAATTGGTGGTTATACCCGGGGCCATATTTCCCAGGAGGGTAGTTCTCATTGACCCAGTTTGTCAACGCGGGCTGTTCGTCGTTAAGGAATATTCCGCGGTATTTAACAGAGGGGGGGCCTTGGACTCTAAGAATGTCGAGCGCATACACACTGGAGTGGCGTATCGTAGGAACATCAGCCCAGAAGTACCATGGTGATACACCAATCTGTTCGGAGAGGTCGTATATTCCAAAGATAGAACCACGCTTATCACTACCGGCGATAACGAGAGCAGAGGTGTATCCAGAGAGGGGATTTTTAACGACCTGGGTTTGGAAAGATTCCCATTTGCCGGTAATTCCCGATACATCGATTTTCCCAGACTTGACAAGTCCGTCGATTAGTGCGGATTTTCCGACTGTACCAACGATGATGGCTGTTTTTAATTTTGATACGGTTGATACGTTTCCGGTATTGAGGGTCAGACCATGTCCAGTGGCACGGTTGAAGTCTTCAGCAAGATCCTTTGCAGCCCTGATCACTCCCGGCCAATCTAGGATTGGGTTAGTAAAAAAAAAAAAAACATTGACAGTGTGTAGTGATTGAGTGGTAAATACCATTACTATCTAAAATCAAAGTAGCTGTCTGTCCTGTAGCAACTAAGTTGATACTCCCGTCGACCTGGTCAAAAGAAACAGTTCTCTTTTGCCCAAGTGCATGGGCGGGAAGTGGGTTTATGCAAAGGGATAAGATGGCCAAAAACCAAAAGACCGAAAGGAATTGATCCTGTAGCATCTTTTCTAATTGCGAAGAAGAACTGCACAATGTGAAAGTACTAGCTATAGGCGTTGAACTTTCAGAGAGATTGGAGACAAAAGTTCTTCCAAACCCTCCTATTTAAAGCAAATTCAAGTAATATACAACTCAGGGGAATAATTTAGCAGGTTGTAGAGAGAGCAGGGTAGTTTCCGTCCGATATTAAAAAGTCGTTTAAAATAATTAGTAGGCTAAAGAAGAAACTATTATGAAACCAACCCAGATTTGATGCGATGGATCTTTAATCTAATTTCTAGTAGATCTCTAGACCGAAAAAGCGAGGAATGAGGGAAAGAATCCTGCGGAAGTAAAGCGGAGGGATCGACATATTCTAGGATCATATATAGGCTAGTAGTTACTTCAACCTATGTCGGCTCTTTTTATTAGCCTGAACTACAGAAAGCCTTGCGATAAACTGTGGGATGAAAAATATTAGAATATTACCCAAATCTAATTTTGACCTCATGTGATCATTGGTTGAGATAAGTCGTGGGGGGGCAGGTATGGAGACCCCATCCTGATAGCCATAGGAGGGTACCACTGAACCATCAATGAAGTGACTATTATAAGAGTCTAATATGTAAGAGTATAGGTACTCTTTACTATCTTGATTAGTAGAAAGGGAGAGGGCGAGAAATAGAGAGGGCGAGAGAGCTTAACTGGGTGGCCGTGGACTACGTGGACTACGTTACGAGGTTGTTCTGTGGACGGCCATCATTCACTGGGGTAGCTAGAGTATGTTCTGCCATGTGCTTGCTGTGGCAGTTAGGTTATAGTGCAAGCTCTATTACCTGCTAAAGACCTATCCAGAAGGTGACATAGGGAATAGGGATTGAGATAATACCTATCGCCGAGGCATACTTTAAGAAGATTTCATTCGGTCTAGTGACATAATGTATTTATCTCATTATGCCATTATCATCCCTATCTTAAGTAGGACTCATATTAGAAAGCCCAGTCTTTAAATTCTATTCCATAGGACATTAGCCTCCTCCTCCTCCTCCTCCTCCTCCCCCAGTCAACTCTCACATGTTGGAATACGCCACCCAACCCTTAAACTAAACTAGATTCGTATAAAATAATGGCTATTGAAGAACTTATAGACAAAGAATTGAAGATGAGTAGAAGTGAAGGTGTATTGTTTGGGTGCATTGTTTGAACAAAGAAATTTATAGATATAATTTAACCAAGAACCAAACAAAAACCCAACATTTAAGAGTTCGTTTTACTACAGGAAAGCTTCCGAACTGTTTACCGAGAATTAATGACCATCACTAGTTTTACCGTCTTAATAACTCTTCACAACGCAGGATAGCAAAAACAGCTCTCGCATGCAATGAATATCACTACTGTTTATGGCCCCACGCCGTGGGTAGCTCCTGAGGAGGATATACAACAACCATCCCACATACCAGTGGAAGCGACACACTTCCAATTTTCAGTTGACAACACAATTTTTGAGGGATTTAAATCCCGAGAGAACTTTACAGAAGAGAGAAGACTAGCTCGGTTAAAGACTTTTGGGGAGTGGAAATTAGATGAAATAGTTGATTCCTGCGATGGCGTACCCGAAGAAGGTTTCCTTGAAGATTTCGCTACTCCCAATGAATTTCTAAACGAAGAATTCAAGCTTAAACCAATGGAGTGGCTTCCTGATACTACTCTAAATATGTTTATTCAAAACTTACAAAAAAAGTGTGATGACATGAATATTAATGCCTGTTTACTAACAGTACAACAGGGTATACTACTTGCCGATGAAAGATTGGAGTTTATAGAAATCATTAATCCTAGAACTCTTACCATATTGCAAAATATGTTTAGGCGCCGGTTCTGGATCATCCCTACAGGGGACTTTCAACGCGGAAGTCTTAAAGACGAGTATACCTATCCTTTGTCGATAGTGCGTAGTGGACCTGAAGGGAATGAAGTAGCACGGTTGGCACAAGTCACGATTCCCGAAAAAGAAGATCGTGAATGGGGTTTTTTTCGAAGTAACTACCTTGAACCAGCAGTGGAAGGAGTAGATCCGGGAAGTGATAGGCTCTGGTGGTCTAAAGAATTAAACCCTTCTCCGGCGAATAAATTTCCATTAACGAAGAGATTATATTACTCGATGATGTGTCGTGTTGAGGCAATGGTTTACGAGAAACCAATAGGCGTTAAAATCTTTGTTGGAGCATATTCGGAGGAGGAGAAAGACCCAACACTACCGCCGGGGATAAAGACTATTAAGGGTCGTGGCAACTCACACTGGTGGCTACTAATTATCGACTCATTTACAGGAGAATGCTTTGAGCATAATTCTTTCGGTGCCAGAAAGGTTAAATCAAGCGTAACTATATCTAACATCAACGTCATACTCAAAAGTTTAGGATATGAGTACACAGAACTCTTCAATATAATTAGGCTTGCCTCCCCCGACATCAAGAAGAAAAGGGTTCTAGAGTGGGAAAAAGAATCTAAGGATACTAAGGGTTATATGCTAAAATTGATTTCCTATACCAGTGCAGTGACAACCGTGAGACAGAGGAATGGGTACGACTGTGGATTATTCTGTATAAAGTTTATGACGGAGTTTATTAAGAATCTTCAAGCTGGGATTGAGGACAGTGAAACCAAGAACCTTATCCCTGGTGACTGGGAATCCACTGACTATCGTAAGGTTATGCATCTGGATATTATTCCAGTAAGCTGAAAAGGCTCCTATCCTGACCCTCACACTATATTCTACTTTTTTCATAGGGGACCACGCACTGATATATAGCTTTGCAGGCTCCGTGTCCAGAGATGGCGTCTTTGAATTATTTGGATTCAATAGGATCCCAGTTAAATGCGCATAAAGACTTGTTAGAGAAAGCGTACTGGCACTTTGAGAATGCTGGGGCTATTCTTATTTCCTTCAGGAATAGTAACTACAAATTTAGGCACTCTCAGTTGCTGGGGGATGAGGTACAACCCCTCCCAGAATGTAAACCTACTGCATGGGGTTGTTCGTGTGGGTATACCGTTATACCTGTGCCAATGGACCACAAGGTTATTCTTCACAGGTATGTTTCCTTTACAGGTTCTTAGATAAAAGCACTTGCTAACACCGTCTTGAACGTGGCAGTACATATACGAAGATTACAGATATAGAAGACTGGGAGGAATCGGACATGGGAAGAGTAACAGCAGAGGGGGCAGCTCTGGCCGGTTAGCCATCGACCCTTCATATTCACCAGAATTATACTGACAACTTACTAGAATCTGCGCTCAAGGATGAGGGTATAGATAAGGGGGATGATTTATTTATGCCTGCATATAAAGAACTCCTCAAGGATGCTCTCAAGAGGCAGGTACTCACTGCCCCACTACCTAGGCTTCTTGTAGGGGTTTGCAAATCGGGTGCATATGTCTTGTCTAATGGTGGGGCCAAAGGAGTGGAGAAGAGCCACGAGATTAAGGCCTGTGGATATAATATGAGATCTGCTGGTACAGAGTCTTTAGGGCCGCTAGAGCCAGGCATAATATATCCGATGCGCGTTAATCAGCGCCTTTGGGCCTGGGTCTCGGCTGGCCCAGAATTAGTTCCACTGATCGGTAAACTAGACAAGAAACCTGGTGATAAACCTGAAAAAGTACCTGAAAAGAAGACTGACGATAAACCTGGTGATAAACCTGAAAAAGTACCTGAAAAGAAGACTGACGATAAACCCGGCAAGAAACCTGATGATAAACCTGAAAAGGAACCCGACAAAGGGCCCGAAAAACCCCCCGAAAAACCAGAAAAACCAGCTGCGCCTGCCGTGGTGGGAGTAGCCAAAGTGGATGCGGAATTAGAAAACTCCACATTTATGGAGAGGCCATTCAAGGAGAGGGTAAAAATCACCGGGAAACATGCACAACTGAAGGCAAGAAAAGCTTTAGCTAAGAGGAAAAAAGTCACAGCCGATGATGACTTTTATGTCTCGGCAGGAGATAGTGATGATTCCATCGATAAATCAGTAAGCCGCGCACAGGGGATAAGGGCTCGGAAGAAACAAAGAAATCAAGATACTTATGCCCAAAAACGACCACTCTATGAGCTTTCAGAATCCGAGCTAGAATCAGGTGGGGAATTTGACCCTACTGGTACTTTTCGAGCCAAAAAACGGGTAAAATTATCTACGACCAAGGAGAATCTTGATTTCTATATGCGCATGGGTCAGGTTCAACAATTCGCGCCAACAACATTAGTAGGACCAGAGAGTTTGCTACTCGATACTTATCTAACTTCAGGTCATTTCCCACAACTCATAACGGCGCGTGAATTGTTAAAGAGTAGACTCATTGAAGAAGACATTAGACTTAAAATTTATTTCAAGAGTGATTTTGACGGCGATGGCCTAATGCTTGATAACCCACTTCCAAATAAGGTTCTAAGCGGGGGTTTTACTAATGTTGTCAAATATCTCAAGACAACAGACCTTATATATACGAACATGGGCAAAGATAAGCCAGTCTTGTACAAAATGGATGCAGATGATGTATTAACTTTTGTACGTCCGCCCGAAGTTGGAGACAAGGCATCTCGGGTTGAAAATCTAGGGACAAAGGAGGAATTTAAACACATTCTCGATATTCTCGATAAAGAAACTAAGGCAGGGGATTTAAGCCCTCTAGCTGGTATCCAAATATCTAGATGGCCAACTTTCTGCCTAAAAGGCTTGAATTTTACTTTTATTCATAAGAAGAAGTTATACACTATCCCAGAAAGAATGCTCTCCAAATCTATTGAAAGTGGGATTAGAGCTTTCGTGTCCATTTATATGGGTCTAGAGGTGGATTTCACAATGCAATATCAGCACAAGGATGAACTCTACGAGGATTTTGAAAAATTTCGCGCACCATTCTTAAAACGCGTCAAGGTCATAAAGGGCGTTGAAAATGTGAATGTTGTTACTAAGACTCAGTCTATGAACACGGTAGCCATCCGCAGCATTATCAGAGACAAGCTTTTGGATCTTGAAACGTATGACTTAAAACCCTTTGACACATATATTCCTCGATTCCTCGATTTGAAAAACTTTGAACAAAACTGCTTTAAAAGGTTTCCACAATTGGCATCTAAGGATCCTAGTATCGGCTACAATATTTCAGATGTCCCTGGAAAATTGACTTGGAAACACTTCAAAGTAGCCGCTGATTGGGCGGGCTTTGCGAAAGGCATCAAACCCGGGGAGCTTGTTAATATGTCTTTTACGCGGGATCTTATTATGAGAGAGGTTTGTTGACCCAAAATTCGTAGCTAGCTACTAGTCTAGAAATCCACTTACATTTCTCTAGGCTTCTTGTTATCGTGAGGCTCTTGGCGGCCCTGTAGAGTTTCTTATCGGTAGGTGGTACGCCAGCGATGAACCCCCAGTAAAGTATACCTATGCGCCTTTGGAAAAGTTTTGGGTATACCCACGGGATATCATAGGGGTCAAGCGCGGTCGCTTTTGTAAAGCTATCGACCCTAAAGGGGCACCACCATACGGGTATGTAGTAGGTGACGCAAAATCGAAAATCCCGCCTCCAGCAGAATGGCTGTGGGGGGAATCTTTGGATGTAGTCATTGCAGACTTACAAGAAGCACTAGAAAGTGCTACAGAAGCTGATGTGGCCCATGCGCAGAACTTGAGAGTTCTGATTATGTCGAAGGTATGTTATATATAGACTTATTTACGGCGTTTCAATACTAAAATTTAAGAAGGGAACCAAGGGAGAGGACCTAGAAGCTGAGGCGTTTATAAAAAAAAATATTAAGTTGATGGAAGAAAAGGAATTAGCCAAGAAGGCTGAGAAAGCAGCCAAAGATGCTAAGAAAGCGGCTATTGAGAAATTAGCTATTGAGAATGCTGCTGCGGAGAAGGCTGCTGCGGAGAAAATAGCTGTGGAGAAAGCAGCTAAAGAGAAAGTGGCTGCGGAGAAGGCAGCTACGGAAAAAGCAGCTGCAGAGAAGATTGCTAAGGAAGCTACAAAGAAAGAGGCTCTCGACGATGCCCTTAAATTTGCTGCTTTGTTTGAAAAATTAACTCCTAAAGAACTTAGTGAGAGAATGGCTACAGAAAAAGCGGCTGCAGACAAAGTAGCTAGAGATGAAGCAACTAGAGAGAGAATAATTGCAGGCATAGTAGCTAGAGAGAAGGCTGCAAAAGAGAAGGCTGCAAGAGAGAAGACTGCTGCGGGTAAAGTAGTTAGAGAGAAAGTGGCTGTGGAGAAAAAGGCTGCGGAGAAGGAAGCTGCGGAGAAGGAGGCTGCGGAGAAGGAAGCTGCGGAGAAGGAAGCTGCGGAGAAGGAAGCTAGAGAAAAAGCGACTGCCGAAAAAATACCCAAAGCGGCTGTGGACAAAGTAGATGTGGAGAAGGGGGCTGCGGAGAAGGAAGCTGCGGAGAAGGAAGCTAGAGAAAAAGCGGCTGCGGAGAAGGCTTCTGCGGATAAAGCAATTAGAGAGAAAGCGGCTGCGGAGAAAAAGGCTGCGGAGAAGGAAGCTCTAAAGAAAAAGGCTCTCGACGATGCCCTTAAATTTGCTGTTTTATTTGAAAAACTAACCCCTAAAGAACTTAGTGAGAGAATGGCTGCAGAAAAAGCGGCTGCAGACAAAATAGCTAGAGACAAAGCAACTAGAGAGAGTGTGATTGCGGGCATAGCAGCTAGAGAGAAAGCACTTAGAGAGGCTGCGGTCAAAGCAGCTAGAGATAAGGCACTTAGAGAGAAAGCGGCTGCCGACGAAGCACTCAGAGCGGCTGCGGCCAAAGCAGCTAGGGCGAAGGCTCTTAAAGAGAAGATGGCTGCGACAGCTGCGAAGGAGGCTGTAAAGAAGGAAGCTGCGGAGAAGGAAGCTGCGGAGAAGGAAGCTGCGGAGAAGGAAGCTGCGGAGAAGGAAGCTGTGGAGAAGGAAGCTGCGGAGGAGGCACTTAGAGAGAAGGCTGCGGAAAAAATAGCAGCGGAGAAGGCACTTAGAGAGAAGGCTGCTTCGGAGAAGGCTGCTATGGAGAAGGCTACTATGGCTAGGGTGAAGGCACTTAAAGAGAAGATAGCTGCGACAGCTGCGAAGAAGGAGGCTGCGGGGAAGAAAGCTGCGGAGAAGGAGGCTGCGGAGAAGGAGGCTGCGGAGAAAGTAGCTAAGGCCGAAGTAGCTAGAGAAGCTGCAGAAAAGACTCTAAAAGAAGCTAATGAGGAACTGGCCAGATTGAAAGCACTAAAGGAAAAAGCAATCAAAGACAGGAAAGAAAAGATGAAAGCAGAAAAAACCAAAGATGAAAAACTGGATAAGCCTGATGATCTAGATGATCCAGATGATGGGTGGATGGATACCCTGCTGGGTTTAGCATTAGGTCGTTAGCAGAGGTGTTTGCTGAGGTGGGAGCTGAAGGGAAGGAAGGAAGGAGAAGAATAGAAGGGATCTGAAGATCTAAACAGGGGCCTGGGGAAAGGAGTTTGTGATGCAGATGGATTCTTAGCAGAGTTTCAAAAGAAAATGAGAGAAGATATCGAGAAGGCTAAAAAAGAAAAAAAGAATAATAACATACACCAAAGTCTCTAGATTAGCCTTAATCGATATCAGGATGTTTCATTAGACAAAATTGTAGTAGAAAATAGAATACAAATATTGTATACTAATATAATTCTCTTTGTCTAATATCCCGTTCAATCTTCTTACAGCACGAAAAAGCGTGATGGAACAACTACAATTGGTGGGTAGTACAGAATTAGAGAAGTAATACCGTGTTAAACTATAATTCAGGCAATGTTGTAATACTATTGCTACGGGATTTCTACTATATTTAGAAAAAACAACGTACCCAATCCGATCCATCCCCTCATTCAGCACTATATATACTACTACAGATCCCAAAAGATTAACTCTCGAGCCCAATAACCTGATCATATAAGACCCAAATACCGTATAATAACAAAAACAATACCCATTACCCACTAAAAATCCCCTAGTTTAAATATAAAAAATATATTGACTTCTTACCATATTCTATACTTTTAGTAGTGTAATCTATTATACACAACCTAATAATAATCACAGTACTCCCATAAAACTACATGCAGGAGTAATATAGTAACGCTCGGGACCTGCCCGGTGGTCTGAGATACTAATAGCTATTGGCCACTTAATACCTTTTTTACCCCTCCACCAAGGTTATTTATGTAAATCATCATTAAAACCGTTGTTATGTGAGATATTACTTAAGCCATGTGTGCATGTATTATAATGATATTACTAAAGGTATTCTCATCCTATATATTCTTTCCATTACTAGAGAAGATCACATCTTGATAAAAATATGTGATAGGGCTGAACCACATGATGCCAAAGCCTTAACTTAGAAATATCATGAGCCGTTAATATTTAACCACTTCTAAGAGGGGGTGAAGCCTGCTTAGCCTAATAAGAACCAGCACAAACATACCACCAGCTCCGATACGAGGAATCACTCGCTCACGTGACTCTCATTATTAGGATCGGCGGCCCACCTAGCCGGTTGTCGATTGAGCTCTTAGAGCCTGTGAACCACATGCAGTCATAAGCATTTTCTTTACAGGTGACAAAACTGATCTAAATCTGTATCCTATAATACAGGTATGATGGGAGCTCTAGCGAATGACGTATTAAGTCTTACGCTCGGAGCACAGGGCGATATTCCCCGGATCGCGGTGACGCTATATAGCCTACATATTACAGGGTTTCTCCGGAGTTGCCGATACTCCGCGATTATTTTTGATAACTCCCCGCGTAAGCAAGGGTCATTTCCGTGGAACCGAGAACCGCAAACAGGTTCAGGTTTACCTTTCAGCCTTAGCGAGCTCTAGAGCCTGTGAATCCGGGGTCATGAGCTGGCTAGTACCCGGGGAAAAGTGTGATTTCAAATCAATTGCTCTTCGTTAAAGCCATGTATACCAAAGGCGTTCTCGGTAACAATTGAGAACAGTGCTCAGTAAATCATTGTTCATAAATTTTAACCATGAGGTTAGTCTACTACGGCAGACATCGGAAGTCATGGATTCTGTCCCCGACTCCGTGGCTATTGTTGGACATTGTGGATAGTTACACCCCTTACAGGCACGGACCGAAAGCTTTAGAACTGTATATAACCCTCCAGTCCCCCAATATACTCTCTGTAAATAAGCACAATCATTCGCTGCGCAAGTAATACCGTTATATTTCTCAAAAGCTACTACCATGGTTGTCACCGCACCACTCCCAAAGGAGCTCCAGAAAAAGGTCGATATCGTTCTTGAATCCTTAACTCTCATAGAGCAGGTCTCACTTCTAGCCGGCAAAGACTTCTGGAGAACCGTCGAGGTCCCCAATAAAGTCCCTAGTATCAAGACCACTGATGGACCTAGTGGTGCTCGGGGGCAGTTCTTTTCTAGTGGCACAAAGGTAACTCCCCCCCCCTCTATACCACTCATTCAACTCTAACTTCTTACCCACAGGCTGCATTTTTCCCATCAGGCGTTTCTCTCGCCGCAACATGGGATGCCCCTCTTATAAAGCAGATTGGTGTAGCACTCGGAGAAGAAACGCTCTCGAAAAAGGCCAATGTCCTCCTCGCCCCAACAGCATGCAACCACCGGTCTCCACTCGGTGGCCGGAACTTTGAATCTTTCTCCGAAGACCCGTACCTCGCAGGGAAACTCGCTGCGTCATACGTTAACGGCGTACAATCACAAAATGTCGCTGTTACAATGAAGCATTTTGTCGCGAACGAGCAGGAGACAAGAAGATTTTCGGTCAACGAGATTATTGAGGAGAGAGCACTAAGAGAGATCTATTTGAAACCATTTGAGATTGCAATGAGGGATGCAGGACCATGGGCTATTATGAGCTCTTACAATCGAGTCAATGGGGTGAGTTACTACCAATTGCGCCCCCCCCCTGCTATATGGCTTCTAACTATGGACCTAGCATCATGCCGACCTACACCCATTTAGTATGAAACAGGTTCTCCGTGAGGAATGGGGTTTTGATGGCCTTGTCATGTCTGACTGGGGCGGCACCAACTCTACCGCCGATTCCATCATTGCCGGTCTTGACCTTGAAATGCCTGGACCCACCCGTCGTCGCGGTGACAATCTTTTAGAGGCTGTCAAAGAGTCCAAAAACTCACCCGAACTTCTCCACGCTATCAAGACTGGTGCTCGCCATGTCCTCGAACTCATCGCACGAACAGGTAGATGGGGAAAATTCCACGAAGATCCAGAAGAAGCAATTGATAAGCCCGAGCACCGCGAGCTGATACGCAAGGCTGGCGCCCATGGGATTGTATTACTAAAGAACAAAAACAACACCCTCCCTATCTCTCCCAATGTCAAGTCTGTGGCATGGATCGGCCCTAACGCAAATGAGACTATCGCCGGTGGTGGCGGGTCTGCAAACTTGAATCCTCATTACCTTACCAACCCACTCGACTCATTCACCTCTGCAGTCAAAAGTAATAACGTGAAGGTGGCCTATGAAATCGGCTGCCAGACCGAGAAGTGGGTTCGTGTCTTTCCTATTGATGAAGGTCGCACACGTACTTCTCCT
This sequence comes from Verpa bohemica, assembly GCA_033030345.1. Taxonomy (NCBI): domain Eukaryota; kingdom Fungi; phylum Ascomycota; class Pezizomycetes; order Pezizales; family Morchellaceae; genus Verpa; species Verpa bohemica. The sequence goes on along the minus strand of JAUFSE010000008.1, from coordinate 1,306,393 downwards.
TCCGACACTGGCGTTCCTGGACTAAAGGTTGATTTCTTTGGTGGCCGTGAATGCTCTGGGAAGTGTGTCGCATCAAATGTAATGCAAACGTCAAACATCTTCCTCATGGATGGTAAACCACCCGTTCTCGGAGACCAAGACTACTCTATTCGTATCACAACTTATATCAAGCCTGATAAAACCGGTGAGCATATTATTGGTGTTGGTTCAATAGGCCCTACTAAGATCTACATCGACGATGAGCTATTTATCGACCATACGCGCTGGACTGAGCCAGGTGAACTATTCTTCACCAGTGGCTCAGAGGAAGTGACGAAGAAAAAGCAACTCTCAGCAGCAAGATGGTATAAACTCACAGCAGAGACTACCTCGAAAGGACCAAACCAGAAGCTCCCAGATATGGGGAACGATAATCTTGATTTCTCCGCTGCTATCGGGATTAGAATGGGAATCGATATAGTGAGAAATGCGCAGGAATACATTGACCGTGCTGCTGCTCTTGCTGCTGAGTCAGATGTTGCGGTTGTAGTAGTTGGGATGAATAACGAGTGGGAGTCTGAAGGATATGACCGTCACACCATGGCACTCCCTGGAAAACAAAACGAACTTATTACAGCGGTTGTAAAGGCAAATCCTAACACGATCGTTGTCAACCAATCTGGGTGTGCTATTTCCATGCCGTGGTTGGAGAGTGTTCCTGCGGTACTCCAGGCGTGGTATCAGGGACAGGAAGCGGGAAATGCATTGGCAGATGTATTACTTGGACGAGTAAACCCGAGCGGAAGACTACCAATTACATTCCCCAAGAGGTTAGAGGATAACCCATCGTGGGGGAACTTTGGAGACGGTGGAGACAAGAACGAGGTGCATTACACAGAGGGTATATATGTTGGATACCGCCACTACAACTCTCGGGATATCCCAGTATTATTCCCATTCGGGTTCGGTCTCTCCTACACAACTTTCGATGTGGGCACTCCAAGTATTTCACGAGGCTCACCTAGATCTTGGACTATCGACAATAAAGTTGTAATTGAAGTTCCGGTAACAAACACTGGATCCACCAAGGGTGTTGAGACAATTCAAGTTTACATCGCGCCCAAAACGCCCTCCATCGATCGCCCTAAGCGGGAGCTTAAGGGCTTTGGCAAAATCGAACTGGAGGCAGGTCAGACCGGAGTTGTCAAGATTGAGTTGGATCATTTTACCCCGGGCCTATTCTGTGAGGAGCAGAAGAAGTGGAGGGCGCTTGAAGGGAGATATTTGGTTGAGGTTGGCAGAGATGTAGAGAGGATTGTTGGGTGTGTGGAGGTACATGTTGAGAACGAGTATGGATGGATTTTCTAAATTCAGAGTGGGTTGTGTAAATACTTTTTGGGTACTGGGAATTTATATTTAGGGTGGTTTGGGAAATGCGAAATGATTTTTATTTCAACTTAAAGGTATTCTAGTGGAAGTCACGAGTGATACTAATTGTGGTCACAATACTGCCTTTAAATAAGTCTACATATTCCAAGTAGTCTTTGAGTTTTGTTAAAGAAAGGTTACTATATTGTCTCGGCGAGCATTCAAATACATCATATTACATCAAAACACAATTATCTCCCCAACATCCATACCTCTTACCATTATTACATTCCACAAACTACAACTCCTTTTTCTCCACAGCTTCATCTGCCACAATTCCCCCTACACGCTTCCCCTCTGCAGGCTTCTGCCTCTTCTCCATATCAACTGCCCACAACGCCGCACCCACAGTGTTTGTGTATGAGAATAGAATCGACACGATAGGGACCAACTGAAGAACCATAGCAACAGTACCAAACCTAAGAAACACCACTGTCAGTAACTAAAAGCACAGAAGGTCAAATAATAGCGCATACCCAATATAAGCCGGTTTATTCTGCTCCACGAATGTGCCCTTCTGCTTCTCATTATACCCCTTCAACTGAAAATACCTTGCATGAAACCCTGGTCCAAGCTTCCTCGCCTGCACAAAGATAAAAATTGCTGTTCCCACAATAGGGATAAAGTTCAATGGTAGCCACACTAAATAGCTTATCAAGCTCTTTACCGTGAATTTGTTAAACGGCCTTTTGACCGCTTTCCCTAATCTCCCCATAACTGACCCTGAAGGGTTCAATTCTCGGCCATTCTGGACGAGTGTAGGAAGGTTTTCTTGGAGGAGTACAGCATCGAAGATATCGACGAGGGCTTCATCGATAAGGAATGTACGGGAAAGAGCAGTTATTATCGCCGCACTCTCAGAAAGGACTAATGCAATAGTAGAGATCCAAGCGATAGGACCATTAACGAATGTCAAAAGGAATGACTGAGGGATATAACTATCATTACCAGCCTGTCAGTATTTGCCTAGAACTATAATAGCGGTGAGGAGCGGCTACGTGAACAAGAACATAGAAGTGATAACTCCTGTACTCAGCCCCAGAAGTGGTGCAAGCCTCGAAGTAAGCGGCTTCCAAAGGTTCCGGTGGGAAATAAAATAGAATATTCCTTTAACGGGATAGAGGTACGCTCCTGAAGCAACAGCCTCCTTCCCGAGGGCCGTAACACCGGCGATTTCATCACGAACAGTCTCTTTTACTGTGTCTTGTAGCGGCATAACTGAATGATTGTATTCTTAAGAGAATAGTGCTAGAAAAGTCGAGGAAAGAGGTGAGGGGAGGTTTTATTCCACAACTTTGGGTATGATGTAGCGGTACGTCATCGGCTGTCATCTGTAGGTTCAACATGAAGAATGGGTTAGGGTTGGGGGTATTTGTTCCTGGCGATTGCTTGGCTGGAAAGCTTGGCATTCTTCCAAGATTGCAGACCGATGCCAAAACCCAACACCCAACTGACAAATCTAGTCTCCTAGTAACAGCGAGCGTTTCAAAAGAACCTCCTTATGTTTTACTATTAATATCCCTTGTTTAAGGATCAGCCAGGGCTCAGACCTCCTCCTCCTCCTCCTCCTCCTCCTCCTCCTCCTACAAAGTTCACCCGGGGATCTTACCGAGTTCTAACCCAGAGTAGATCGAAGGACTATAGAGCTTCCTCATCCCCTGGCAGAGATCCAACAAGTCGTCTAAGCACGTTTCAAGATTTGTATGCAACCCGGGGAAATCGCACAATGACTAAAAACCCCGGAGACATGGAGGCTAGAGTTGTGCATAAGGAGTTCACCCTATACCCTCCCTGTACAAACCAAGGATAAGTAAATAGGGGGGCTTCTAACCCACCACTGTTATAAAACGCTAACAGTCATTCCAGAATAGCAATAATAAGAGCAAAAAAAGGGAGGATTGAGTTCAGTACCTATGATTCCCACATGGTCACCCGCTGCAGTACTAACTAGGCGATACGATGGTTAGGTACAGCAGAGCGGACGGGATGCTCCATTTTCATCGTTCTATGACTGAACACGTTGAATCTTCTCATAAACCGCCCACAAACCCTCTACTAGTCTTTCTATAATGTGCACTTGTTGAAAGGTACGCTGGATGGGGAAGTGGATGATTGCGAAATCCGAGTACAGACGGGGTCAATAAACGGGTGTTGCCATTTTATTAACTATTTGAAATAAAATTCACTCTCACACACACCACACCAGAAATTTTGGAGCTTATCAATACTCACATTCCCTGACCACAGAAAGAATAAAAGCATGTTTTTTGAAGCTCCAAGTATCCAATCACGCCTGCAAATTATCACCGAGTTCCTCGGCCATATTTTTCTAAGTCTGATAAGTTCCATGGGAGACCTTCCCGCCTTCCGCCGTGGAGCCGGTAAGAAGCCGAAGACTCACTGCACCCCACGGATCAGCGAGGAATAAATCGCGCTGTAAGAACTATATAACTATATCTTATTAAATAAGGATGGGATTTAGGAGAGAGGGGTGGTATATGTAAGCCCCTCTTAAGACTCCTAGTGGAACATGCCGTTGGATAGATAGCACACAGAATAGATATCCCACCCACAAAATGAGCATAACAGGGCAACCACAAGACCGGCGAAAAACAACTTGCAGATCCCAACCGAGAAAGTGTGGGGCTAATCCCTGCTAGTGTGGAAGAGGTTATTTCTAAAGGTCTTGGCGACCCACGATAACTCCTTACGCCCTAAGCAATAACTTGGCGGTTTCAATGTAGCGGGTTGGTATTTCTAAGTAAGGGGTTGGAATGTAAAGGGCCTCGGTAAAATGGAATGGTGAACTAAGAGGGGTATTAGGTACTAACTTTGGGCCGTGTGCACGCACAGGGTTTTCCCTGAGCAGTGGGTTTTATCTGAATGATCTACTAATCCCATTACTGGGATCCTGAAAACCTTCTATCACTGTTTGGTTAGATCTCTATTTACATGCTCTAGATATAGCTATATTCTAGGTATACGCTATTTTGTGAACACTCTATGGGATCCTCCCAATAATCTCGGATCTTACATGAGAGTATACAAGTGCTGGACTGAGAGTCCCAGCATCTAGAGACTTCTCTAGAATAGAATAGTTAAGATTAAAAGAGGGAATATAAAACCTAGAGATACCACCTCTGCTCAAAACTAGCAAAAGTGTGGGGTATCCTGTACTACCGGGGGAATACATGTGCATACAGTGACGCAGACCCCCTCGTGGCAGTGAGGCTTAAAATTACAGACGGATAAATCATATGCAAAGAGTTCTACAAGGCCTCGGTACTCGGCGTACTGATAAAGACAGGATGTGATGTATGACTACTTATCTACATGTACGCATTTCAGAAAGTGAGCTACCAAGTATTGGTTGTCTACGCATGATACCTCTGTTAATCACCCTGATTAGAGTATTTTCCCTTTCTTCTAAGTTGGGGGCTTAATATCGGTGGTACTACTATTCATGCAATAAGAGCAATGATATAGAACTGTGCCTCGGCACAATAAACCCTGCTTGAATATTCCGTTATGTGTACTTGTCCCTTACACTGGTACTTGTCCCTACACTGGTACTTGTCCCCTCACACCGGTACACTACCCCGCGGGGTGCATCCAGTTTGCGACGTTGGTTTTAAGTTAGTGCTTGGCTACTCAGCTCCGACAGCACTACATGTAGTTACAATACAAGCTGAAACGGAACCAATTAGCTAGGTACTAAACTTGTACTAACGGTACTCCACCCACCACCCCCTAACAGCCTGCAGAGCGTTGGAACCATAGAATAGGTAGGAGGAACAAATACAAAATAAGAACCAAAAATAAAGTATCAACCCCTACAACTGAGGTAGATTAAGAAAAGGGTGGTTAGAATGTGGATAAAGAAAAAATACACATCTTAAAAGTAAAGTAACCCAAGTAGGCTACTACGCTCGACCATGTCTAGGAATAAAGCTACCCCATATACTGAAACAACCCCGAATCTAGCCAGCTTAGTGTAGTAAAACCCAAAGAATTAAACTTATTTAAGTTTGACACTGTAGCTCTAGATGCTAAGTACACCTTAACTGCTACTAAGCATGGGTTACCTGTGTCTAGTACCTAGGGGTCCTTATCAACCAGATTCAAACCCTTTCCCAGAGCTAAAGTCCACCGGAAATGAAAGGATATAGTGCATACCTAACATAAAAAAATAATAACCTTTACCAGGGTCACCTTCGGGCCAAACCCATCAAAAAAAGGTTTCCCAATAATACAGAGCAGCCTCGGCTGTGCTGTCATAGCACCAATATCAAAACTTATTCTACGGACAGCGACCCGAAACGCCGTATGGTACAATAAACCACCAACTAGGCCAGGTCGACATCACAAAACATACGACGAAGAAGACTATAAAACGATCTCTAGTTCCCATCTTGTTAACTTTCTTCTCCAGCCAATTCTCCAGGTCAGTTTCAAAACACAACAAGCTCTTAACCAGCTCTTCTCAAGAATATCGAACTTGTTCTATAGACCTAATCACCACAACCTCCTTCCAACTCTAACAGCATTCCACTTTCTTTTTTTGAGATCAATCATCATGATTTCACCAGTCAGTTTCTTGCAATTGGCCGTCTTTGCACTCACCGCATCAGCTGTCCCGCTTGAGCGTCGTCAATCTTTGAGTACAACTCGCGATGATCTCGTAATTACTCCTCTAAGATCCTTTTATAGAAGACATTGGCTAACTTAGTATTCAAAATAGATCGATGGAGTTTGTAAAGAAGTGACGATCATATTCGCCCGTGGTACTACGGAGGCTGGGAATGTGGGGTCTCTTGCCGGACCACCCTTCTTCAATGCTTTAGTCTCCGATCTCTCCAATAGCCAAGTTGCCGTTCAAGGTGTCGACTACCCTGCCGATGTTGCTGGTTTCCTTGCCGGTGGGAGCTCTGCTGGTGCAGCAACTATGGCTGGACATGTGAGGACTGCTCGCAGCAAATGCCCCAATACTAAGATTGTCTTGTCTGGTTACAGGTAATACCCCCCCCCCCAAAAAAAAAAAAGCACCTTATTTAATCTATCCTCAACGAAATTTCTAACGATCTTGTAAACTATAGCCAAGGAGCCCAAGTTACGCATAAAGCGGCGGCCCTTCTTACCACAGCTGAGGCGTCATCGGTCAAGTCTATCGTTCTTTTCGGAGACCCAGATAACGGTGATGCCTTCCCTGGAACCTTGAACAACCATGTTAAGACCTTCTGCAATGTCGGCGACTTGATCTGCCTTGGACAAGCAATCATCTTGACCCCTCATCTCACTTACTCAAACGACGCTAGTGAGGCTGCAGAATTTGTGGTTTCCAACCTTTAAACGATTGTGACCTGTTTGTCATTAAGGCATATAGTGTTGCTTACATGATGGGATTATGAAATTTTGGTTTGGGATGAGGTTGGGTTAGGAGTCATGGATTTAGGAGTGAGAAGAGAGTACTTTGTTTTGAATGATGGTCAGGTACCATAGGGGGACATTCATTTTTAAAAGAGGATTGGAAGATTATGTTCTTTATATGCGTTTATAGTCAGATGAAAATACTTACCGGTATTCACTATCATTAGTCCCCTGTGTTGATTCTCAAGAAAAGAATCTCTGTGAACATTGCATGCGCCCATAAGTACCTATTATATCAAGGATTTATTCTACGAGGTTAATACTTGATCTTACTAATGATCTTGGGTAATATCTCTCAATTAGAATCACGAGTTCACATGCATCACCAGAAAAGAAAAAAAGACTAAATCATGAATTATACAGTCGTTTATCATTTCTTTAAACAGTATTCCTACCGAAAACATAGCTACATATATAGCCAAATCATAAGATCTACTAGAGTTACATACCCCCGGGTCTGTTTGACAACTTATTCTCCAGATGGTCCTGTAAGAACCGAAGAAAGAGCAGGTGGGGCACCAAAGTTCGGAGTTCCATCCGAGTTCCAATTCACCTTCTGAGCCATAGTGTATCTCCTCCCATCACAAGCCCCAGTAGTAACAGCAGTAGCATGGTAGACATTCCACACCTCAGTCGCATCAGGGCTCATAAAGAAGCTATCACAGTACCTGTCAGTTTATCCAATCCCCCTCGCCCAAAAAAAAAAAAGATCAAGATAAAAGAGCCAAGTACGTACCCATTGTGTGCAGTTCCATAATTCCCATTAGCACTAGAGAACACCGGCCCAGTCTTTGTCCACGAAGATGCCAACAACGGATCCCCAGACCCCTTATATGTCAACAACCCTAACTGATAACTTGTCGTCCAACAATCACTTGCCGCATAAGCGATATATGTCTTTCCACCCCAATACATAGCTGCAGGGCCTTCGTTTACTGGGTTGTTTACAGTCTCCCATGATTCTGTGGGCTCGGAAAGAAGATATGCTGTTCCAATTGTGTATGGGTTGGACATGGTGGCGATGTACAGGCTCTGCAGGCCATTAGGGGAGAATCGCGACCAAACTAAGTACATCTGGTTGGGGAAACGAAGGATAGTACTGTCGATACCCCAGACGGTTGAGAGCTGTCCCTTGTAGGTGAATGTATCCCATGGAGTTGCACCACCTATTTTTTTTTTGATTAACAAGAATTTCGAGGTCAATGGGGACTAAGATTAAGTACCTTCGAGGACGTGGAGTCTCTGAGTGTCACAACAAGCGCCAGGAGCACCAACAGTATAGTAAAGATACCAGCTATTTTTTTTAATTAGTATAACTCATCACATTATATTACCGATTTCTAAAAAAAAAAAAATACGAACATAGAATTAATGTAATGTAGTTCTATAATGAGAACGAGATAGATTAGCTTCATTCTTAATCCAGAGAACCCTAACCCATCCACAACAGTTCATAGTACAGCTAGAATGAATTCAACATACCAGGTGCCCAAAAATTAGCAGACCTCGAAGTAACTGTGTCCGTATAGACAACCCTAGGTGTTGCTGTCCTGAGTCCACCCAGAGTCGTAGCACGGGTGATTTGGATGTTCGTCCATGTAGTTGTCGTCAGATAGTAATATCCGCCGGTATAGACGATATGAGGATCACTTCCATTAGGGTCTTTGAGGGGGTTCTGGTATGTAGCCCCACTAACAATCTGGATAGACAAGAATGATACTAACAAAGACGACAAGACATTGAAGAGACGCATTTTCTTTTCTTTTAAATCTGGGGGGGTTTCAGGAATATCCTACTGAGAGGAAACGAACGAAAAAAAAAAATACCGAGAGCTAGTCAGCTTTATTTATACCTGTTACTGACACGGCTACTTCTTACACGGCAAGTGAAAAGTGGATACTAGTATATATGAAGAAAACATGGATAATACTAGGAGCGAGCGAGTCTCTGTCTTTTTTTTCTCTTTCTTTTCGCTTCTTCGTTACTTTTACTACCGAGTCGAATACGTCTGAACTCTATCAGATTATATCAAAATCTCCCTTCTCCCGGGATATGGATAATTAAGGTACCCCGGAATATACCGAGCTAGAGAGAAGGGGAAAAACAAAACCCATGTAGATATTATAATAATAAGGTTATTTGGTTTAATTAGCCTATGCTCTGATTGGATAATTCCGTACACGTCGGGCGTAAACCCGGGATAACGCCCGTATACGTAATTCAGAATGCGGGGTTACAATCTGCCTAATGTCCTTAATGACATGAACTGAGATCATCGACTCAGTGGGGCATGTTTTATCGGAACTGGAAAGTGGTAGTTTTTTTTTTGATCGGCTTCTCCACAATTTGATCCAAGTACTATTTAGCGGGCATGAATTGGTGCGAAATTCGGGTTATTTGCATGTTTTAACGGCTATATTTGTGCAGATCCCGGGTGGTCGAGATTTCAACCCTAAATCGATATATCGGACCTGAAGCCTCCCTTGCTATACTTATAAACTATTATACTTAAGACCAGGATACCATAACTCAGCTAGGAAATTATATAACGTTTGGTTCAGCAATTAGCCTAAGATATCATAGATACAGTGACCGAATTTATTGAGATACGTATCTTATAACTGCTAGAGTATAGAGCTATATATTTAATCCAAATAAGACTAATGAGCGACCACCTGTGATTACAGAGAAAATTTCTAAAATGTCACTACGCCCTGTGCTTTAATATCCCTTGAGCTTGCTCCAACATGAACTCCATACTCTGCACCTGTAGGGGCCTTCCAAGCTTTTGACGTGGCATCCCAATAACTAATGTCTCTCTTTGTCAACACAAACTCAGCTACCTTTGTCTCTCCTGGGCCCAAAGAAAGCTTCTCGAAACCCCTAAGCTGGATTACTGGTGAATTTGTTGAAGAAGGGAACTTCAAATATAGCTGAGCAACTTCTTTCCCAGAGACGGAGCCAGTGTTGGTGATGGGAATGCTGACTTTGAAAAGTGGTGAAAGGAAGGCAGTTGAGGAAACTACACCAAGTTTTGTGATGCTGAGAGAGTTGGCATTGTAGGTGAAGTTTGTATAAGCTGAGAGAATAAGCAAAGATAATTAGCACAAGCCTTCCCCGAGAAATCATTGGTAAAACCCACATAAACCAAATCCAAACTCGAACCGTGGCGCGATACCCTTGGCATCAAACCACCGGTAGTCGATCAATAATCCCTCTGTAAACTTCTGCTCCGGTTGGAACCCTGCCCAGCTATACTGGACCCTACAACAGTAATCCGCTTCTGTCTTTGCAATAGTATATGGCAACTTTGAGCTTGGATTAACGGCTCCCCAAAGTACATCTACAAGGGAGTTTCCACTCTCCTGCCCAGGAAGATGTGCTAGAAGTACCGCTGTGACGTTCGGGTTGTCTATCCATTCCTCCATCAAGATTGGGCCAACCGAATGAATTACGACCACTGTATTCTTACACGAGGAGGCCACCGTTTTGACAAGTGTATCTCCATCCCTCCAAGCCTAGAAAACAGGTATTAGGGCCTTTCTTAGCACTATACTTTCTAGAGGCAAGGACTTACGGTAATATTATTGCGGTCACCATAGTTACCTTCAACAGAATTGGTTCCTTCACCAGAACGAGAATTGATAAATGCAAAACAAACATCTTTGCCTGTAGCCTTTTGCTTGATCTCTGTGTATGCATAGTCGTCCAGCACGCTCTCCACAGTCGCCCCGATTTCGCCAGCCTTTTGAGTTATGGCTTGTAACGGGTCGACAAGATACTCGAATGTTCCGGCACCACTCCCCCATCCAACAGCTAATGTCCCTGCAGAACAAGACTGAAAGGTTCCACATGAAGTCTCAGGAATCGGGCCAGCGTCGTTTCCGAATACACCGATTGACTTTACCGAACCTGATAATGGCAGTGCACGGTTTGAATTCTTAAGAAGTGTTGTTCCTTCGGCCCCGATCCTCCTAATCAATGTTGCGTGAACGGGTTGTGCTGCTTGCACATGAAAATTAATCTGCCCGACATAAAGACGATCTAGGAATGCACCTAGATATTACAATAAACCCCGTTTAGTCAATCATTCCCAGTGTGAAGCCCATAGACTGATCTTACCGAATTCATCAGAACTCCACGTCGAAAACGACACATCAGGATATCCTTCGTCTTGCCTCATCTTATACCAACTAGCAATAAGCCTAATAACCATCTCATCCAATCTTGTACCATTCTGGCTTGCGCCATCTGAAGCTGGCATCAATGCAGCAACAGCCCCAGTCGCACCAAGATCCCCGGGCATGATAATATCAATACCTGCAGCTGCAGAAAGTGGTGGTATCGCAGATGCGAACCAGTCTGTCATCACGAAACCCCTGAAGCCAAGACCGCCGGATGAATTTGATTTTAGGTGGTCACGGAGAATTGTAGTGGATTCACAAGAGTATTCATTGTTTACCTAGCTAGTTTTAGCACTCATATAAAATTGTTATTTGGGGGGGAAAGATTTAAATACCCGTTGGTAAGAGCACATAACACTTCCAGCTCCGGCTTCGATTGCGTCAACAAAAGGCCATTCGTAAAGCTCTTTGAGAGTCCTTTCGTCTATCTGACTACTAAGACTCGCAAATATTGGCCGGTCCAAATTTGGAATGTTCTCGATGACAAGCCGGTACCGCTCCTCTAAAATTTTATATCCATTAACTCAGCCCAATTCCTGCTCTATAGTATGAGAACTCACGTTCATTGCCGATGAAATGCTTCGCACAAGCTATCACACCTTCATCCTGAAGGCCCTTGACACTCTCTGCATTTGCAATACCAGTAAGATAAGGATCTGATCCAAAGGCTTCCCAATTACGGCCGGCGGCTGGAGCCCTAACCCATTCCCAACTCAAGTCAATATTTTTATGCCATTTAGGTAAATCAAGTGCCAGGCTCACACCTTCCGAGCCCCCCGGCGACAGGGGTAAGGGCAACATTAACACCCTTGATCCGATTCTCAACTCCCATTGCCCGAGATCGAAGGTACATCAACTCCTCTGCGAAATTAGCTTAGTATAGTTCCACAACAACAAAATCAAGGAAACTTTTAATTAAATACTTACTATCCCAGGTACTACCGGTAGTAATTCCCGCAGGGAATACACTAACTTTGTCGGTCCCACGAACGCCAACAGGCCCATCCTGGAAACACATCTCGCGAAACCTATACAAAAATCACCTGTTAGTCAAAATGTTCAAAATGACAATCTACACAAGTACGTAGTAGTATAGCATACCCTAAACGGTCAATATCCTGGGTGTTCCCGCTGCAAGGCCCTAAGGAAATTCCACTGCCTGAGGAAAGAGATATCTTCTCTCCAGTATCCAACTTTGACACAAAGGTCTTTGCAAGAGCATAGGCTTCATCCCATGAACGGAGCGAACGTGCAGCACCAAACTGACTTCGTATATCATCGTGGTCACCGCAAAGGACAAGCGATGGGGCAAGCGCCAGAGAAAGCCAAGAAAGCCGGTACCTCATTTTTGATAATCCGCAGAGAACTTCCAACAGCTTCAAGTGAAGACTAAAGAACTCTTTTCGCCCGTATCGAAGCGATTCTTATAGCCCACGGAAGACAGACTAGCATGTGCAATTATCTCCTATTCGTGTTCTGGAGTAGCACAATATCTTAAGCAGCCCCACAGTATTACGCACAGTGCTACCACAGTTGGAATTCAACTGGCGGCCTCTGCCCGAGATCCGTTCGCTAACTCGCCCCTTGGGAAATTATGTTTGTCGCTCCTTTTCATGTGCATTGCCATATATGCATACTCCCTCTTCCACCCTCGTCTTCGGTAGATTGGCCCCAAGAGATGCTTTCCACCAGATATAATAGAGTTCTGTATACTTCCAGTCGATGCGCTAGAACCTGCCCCTTTATGCAAGATTGTCAGATCAGGAAGCTAAGGAAGAACTCCCCCGCCCCCTTAGTAGGGCTGTGATGTGCGTCCCTATCGATTAGAGATTCTCTTAGAGACTCACTATAGCAATTTAATACTGCACTATTCCTATTTTGGGAGTTTCCCGGCTGTCACACCTGAGATCACTAGTGGTACCAGGTTACCAAGCTGTGATCATAGCAACCGCCGAGCTCTATCAAGGACATTGTTGCGCTAGAAAAAAAAGCGCTGTCACGCGCATGTATCTAGACGAGGTTCTGAATCCTGATATTGGAGATGAAGGTGCCTGGCTGGGTAAAGGGTTAAACTATGTTACCCCGCAATATATCTAGATTACTTGGAATCTTGGAGAGGACGACGACCTGCCATCATGAGTTGCTTCCGACCTTTTTGTATGCTCTACATAGGAAGGTCCTAATGAAGGTTCAGTACTATATCCGTTAGAGTTGAAATACCGTAATATCTCAGCGATACCGGACAGGACCGTGTTGTGGGTGCTGTAAATCGGTCTAGGTAGCGATAGGTCAAGTGAACGTCAATTTGCCTTTTCTTGATGAGGCTCTAGGCAGCCCACATGGGGAGTTAGGAACAAAAGGGCTAGGTGATCTGTAGAAGCCTTTACAGGCCTATATATACCATGTTAGCTACGTTGAACAAGACTGATTTTGTTAAAAATATACCGTATTTTCTCGGCGATACCGGACAAGGCCGTACCGCGGATATTGGCAATTGGCCTAGGCGAGATCAATATTGGAATATAAAGGTCAGGATTAGGGGTTTTCTGCTGCAGTACTATAAAAGACAGCTCTTAAATTAGTGATATCTTTTAGTAATGTATATATTAGCAAAGCTGGTCTCTTTCTTGTAATTGATAAGTATGTGAGAGGTTTTTATTTACAGTATTTACTAATACAAAAGAACACCTAGCCCTATATACCAAGACCTCTGTAGGTTGCTTTGGAGCCTCATCAAGAAAGTCAACTGGATATCCTCTCGACCTATCACTGCCTGGACTGGTTTCCACTATCCACGACACGGCCTCGTTCGGTACTGCCGAGAAAAATACGATATTACCAAAGCAGATACCCATAAAATACCACTAGTTTAAGAGCAGTGCTCTCTAGATCACTGCTGTAGGGAACCCTGACCCTGACATTGATATTTCAATATGGATCTGGCCCAGTCCAGTTCCAAACACCCATGAAACGGAGCACTTACCAAATGCCGGTGAAATGCCTATGACGTCTAAGGCTTAGGCCTCAGAGTGTATAGGGCACATGCAACAACTATCCTAGAATAGCCTAGCTTGGGAGTTCTAGAAAACTCACATAAAAATAACTTTCCTCACCGGAACTAAACAAAAAAACAAAAGTGACCCTTAAAAGTGCCTTTCGTGTGCGCGGGGGAAGGGAGTGCATAAATTTTATAAGAGCAAACCTCTAGAATACAACGCCACTCGCTTGGCGCATAACTTTTTAGACTACCACGGCTTCCACAATGCCACGCCGAGTATGTGAATAACACTGCCGAGGTTAAATAAATACCCTCATGAGATCTAAATTAGATAGGACTTATTGACACATAATAATTTTGTAGCTTAAGGGCTCTCAGTTGGTCAAAGTTCTGATGTGTTGATAATTAAGTACTCATACCATTCTGTATGGTACACCTAAGTAAATCTCTTTGAATAAGGTCAACCCCTGAATAGAGCAGCAAATATACTCCCAAAACTGAGAGTGGGGTAGGGTTACCCCTATACAGATCTATTTAGGCTCTCTGAAGCCATTTTAGAAAATCAAGCCAATATCTAGACACTGAACTCTAGTATTTAATTCGCTCTGGTGTGGTATTATGGGGGTGCGGTACGTAGTTTGAAAAGATATTCTCCAAGCGAGTGGCATTATAGAGGTTTGCACATTTTATAAATGTGATAGTCACGTTAGACGATTTAGAGATCAGGCTCCTCAGTTATCAGAAAAAGCGTTTCGTCCGGCTTGAACGCAAGGATTTTAGTACATACATGTACGTACCTTAACTAGGGAAATCAGCGCACGTCTATTTCTTGCCTCATATGTATACACCCTCCGATAACAATATCTCGAAAGTTACGTGTGCACGATCGTTCCCTTTGACCGATTACGTGGAGTCCTGTGCATGTGTATCGGCGTTTGAGACAGATGAAAATCTTACCCATCGTGAGGAAGCACGTGTATCGTAGAGCAGAGAACTTTCCCTCCCGTAGATCCTATAAGCCCTCCCATAGATTCTATAAGCACTCACACAGATCCTATAAGCACTCGCACAGGTACATTACATGATCACTAAACATAACACCCGGTTTCCAGAACTGTTTACACGTATCTAGAACTTTCTAGGCACCCGTACTTTAGAATAATCATAACCATAATCATAATAACATGGTAAAGTGAACCATCGATAGCACCAACACAACCCGAAACTCCGCCAGCGTAGGAAGTAAGCGTCCGAATAAGAAGCCAGACGCTACCACCACTTGATTGAGGCTCAGACTGAAGCGAAGAGATATTATAGGTCTCAAGATGATGCTATACATGGACCCCACTCAGGGTTGATTTAAGCTTGTCGATATTGTCTCGCTAAAAACATGTTCCCCTCCCGAGAGAAGGGGCTCTAGATCTATATATGGATCAAGGCAGTGTGGCAGTATCAGTGGTAGCACAATAATATAATCTCTACCCTCCAATAACGTGGCACACACACGAATCTTCTGGTTGCCGGTAAAAGAAAAAGGAATTACAAAGCTTTAATGCAGCTTATTAGAAGTATTGCTGACATCTGTCACTCTATTGTTCAAATCATGACCAAATGAAAGGGGGAATGTCCAATAAAAAGTCAGAACAGTACAGGGATCCTCTTACAAACACATGGAATAAATTGAACTCAAAGATTACAGAGAGTTTTCTTGTGTGTCCAGCCTTGGGGGGAAAGCAGTTAATTACATCACCGACAGTTTATTTGTTCATTCAAATAAAACCCCCTTCCCCCCCCCCCATACCTCATTTCCCTTTACCCCCATCCTACTATTCAACTCAACTACATAGCAATGGCATCCGATCCCACGACTCAACACGCTGCCTATCACCCAGTAAAAGACATATCCTCAGCACAATCACCACTACTGCATGGCCCATTCACGGAACCTTCCTCCCCAGAGCCTAAACTGACTCCATTCCAGCTCCGCAGCAAGAAGAGGAAGGTCGACTACTGGGCGTGGGAATGGATTGCGCTTTTTGTTTCACTTATAGCAGTAGTAGCTAGTGCGGTAATTCTTCTGATGTTCGATCAACAGCCTATTCCCGAATGGAGTTGGCAGAGTGATGGAATTAGTGTTAACTCCATTCTATCACTGTTATCGACATTATCGAGGGCATCTTTACTTCTTCCTATCGATGAATGTATGGGTCAGCTCATGTGGCTCAGATACTCGGCCAGAGAACAAAGGTTAGCGGATGTTAATGTTTATAGTGAGGCTACAAGAGGTGCTTTGGGTGCTGTGAAATTGCTCTGGAGGCAAAGGGGGGTGTGAGTAATCCCCAATCCTCAAGTCTTCTAGATACTTTTCTAACTTTTTTCAACATGAAGAACTCTAGGATGTTTGGGTTCTTTACTTCTGATTGGATCCCTCGGCATCGGGACCGCACAGCAGCAACTTCTCTCTTACCCAAGTCGCATGTTCGATGACAATAAGTTGAATTGCACAGTTACTCGTGCAGAGAATTTCGATAGCTATCAGAATATTACAGTTTCTGGATCAACAACACCAGTTATGTCGTTTTCACTTTTATCGTCAATCTACAGTGCATCCTTACTATCAAACTCCCAGAATTCCTCTACAGCCACCGACATCCTTCCATTCTTCAACTGTCCCAGTGGAGCCTGCGTTTTCCCCAAATTTGCTACTCTCGCCATCTGCAGCGAGTGCCACGACGCGAGTTCCCAGGTACAATCCAATTGTGATAATAATGGCCAATGTACAGCCAACTTCCAAGGGCTGCGAGCATTCTCTTGGCAAGAAAACAGCAATACAAATATCAACACAATCCTAAACCAATCTTCCATTCGAAACCCCTCCGTTACATTCGCCGCAAAATCGCCTTTCATGGTGATGGCGCACCTCCAAGCCAACAGCAGTAACACCTGGCCACCAATATATACCGGAACCCAATGTGCACTCTACTACTGCGCCAAAATAGCTGAAGCCGCTGTCAACAACGGAACCTACACTGAAAAGGTCCTAGGCACTTCTGACAACTACGTTGCCAACAACAATGATGCCTCCAACCTAGGTGGCATCACCATCTTCGGCTCTGAGCTGAATGGTACGTTTCGTGTTACCCCCGGCGCACACGAATCAATTATCGGTGATAATGGCGTCGCCGCAGCACTGAATGGATGGGCGAAAAGCACACCTTCTGGTGCCGAGCGTGTCTTTTCATCTGATCTTTTGCAGGGGTTTAGTAACAATAATAATGTCACCCATGTTATGGACCGTATCGCCACATCGATGACAAACCGTATTCGTAATTTTGATACCTCCAAGAATGCAGTTGCTGGACAAGTCAGACGTCGGCAGTCATTCATCAGCGTTCGCTGGTTTTGGCTTCTGTATCCCATCACTCTGTGGACTTTGTCACTTATCTTCTTGATCTGTATTGTGATCAGGTCGAGAAATGGAGAGATGAAGAGGGGAATGAGGGTTTGGGGGGCCAGTCCTCTTGCGTTGTTGTTTTATGGCTTGGATGATGAGACTCGTTCGAGGGCTGGGAATGGTGAGTGGGAGCAAATGAGTGATTTGTCCGAGAGGCTGTGGGTGAAGTTGGAGGTTGGGAGGGGGGGTATGAGGTTGAGGGGGACAAAGATCGATAATACACCACAGTACCGTTAGGACGGTGTATTCCTTTTATTTGTTTTCAATATAAAATATTGCTCTACGGCGTTTCTTTGGGGGGCTTCCGGATTTATAGATTATTATACTATCAGAACAAAAATTTATTCTAGAATAACTAGTCATTAAATTATATTATCTAAGAGTTGGAGCAAATTACCGTGACTTCAAACTTGGCGCCCAGTCTCTAATACCCCTGCTGCTCACTCGACTTGTTCCATCATAACCCACCACAATCTATCCCCATTATCATAATCCACCAACAAATAGATAAATTCCCCACCTGTCGGGTCAATAAAGTACGGAGGGGAGGGGGGGGCTGACACTTTATTCCTGCCGCGGAAAAGCAAACCATTGGTCTCAAATATGCCACGCCAATATATATAGAAATGACTATAGAATCAGATAACATGCAAGAGAGGCATAAGACTCTAACCCCCCCTCCTATCTCATCAAAAAAAAACTCTGCCCCTCTTTTCACGATATGCATGCCCCCACTATATTCGTGGCCTGACTCAGCCTCTCTCTCCCTGCCTTCCACAAACATGATTTCTGAGTCTTTACTCATGTCAGGCATCAAAGAGCCGCAGTCTGACGATGTTATTGCCACCCTAGTTTCTAGATTAGTATAGCTTGATGTAAAGTGGGTGGAGGGGTCGACTGGTTAATTACATAAGTGATGAACTATGATCCAGCCAATCAGGTATGTTTCTTGGCCTGATACCTATATACATACATATAGTCGTGATTCATAACACTTTGGAGTTATTCAAAAGTACTATACTTCATCGATGATACCGGAGGTTGTGAGTATTGGTTTTTATTTTTATTTCTAGTCGTTATATATATATATATACGGAAATCTTCCCTACCAGTTCTGCATATGTAGTTTTTTTTTATAATCATAAGGACTCACTCGGATCTAGTGGTCTAACCCTAAAAAAAGAAAATAATCCCAATCTCAGAGTTCTGGCTAAATATGCCAATAAAACAAAGGCCTGGTATATACGAGCTCAGTCGAGTCTTGGTGTGTCTTGTCTACAATTTTTATTTATGCTTGCTAGAATTAAACCTAGCTAGTAGGTGCTCTGCGCTATGCAATGGAATATCTCGAGTCGAGTTATGTACAGTACAAAGAAACGGGGTGAAACTACTACTACAATATTACTATAGCATTGTAAGGTGAATGCCGTATTAAACCGGAATTTAAATAAGAATGCTGTAGTACTCTTGTTTTATATACTACATTTATTGCTACGGGATTTTACTATATGGGGAAATGGTGTATTCAATCCATCCCCTCTTTTCGCACTGTAGTTTGGTAGATGGGATAGTACCTAGCAGCGTTACGTGTATTCTTTGCCTCCCCAAGTAAGTAAATATATTATATCTTAAATTATAGTAGTTAGATAAATACAGAAAATGAATAGACCCCTAACTCCCACAGCCAAGTTAGGCCACATTCTTAGGCACAAAACGAGTGATCCCATATGACCCCAATTCAAGGACACCCCTATCCCACCGCTGAAAATAAAATAAAATAAAACAAAAGACTGTCGCTATCATCCAGCGTGTAAATGTCTGAGTGGGGAGGCAAGTTACACATTAAACATCACTCGAGCAAGCCTAATCACGTGCAAGATAGACCTTATCTGCTTCACATCCAATTAAGCTGCATCTACAGATTGCCCAGTTATCAGCAGTCCCCTTCTTCGCACTCGTCTTGTAGATGACTTTATCTCCGACCCCTTCTAACGGTGTGTTACAGGGCCTGAGCTGCTTGGTCTCACTTGAAACTGCCCCTAGAAGGCTTGCAGGTCTGTTTCACCCCTAACCCACCGCTCTTCCAGTAATAGGTGCATGTAGTAGTCACGGAGCCCAATCGCAATTCCAGTTTTCAAAACTACAGTTTGACGTCGACAGAAGGAAATGCTATACCCTACTACTACTACTACCACTATCTACAACGCTCTACATTTCCTACCGACAATGCCCGGTTGATCGATAGCCGTACCGGGTAACAAATGCGGTTCATGGGTACTATTTCTAAAATTAGGAGATCAACGTGTTGAGAAGCCAGATACACATTGACTATACTCTAGAGTACTCCCCAGCGCAGGAGCAGTTACAATTGCAATACGGCGTTGATAAGGCGGGAAAAGAATAAGAAACGCACACCGTTAAAGGAGATCATACACAGACTCCCCGGCGGCCACAAGGACGTGCGGTGAGTTGTTCCGACTGGGTCCTTCACAATCGCTATCTGCGAACAGACCGGCGGGCGGATGCTTAAAGATGGAAAGGGTAGATTATAATGCAACGCCATCGCATTCACCCGAATCCCCCCAACGAAGCCCTTCTTTTTTTTGATGGGGAATGGTTTGAGGGGGGTTCTCCTCTCCCTCTCCGATAGCCGGAGCAACCGGGGGAGTTGCACAGCAGATCACTGAGATGCTGTCGATGCTCTAGAATTGACCGATGAGCATGAAATACTCGGAACAGGAACGCCAACAAGGCGGGACGGAGGAAAGGGTCACGGTGAATTGTTTTAGTTGCTGGCGTGTTTAATTATACGGAGTGGCTTTGCATTCCTTCCCAGGGAGGTTGTCAGACTTCCAAGTTGCCAGAGTTGCAGTTGCAGCCCAGTGCGCTCTGCTGCTAGACCACCCACCTCACTCACCTAGGTGGGTATAGCAGTGTCTCTCTTCTCCTCTCCCTCTTGCCTCCTCTTGCCTCCTCCTGCCTCCTCCTCCTCCTCTCCCTCTTTCCCCTCCTCTCAATCCCCTCCTGTCCCCCCCCTCCCCCTTCAGCCCCCAACGTCCACATCCGACACAGTGGGTGAGTTGTGATGCTGTAATGCACCCTGATGCAATCGTCACTCCTCTGCATGAGAAAGACGTACATTCCTGTGCGTTCTACTGCAACGTTCTCCTTCGAGGACAAATCAAAAAGAAAAAGTGATGCAGTGACTCAAGAAAAGAAATCACCTCTACGTTAATCTCTCCTCCCACATGGCAGACCTCCTAGCTGTGAACTGTGAATAAACGTGACCACTCCCATCTGATTTTCTGCGCACAATTGGATGTTACATCATTATTGATTGTGCGAAGAGAGGAGAAAGGAAACCGCCTGACTTACCTGACCTGTCACCGTCACCGTCACTGTGGGAGGGGGGGAGGGAGGGGGGTCAGTACAATGTGCCTCATGTACGTACAGACTACATACATACATAGTACTAAACACTTTTTTTATTATTTACCTGCTTCTGCTTCTTCCTTTTCTTCCACCTCCCCCCCTCTCTCCTCTTCTCCTCACACGCTCCTCATCATTCTACGCTGCACTCCATATATAATTATACTGCTCTCTCTTCCATTTCAAAGGAAGTTCTCTCACCAACTACACACAGTCAGCCCGTTGTCACGCACAACCACCTCACCTCACCTCACTCACCACACTCACCATACGACCCTGCTGGTTGTTCCCCACCATAAACACCCGTCAAACGGATAGAAAAAGAAAGAAAACCCCCCCGATCCCCCCCCCCACCACACACCAAATGAACAATCAACACTGGCCCACGTTTCACTCTGCTTCCCCACTCGCAATCCCTTCTCCGCGACCACACACCCTAAAATCATGCATCAACGCCGAATGGCAAAAACTCCGACATGGAACCGAGCCTCAATTCCGAGAGATGTCAAGGCCATACTCTCCCCCTTCATTATCTCCATCGCCATCCCCATCTACTTACAGCTGCTCCTCGGACAACAACAACGATGACGACATTGAAATCGAGGAGCTGACGGAGGACTCTGATTCTGGTATTGAATTACTAGTCGGCGAGTATGAAGAGGCTCCGGAAAACTACAGGAAGGAGCTCTTATATGATTCCGACGAAGAAGATATCGTGGCTTCCCACAAGAGTATCCTCTATGGATTTGAGAGGCTGTCGGCGAGGAATAGGAGCCCAAGCCCTACGTTCGGGTTTAAGGATATAATGCAGCAAAGGCTACAGAGAGGAGGCACGTTCGCAATTCCAATAAGGAAGCCTAAGAGAAGCTATGCCGAAAGCTCTGAATCCGGGGCTAGCAGCTGGGGGGATAGCGGAATGGATTCGGAAGATGAAGGAAGGTGGGTTAAAAAGAGGATTGTGAGGAGGGCGGCAGATGATTGCATTTCTATTCACTCCTATGATGCGGGCTCAAATGACAGCTCGGATAACGAGATTGATATGGAGTTATAATAACTCTATATACTTTTCTGTTTCTACCTTTGAGGGAGTTTTCTTACCTCTTATTTCTTCCTATTCCCTCAACTTTTAATCCACCCTTCTTCCTGTCTGCATTTCACCAAGGAAAAAAACCGCCTCTACTATTCTTATTTCTTATCTCTTATCTTATATTGGGCTTTGTTTCTTTCCTCTCGGGACTCATTGGGACTGGTTTTTTTCTCAAAAAGTTGGTTTTCGTGTTGGGTCACAAAAAGGAAAATTGTTCTGGTTTTTGTTTTTCTACTCATTGGCTTGGTGTTTTTGTAGAGGCATTTTGTTTTCTGGCTTTGGTTTTGCGGGGTTTTTCTGTACAGCATTGCGTTTTTGCGTTGGGGTTGGGTTAAAAGGAAAAAAAGGATTTTGTTTTTCGTGGGCATTTGTAAAGAGGGATTTGTTATATTTTGTTGTTTTCGCTTTTGATGGCGCTCCGCTTTTTTTTATTGGGTACAGAATTGTGGGGTGTGACGGGGTTTGACGGGGTTTGACGTATGGGCAGGGGACGGGTAGATGGGTGAGGGGTATGGGGTGAAGAACATGAGAATGTATACGTTCTGTATAGGTAGCTTGGCTTAGATCTAGTCATGTATTTCATGCCGAGGACCAGTTTATGAATCAATATCTGCCTTCATTCGTCGCCTTGAATTCTCAAATAAACCAGAATACAACTACTGCGACATTAAGTTAACAGTTTACCCTTTCCCCCGCTTTTTGTTCATGGCCGCATCTCACTACGGCGACGCTAGAACTAAATATCCAATTACTTTTGCATATTAACAGAAGCATCATATCCTCCACAGAATCGAGATGGCGGGCAGGCGAATGTTGAGTCCAATCTGTTGAGATGAGATCCGTGAGACAAAACGGTAGGTTAGATATGATAGGTATTTTTTTATTTTTTTATTTTTTTGGGTTGGGGTTATGAGTTATGAGTTGGGCTGGATTGGATTGGGACGGGTAAGCGAGATGAGATGTAAAAAGAAGGTGGATGATCGTGATTTGATCGGGAGTTGATTTACGAGTGAGAGACTGTGAGTGAGTGGGTGGATGGTGGGGAGGTGATATCTGATGATGGAAGTAGTAGTTAGTGGGTTATGTTTAAAAGGAGCGTTTCACGGCAACATAGAATATAAATAGGCCTCAGAAATAATGTATCTAGTACAAACAACCTAATTTGGTTAGGTTACCAACTATCAGTAATGACTATTAATACCACTATTCCTACTCATTGCGTTAAAAATAGTATCGTTGGCCTTACTCATAACCCATCACTCGCACTGCTGCTCTGCGATTGATAGGACTTAATCTTAATAAAGGGTACTTTAGCCTAGTTTATTGGCTAATGGTCGCATATACGGATACAGGTAATAGCTAATGATACATGTATCTCATAATTGGCTATTGAACTATATACATAGTCCCTTTATACATTTACGAGAGATTGGGAAAGATGAGGTATATGCATTTCTTTTAGAAGATATAAGAACGGAGAGAGTGCACATATACGCAAAATGTGGGATATGTAAACCGTGGTAAGGGTTTGTCAAAATATAAACAGACCAATGCAACCCATAATTAGCAGCGCATCAACGATACATATACAACTCCGCCAATTCTTTTCAACACATACTTCAAAGTATGCCTTGGCTTCACAAATCAAAAAACTTCCAAAGGAAAAATAATTATCGTTATCATAAAGACAAGTTTCTAGCCGCTTCTTATTGATGAAACAAAGAATTGCAAGATGGGAACTGAAAACCGTATGTAGGGAATGCTGCTGATAGAAAGGATGAAAGATAGGATATGAAGAGCATGAAAGATAAAAAAGACCCAATATGCAAACAAATAGCCTGAATGAATAAAGAGAGGAAATACATCTCAAGAAGTGCCTACAATGGGTAAATGCAAAACGAAAGAGGGATTAACAGGCAGAACAAAAACTCATACAAAACAATCAAATAACTCCGCCAACCTGAAATTTTAGATTCCCCTATTTTTCCCCTTGCCCGGAACTTTTTTCCCACTCCGCTCAATATACCATAAGAAAAACGAAAAGATACTGGACTAAACCAAAAGCCATAGCCAGGTATATGAATTCTGTGTAAAAAATGACGGAGTCGTCCGGGATTCAGTGTTTTAACGGCGAGACCCAAAGCCTTCCCATTGCTGTTGGCTAACTTCTAATCCCAATCCAGAGCTACGTCCAGCTCCACCAATCATAATTGGACGACTACTCGAGGTCTCCTCCTCATCCTCCATCAGGAATTGGGTCTCCGGCTCCTCGTCGATCGACGCAACTCCTTTTCCACTACTTGAATGTGATGAAGACATGGCTCTTTCCATCTGCTTTCCAGCGGGGCCTAGAGGTTTCGACACGGTAGGAAGGTCATAGGGGTCACTTCTTGTAGATGAAAGCCTAGCGCGCTGCATAGTCTGGGTAAGGGCAGAGACACCACCGAAACTTCCCCGAGTGGGGGATCCAGGATACGGCGAGGTTTCACGACCAAGAGCGAGGGAGCGGAAAGTTGGGCTAGAATCTCCATGGTGATAAGAATTCCTCAATGGGGATCCCACATGACCAATACTTGGAACCGGAGCCTCATGATCATCACGCTTTGTTCTCATGACGATTGGCCCCCAGCCGCCACCGCTCGGGGAGCCAACAGGGGGGGAGCCGATAACGCCGGGATCCGCAGGTGTTCCAGGCGCGGTAAGACTATGGCGGAAGTTAGACACGCCCTCCTCATCTGTCCTAGACAACCTCCTGCTCCTCTCGGCTGGTGTGAGGAGTTCATTGAGGCTACTTGGAACGAAGTCTTCTTCAAACGCAAAGTCTCCCTCTGAACTCGTGTCCTTATGCAATCTCTCGCCGAGCATCCTCTCCATATTCTCTGCCCTAGCATAGCTAGACGGAAGGAGCTTTTGACGTCTTGAAGAAATGGATGAATGCATAATCCTCTGTCCCAAAGAATCCTCACCATTCACTCTAGGGGAGCGAGAAAGCCCACCACCTAATCCATTCTCCTCTTCACCAAATGCAGAGATGTAGAGAGAGGCCAAGACGCCATTGCGGCCATTGGATAAGGATGGTGGAGGGGATTCCATTCCAAATTTACTAGGAACAGAGGAGGCATATGGCCCAGTTCTCGCAAATAATGAAAAGTCATGCCTGTCGAAAGAAGCTGGGAGAGTTGCATCTAACGGGCCTAAGGTCCTCTGGGAGGTTGAGATAGCCAAGTTCTCAGGGTTAAGTGGGGAGTCACCTGGAAGGGAGTTTGAAATATCCCCATTACTAGACTGATTGCCAGAAATCCCATTGAAGTCGTCCTGTCCGCTAAAATTGTGGTTTGGGGTGTGGTGGGGTATCATATTTGCCTGGATTAGAGAGTTATGAAGAGCTGATCTGTGGTTGGTGTGGCTCGTATCCATACGACTAAACTGAATCTGGCCATGGCCGCCATTATTGTAGCTAGGCCTGTTGATTTTCCGACCATCAGGAAGGATGTGAGCAAGAGCGCACTTGATGCCAAATTTACAGTTTCCCTGGAAATGCGGTTAGCGCATTTCTTTTAGTGAAAGACTTATATTTCGTTACCTTTGAGAAATACTTGCAAGGTGCCTGATCTGTAGAAGGATCAAGGTTATGGGAAAAAGGGCAAGCCTTGCCAGCCTGGCAAGCACCTTGTCTGAAGAACTTGCAGGGCACGTGGTTCAAATCTGCGGCTCTGCGATTAGCAATCCGACCCAAAATTTTCAAACACCTTAGTGAAACTTACTTTTATTGCTCGGAGGACTCCTGGAAGCATCAAATGGTGGCATGTTAGGTGCTATCGGGATCCCAGGTGGTTGCCCGTGTGGCTGCTGGTGCTGTTGGGGAGGGACAGGTGTCGGACCTGCAGGAGCAGCAGGAACAGCGTTTCCATTGGGAGCCGACGGCAGCTGGCCGGAAAGAGGTTGGGAAACGGACATGCTCCTCCTTCCGCTGCCAGGGCGAAAGTGCTGCTGCGAATTGGCACCAGGGAGGTTATTGTTACTGGTAGTGGTAGTATTGGGGTACATGTTGGGCTGCTCCGGGGGTGTATTCATGGTGTGGGCTTGAGTTGTAGGATTATTGGGAGGAAGAGCAGGAGGGGGAGGCAAATCCTTTTGAAGTGGTAGCTGCTCGTGCGAGGAGAAAGGAGTAGTGGCAGTCATCTGGACTTAGTGGATAGCTAGTATTGCCGGGTGCGCAGGATGGGGGGCAGAGAGAGACGTTGACTCTTAACGTAGCAGTCTCTACAAGCAAGTTGTAGAGGTGAGAGGATAGAATTTTCGCCTAGCCAAGATGTCAAAACCCTCTACTGTCACCTTTCTATGTCTTCCCTCTGGCTCTCTGTGTTGCTGTTGTTGTGGTTGACAGATATGTGTGTGGTATGCTTCCTTTCCTCTGGGGGGGGGGAGATAGTAGCGGGAGTGGGATAGAGAACGGGAGAATTGGGATAACTGGAAACCGGCAATGGTGATGGTAGCGTCAGCGGTAGTAGCAGCAGCAGCAGTAAAGTGGAAGGAAAAAAAACCAAGCGATGTATCGAGGCTCCCAGGAACAAGATCGGTCAATAACCAGCCAGTCAAGCAGAGGCTACAAGTCGACCAATTGTAATGCTGTAAGTATCAGGGCCCAGCGAGTTGGCGGGGTCAGGGACTTTGTCCACACTTCCGTGATGTTGAGGGGATTCCGATGAGGGGTGAGCCTAGGAAAGGAACAAGCGCGCTAGCCAGGGACCAATCCGGGACAGGGCCCGAATCACAACCGTCCTACTGAGCTCTTTTCTTCTATCACAATCAAAGCTCCCACCTTAAACAACGACAGCAACAACACAATTTATCCCGTTTCGCCAGAGATATTATAGAATCAAGCACAAGAGTATACACAATATATATATAGACGATGTGAGGGTTAAGCAGCAAGGTAAACGAGCGCCTACATGGGGTAGACAGACGTTTGTCGATAGAGAAGCTCAAATAAACACACACTCAAAGGCTTGAGAACAGAAACAATGGATACAGAATCACCCGTTGGATGAGGGCTTCGAGATGGGTTTTAACTGATGACCAGACCACGCAGCACCAAGAACTCACACGGGAGAGGGGCAAGAGGTTGGAGGATAGGCACACCACTAATTCCTAGGCGGCTGGATCAACTGGTCAATGCAAGGCGCGGTGTGGCTTTGGAGGATTCAGGTAAACCCAGTTTAAACCTATATACGTAGGTAGTCAGAAGGCAAATACCGCCATACTACTGGTCTTGAAAACCTTGTACCTATGCTTATGAGTAGCTATACTGGCCGTCTGGCCGATGTCAACGCTACAAACTGCCGAAAATTTCAGAGGCCTCATCTGTCTGCTGACACTACTAAATACAGGCCCGAAAAAATACCCTCCGAGTAAGAAGCCTAGCTTTAGGGGGATAACCAAATAAGGAAAGACCTGGGAACCTAACGCCTGTCTCTAGAAGGTTTGAAGTATCATAGACAACTTCTATTACTACATCCCAGGAACACGGCATAATTTACTACGAACATAATAGCCCAGCCACTAGCAGGCCAGATATGTCAGAAAAGAAAAATACGGTGTGGAATACGCAAAGGGGGGGTGTTCTCAAGTCCTTGCCACTAGACACATGACCAGTCAACTATCAACTGCGAGTGGAGAGGGGCTTATTGTAGATCCGGCAAGAAAATTTCAGATATTCTACAAAACATAGGGCTGGGGTTTTCGGGGCACCGGGGAGACTGTAGAAGCACTCTCTTTCGTCTGAACTTCTTCGGCGTCTTACTCCCTTATTACTTTTCTTTTTCTCTGTTTTTCTTATATTTTAAACCCTCAAATATGCATAACCATTGCGAATGACCTTGATACTACTGTGAGAGGGCTCATGATGACCACCATCAGCTCGAGGTTCACCCCTCCTCTACTAGCAAAGAAGCAGATGATGCTTTGGAGATACGATATGTAGGTTGTAGCACCAAAAAGTAGTGGCACGAAGAAGTAGTAGCTTCGTGATTCATGCTAAACGTCAATACGTCATTATAATTACTAGTGTTCCAAAATTCTGTATTAAGACTCAAGTAGTTACACAATACCGAGAGGCTTTGTGATATCTTCCAGCCTCCCCAAACGTCGAAGTGTTTTAAGATAAAGAAAACCCCCCATTTGGATTTTTTCTAGTGGTATCGATGGTTGCTTTGGGAACTGTTACGTACCGTAATAGCCCTACAGGGACCACCGATGCCAGACGTTGTTCATCTAAGTAGTAAGACCATAAAGATTGATTGCCGCGTTTGCCAGAACGTGGCCTTGTATAAATCCTAGGGGAGCATCAACGGAAACATTTCTGGCCGAGTTACTAGGTATGGCACTACGTCAGAGCTCTTTTTATTGAAGAGTCACTGTATGGTAAAGGCCAAGCGCTCGAGAAACGTACCAAAATCCCATCACAAAAACTCTGTAACCCGCATCTGTCTCGGGTCCTCATTTTGGAATCTTAGATGATTTCCTCCATGTCATCCGAACTTCCATCTCCTCTTTAAAGTGCATTTCCCACCAAAACCCGCTGCTGCATCGCGGGGTGCGTCTAATTCAAGCTCGTGTTCAGCTGACACGGCCACCGGGATTTCTCCCATGTGAAGATGAAACTAGAGGTCGAGACGAAGTTTCTCTCCTTCGCTTCGGATAGTTGGACCCCCACGCTCCCCACCTACACATATTCATGAATTACCTATCTAGCCTTGGTATCCGTAACCGAAGTTGCTGTCCCTCAAGGCTCAAGCTATTGTTTAGGGGAAACTGATGAGATAGATTATCGCATGATATCTAGAAAAGAATATTACAGATCATGTTCTGATCTGGGCTAAACGAACCTATCCTCCAAATTGAGTTTACTAATTGCCCGAATTCCCCTTTCTCTACTTTATAACAAGTAACGTCGACCGCCTTGGGTAACGTTTCTCATATCACCAAGCCTCCTCGAACCTCAAGGATCTTCTTCTAGCCCTAAGCGTTCCTTTTCAGGCATTTCCCCAGGATTAGCAAACGTGTGCATGTGCATGTGTGCAGGAACATATCGTTTACAAGAAATCGCGGTACAGAACTCAACGAAAGCATGCTCGGGCCGAACCAATACACAGATCTCCGACTTAGCATCAAAACATGACAGTATTTTAAGGAAGTAGTTTAGTTTTACCGGAGGATTAAACCGCAAAAAGAAAGCACAATGCTAGGAAGAAAAAAGAAAAAGAGACGACGCGCCATCGCCCGCTTCCCCACATTTTTCGACAAAAGAGACAGCGTTTGTTCGTGACCAATGATCTACGCAACTAGCCGCTCCTCAAGATCGGCGTTGGCTAGCTCAACTGCGTATTTAACATGGTCCGACTAAAAATTGAAAATAAAAAGTAATCGGTGATCTAGATATTAGAGGGGCGGAGTTGTAGGAGGATATGCAGGTATTCTAAAACAAAACCAAAGAGCTGATAGGTTGCGGAGGAAACATCCATCAAAGTGAGATTGGTGCTAGAAAGGATCTGTACGAGGATGGGAAAGACGAAAGAAGAGTGGAGTGTGATCACGGCCCAACTTACCCAGAGGTCACTGGGACTCAAGTCCCCGCACCCATCACAAATTGTCCCCCAGAATTCCTTGAACATTTTCCTCCTCCTCCTTAACAGTCTCTCAACCCTCATATACTCGACGTCCACGGTAGCTTTCTCGGCGGCAGAAACAGTCTTAATGGGACTCGCTCGAATAGGCGCCAGGGTAGTCTTTAGTGCCTGAATATCTGCTTCAAGTACGCTGACAGTCCCGCGGAGAGATGCAGTTGTTGGTGCGGCTTTGAGTGTGTTTAAGGTTCCCTGGAGCGACTTGAGTTCGGCTCTTATCGTGGCTATCTTAAGCTTGGTACCTAGAAGTCTCAGACAATGCCTTAGCCACAATCACCACCACTATATACCTTGAGGCGCTTCGGCTATCAAGTATCTCTAGAGAAGTAGAAAGAGAATAAGGGGAAAATAGTACTATACGTACCCTCGATATCCTTATCCATAGCCTTCAAGTCTTCCAGGCTTGTGGAATCGTTAGGATCCTATATAAAAACCTCATTGGGTCCACATCAGCTGTGATACTTCCTAGGACTCAGGTGTAGAGACTAGTGGACCTGGATAGTGTGATATACGACCTGCTTCCCGGAAGCTCTCCCTTCGATTTCACCCTTTTCGTGGAGCTCCTTCAGTAACTTTGCTGCAACAGCTGTTTTTTTGTTTCATCAGTATCTGTCATTTAGAGTTGTAGCCACTTAAAACCCCAATATCTCATCTTCGAAACCGATACCCACCTTTAGTAACTGCATTATGAAGGTTTGCACTGATATCTAGGTTGATATTAACTAGCTGATACGCCCTTGACCTTCGAAGAAGAGATACGACTTACCTATAGCAGAATACGGACGGTTCTGTTGGCGGAGGTAGTCGATGATCAATTCATTGGCTGCAATAATGCAGAAG
The DNA here is from genome assembly GCA_033030345.1 of Verpa bohemica. NCBI lineage: Eukaryota > Fungi > Ascomycota > Pezizomycetes > Pezizales > Morchellaceae > Verpa > Verpa bohemica. The sequence goes on along the minus strand of JAUFSE010000008.1, from coordinate 1,275,882 downwards.
CACAGATCAGTATCCCGTGGAAAAAGTAAACATGGAACCTCACCTTGATCACCAGCGACATGTTCTTTCTTTTCTTTCTTTGGAGGCATGTCTGATGTGATACCGGTGATGAAGTTACGAAGTAATATTATGAAGTAAGGTACTAGCCAGCCAGCTATGTAGTGGACAAACAGATGAGAGTATTTATGTTAGGAAGTTTATTTTCAATAGCTGAGGTGTTCTTGCCTTAGGCTAGGTAGTACCTTGACGTGACTGAGCTACGCGTAAACGTTTGTGCCTTTGTGTAACTACCGATCACACTTTCCCGTCTTTCTATAAGATCCGTGGAGAGAACCTACAAAGCTCTTTTTTTAGATCATCAGACCCTCTACACTTATGGGTTTTAGCTTTAGTTGTAGATTAGGCTGCTATCACTGCTCATCACTTACATTTCATCATCCACTTGTATCAGCATAACACCCACGATATAGCCTTTAGGATTAGAGTTAGCCACAAGTAGGAACAAGTACTCTAAACCGAGACTAAAAAGACGTAACATATCAACTCTCTAATATGTGAGAGTATGTTACGGTCTCACCGTGGCGAAGTCACTTAGTTCCTTAGCCTTAGTTCCTACAGTCTAGATAATTTACTTTAATATAAATAAACCCGTCCATGCGATTTTGAATACTATTCTCTTATAATTTATAAACTAGGTGGGATAAATTCCAAGTATATATACTCATCCAGGCCTGGAGATATGGTACCGTAAAGTATGAATGAAGCAGTAAGCCACCTTATATTCGACGGAAGGAAATCTAGATGTATTTATAATATAAATATCAGAAGCTACATAATTACCCTCAAAAAAAAGGAAGAAAATTTTGGTAAACAAACAACTCGCCGGCTATTCAAAGTGACGAGGATTTTAATCAAATACAGTACGAAAAAAGGGGATGGATTGGGTACACTACTTTTCCAAACATAACAGAAACTCCGTAAAAATAATATAGAATACAAGGGTATTGCAGCATTTCTGTCTAAAATCTGGTTTAATACGGTATTTCCTCTCCAATGAAGCAGTACTGTTGTAGTAATTTCACCCCGTTTTTTTGTACTGCGAGTGTTAGCCCCGTGCCTAACCCCACGATTATTTGCTACGCAGCACCGTAGGGCTAGGCACGAGCCTATACTCTTACTGAATAGCAGTACACAAAATTGAAAAGATAAACCCCAAAATAACCAAAACCCAATAAAAGAAAAAAAAAACCCAATGAGACTAAACCTCTTTAACCATCAGAGGTGGGGGTCTGCCAAAAGCAGGAATAACAGAGAGAGAGGGGTAGGTAAAGATTTTTATATACAGCACAGACGCAGACGCATACACCCAAGTTAAAGTTACAAATGGAAAAGTGGAAAACGAGTGAAATAGAAGAAAGGATATCTACAATTATATAAAAGCATGATCATAACCATCATAACTATATTTTCCATGCCGAATAGGCCTACTTCAAAAGTCTTACTCTCCGTTTATTCTTCTACCGCTTGCGAGTCAAGGCTTTATTGAGGATCTCTTCTAGGCCAGCCCGGGCCTCAGTGTCGGGGAAGATAGAGATAGCTTGGCGGGCAATATCACAGAAGGACCGAGCAAGGTCTCTAGTTTTCTGGATACCTTGACTTTGGTGAACCAAATCTCGCGCCTAGATCCAAGAATATTCCGGTCAGCTTGGCTTCCCATAAGTTACCCAGGTCAAATTAGACTATATATACCTTAGCAGAATCTCCTGGTTCAGAAAACTGCCTAGCAATCATAGGCCCAAGCTCTGGAAACTCCTCCCACGCATAGAATACTGGAGCTGTTGCTAATCCTAATTCCAAGTCTGCACTTGCAGGCTTCCCAATCTCTTCACTAGAGCTAGTATAATCAAGAATATCATCAACCAATTGGAACGCTAGCCCCAGGTTCTTTCCATAGATGTAAGCCGCCTCTGAGATTTCATTTGTTGTACCACCCAATACTGCTGCTGCACGACATGATTTTGAAATAAGTGAAGCCGATTTCAAATATGTTTTCTCGAGGTAGTATTCAAGAGATTTCTCAAGATAATCAGGTGAATGATAGTCAGTCCCGGTGTTTTGGAGCTGAAACAACTCTCCTTTAACCAACTCAGCAATGACCTCGGCGAGAAGTTCAATAACTTCTGGCTCCCGGAGACGAGCAAGGTAGACTGATGCACGGCCCAACATATAATCACCAGCAAGAATGGAAAGTTTGTTTCCACTAAAAACATTGGCAGATGGCTTACCACGCCTGGTCTCAGCATGGTCGATTACATCATCGTGGAGGAGGGTAGCAGTGTGGATCAATTCAACGATCTCAGCCAAGCGTCGTTGTGTTCCAAGGACCTGAACGGTCTGGTCTGGGCCCCCAAGGATATCAACAGGCATTAATTTTGATGAAAATGAGCTAAAATCCGGGTTGAAATCATGGAGAATTTCAGCAGGTGCGATGGGATTGTTGAAGGTCCTCTCTAGGACGGCTCCCATAGTCTTCCATCCATTCTTTTTAGGAGCCACAGCAGTCGCTCGGGATATGAGGAAAACAACCATGGGACGGAAAAGCTTTCCGTTGGCCCCAAGATAATATTTTGAAGTAAGGTCAAGACCCGGTATATTTGTTGAGCAGAGAAGTTGAATCTGCTGTTTGAGGTGATTAAGTTCCGGAGCCACAACCTTCTCCGGAATGACTCTTCCACGAACAATTGGTGCAGTAGTTTCTAACGGTTTTACGGGGATGGAAACGGTAGATGATGGGTGGTGATCATGGTGGTGATGATGATCCTGCTCAGTAAAAGAATGAGTGGTTGCTGCTGCGGCTGCTGAATTATATCTCAATCCTGGTAGAGATGTATGATGAGGGAAGCGGGGCAGAGGTTCTGCCACGAACCTGCGGGGTGTTCTCGCGAGGACTGAGCGAGAGATCCGTAGAGATGCCATTAGACTGATAGCAATTGTATGTTTGATGATAATCGGATAGAATAAAGATGGTCTACTGTGAGGAATGAATGATGAGAGGGTAGAGGTTAAGGGTGAGTTCCACGCCCGGTGATGGCTGAGTACCTATGAATGCGGGGCCCTTCACGAAAGTCTTGTTATATATCTTATGTGTCTGATAGTGTGGAAAGATAATTTAAGCGACTTCCCGTCCTGCTGGGATAAATAACAACGTTTTTAAAAAGAGAGAAATTTTGGGTGGTTAATTGGTTGGATTGGCCCTAGAGCAAGAGTTTTTGTATGGCAGAGTTCCTCTTCGGCCACAGGTTGTGTCAGGAAATTCCCGAGGCTGCTGCAGAATCTTAAGAGATTATTCCATTCTAGCAGGACGGGTGTTGCATGTGCTGGAGCAGCCGCCGCCCAATAAGGCAAAGCGCTATCCTTTGAAGTAGAGTAGACGCACCCGGGCGGCTCCCCTCCCATAGACCGCGTTCGAGACACCGTCTAAACGCGCCCTTAGATTGGTGACGATAACGTATTTTACAAGAAACTACTCTATTATGAGCCCTGATTTGTGAATTGTGATTCAAGAACGTCTCCTATCCAACAATTTACCCGCTAATGGCTTTCACTCCAGAATCGATGACGTGAGCATGTACATACATACCTTAGGGCCGGATACGAGTCTATCTGAAGGACCATTAGACGATCCTGTCAAAGTCAAGAAGACTCCGCAGTAGTGGATCATTATCTTGGACTTTAAAATAGGCAATCCAGTTGACTTTGAAAGCAGCCTGGTGGTAGCGATTTTCTCTAGCACTGCGGCTAGAGTACACATCGAGAAATTAAAAGTCACTCCAGATCACTCGAACATGTAAATATTTTATCTTATATCGGGATATCCACACATAGAATTCCCCAAGACTGCGAGGGTTCCTAGATCCCGATAAAGTAGAAATATATAAGCAAAACGTGGTTATCCGCTCTCCTTGTGCATACCTCACAGAAACGCTACTTGTCACAATTTTCTTTTTTCTCCCCGCAATTCTTGCTGCACTAGCGGGAATTCCCCAATTAGTTCACCAAAATAATCATACCGTATCGCCAGATTATCCCATTCTCTCTGGCACTACCACGTACTCTCCACCCCCCCAAATTCTTTCCTGTCCAGTTCCAGGTCTGTAAAAACAGCCTCATCCCCTCCAAGATGTCTAACCCTTGCATCATCCTCGCCTCCCAGCTTGTCCATCTCTTCACTAGTACTTTTATGCTCCCCCTCCTCTGGCAGCCTAGACCCACTCTCGCCAATGAATAACAACTCTGCGTGCTTATAATCTAAATGCTTAGACTCTAGAGCGCCCCATTTTAGGCCGCGGAAAGCCTTAATTATCCTGTAGATATTTGAGGCTTGAAGTTAGTAAAAAGGTCTCAAATACAGTCCTGATCCAATAGGTAGTATTACGCCGCCCATATACATTGCATACAACTACCTGCAGATAGCCGCGCTCTGGATAACGGAAGGTAGTGGGGTATTATTACTCACTCTTCTGGATATTCGGCAGGGTCCTGAATGCCGGTTTGTGGTGGGCGAGGTGTTTTTGGATTCCTAACATTAACAATAAAGAACCCTTGTGACTTGAGGCCAAAGTCTTTCTGAAGTTCGTTGGGTGTAGAAGGGAGTGTGAGGATGTAGATTAGATGGGTTGAGCGCTCTTCCTCGATTTTTGTAATAGCATAGATGCCTTCACCGATAGGCTCCATGGGGGTGTTTTTTCGTTCCCTAGAGGGGCGGGATTTAGCATTCATTGGATGTATTGAACTTGTGGGGCCCCGGGTAGATTCTTACCCTTGTGTCTTCGTCATATACGTACCTCCCTTCAAAAATCGACTCTTTAGATCGGTTGCCGAGATCTTTGGCTCCTCAACAAATGTCCTATCACTAGATAAGCCTTCTCCCAATTTCCCCCCAGATTAGCTAACGAGAATACTTACAAGAATTTCTCATACCCGCTGCTGGGCAGTCTTTTCTTCGGCACGGTAATAAGCCTATAGCACCCCTCTCCACCATCATCCACTTTCCCATCTGTCAACTTCGCGCCCAATGGCAATGGCCGAAGTACTATATAGCTCCTCTGCACATCATCAATACTCTCAGCATGATCTACTGCAACTTTAGAACGGAAGAAAAAGTAAATAATTCCTTTCTCTATAATTGGTGAGTTTTTGACCTTCTCCTCACGCGTGGAAGAGACGGAAATTGCGCATCTAGATTCATGCTGGAGCTTTTCTTCGTCATCAGGGGATTTCTCCCGTGCCACCTTAGTGCCTTTATCCCTTTCTTCAACCGACCCCATCACGTTACCTTCTTCTTTACCCTCTCCATATGGTTGCCTCTCAAGCATACTATCAAGCGTGCTCTGCTTCAGCCTATCCTCTCCCTCCCCACCAGGTTCATCTCCAGCAGATACTTTCTTGGCATGTTTGGTAGGGTTTTCTGCTTCGTCTTTAATAGGTTCAGATGCGAGTTCTTCGGTTTTTCTCTTTCGGCTAGCTTTGGAATTTGTAGGAGAGATAGCAGCGGATCCTCTACTAGGACCACTGGAAGAGCGAGTAGATTTGCGAGTAGTCACCATTTTTTGAGAACGGATTTTTGTTTTAAATAGTTAATAAAGAATCCAGTGCTCTTGAGGATAGAAATAAGGATTATATAAATCGATTGAAAGTAATAGACAGGATTACCAGTCATGTACGTCACACCTGATCACCCGCGGTCTGATCCCCCCGAAAATCGACTCCATTTTTAGTTGACGTTCTTGGCGAGTTCTTGTGACGACGTTCAATGTCTCATGTTTATGATGTCATCCCGCGGCTATGATCCCAACCGGGGAACATTATTTATTAAGTAGGGAGGGATTGAAAGCGTTTTATTTACACCCTAATAATGTTAGAGTTGATCTAAATAATAGCCGAGGACCTAAATCAGCTAGAAAGATTTACCCTTGAGCCAAAAGGAACTCTGGTCCTTCTACTTAGGGTCTTTCGCCCAACTCAAAACAACTAGTTAAATCCCACCAACCCGGCTCCGTTACCGGCAGGCTAAATTTTTGACAAAAGCTAGAGGATCTATTCCCGGTAGGAAATTAACGCATAGCTATTATCCCAAAGAAAATTTAAATACATGTGCCCTCTATGAGTTATAGCTTCAAACCTAAAATGTTCTCCAAGTACCTAGTAATAGTAAAGTTGATGGAATACTTCTCACGAGCGGCTATTACAGGCCCAATATCCAATTCTTGCTAATACCTTCGGATATTTATTATATACAGTGGAACCTCGATAGTAGCATACGGTCGGGGGCGATTTATTGTGAATTTTGTATGCTTATATCAAGGTTATCTCTTTAACGAGGTACATACGTGTAGCTTTAGCGCAGAAAATGTATTCGGGGAACCGTAGAACCTTATGTATGCTACATGTACTATTGAGGTTTCACCGTAGATTGAAGGCTATACTTCCCTAGTCTACATGATATATAATAATTGGGATTGGTGTTAAGGCGTGTAAAACATGTGCCTTAATCAAATCCTTTGCTCTACGCTGTTTTAAACTTTATTCTTCTATCCTAAACTCTCTTTAGTACATCATAGCTCACAAAACCCCCTTTCTAAGCCCTTACTACATGCACTTATACTGATAGATCTTTACCCGTCCTATATCTAATCTAAAAGTTTTCTACGAAGCCGAAATGCCATTATGGGAGGAACCTGACTATAATTCTGCCACGAGAGTTCCTTATTGACGTGTTTATGTGTCTCTATAAATGCGGGCTCCTCAAGACCATCCAAGACTAGTGAATGGCGGAAAAATACCGATAGTATCTCGCTGAGCGGTCGGTGGAAGTAGTACTAAACATTTATGAGTTTTTATAAAGTCTCAGTAGAGGAGGGGTTTACTTGAGCTTGCGGTTGACCTGGGATTGCCTCTCCTTTTGTAGGAGGCATGTTGAGATAGCGAGATATATTGATGCTATAGAGCTTGCCTATGCGACCTGTGATGGGATCCTCATCAACAATTATGTGACGAGCTGCTCCTGATGAGTTGAAAGCAGGGTGCATGATTGTTGCGACAAATCTGGGATCAAAGATGAATCAGAAATCCATAGAGACTCTTGGGGGTTGGAATAACCTACCGGCCATCACGCTTCAAAAGACGAGGTAGTGCTACAGCGAGGGCATCAATATTTGAAATATCCATCAGGGCCATGTTGCCTAGTTCCAAGTAAAAATAAATATTAACACTCCTGGTTAATTCGCGATTTACCCCTCAGTCTTGTGGTACCCACAGACTATAGCATCAAATCCCATATGTTTATGAGAAAGCGCAACCAGCCCATCTAGATCCCCCTCTTTCGTCACATCCAGGGTCATATAGTAAATACGCTTAAGATCCTCTTCTGAAGTCCGCGCTTTTGCCAACTCGATCATTTTTGGCGAGAAATCAGTTGCAAGAACCCGCGTTCCTAACTGACAGAGCCTTCTAGCAAATATACCGTTACCACAAGCCAGTTCAAGAATGTTATCATCTGGCTTGACCTCGAGCAGACGCTCTGCAGCTGGGGAAACAAGATGACGGTAGAAAGAATTCCCCGAAGTCCCTTTAGGAGTTTGAGTCAGACAATTCATCCTCTGGGATAGACAGTGATATACCTATCGCGTTGTCCCAACAAGCTGCATTTTCGTCCCAAATTGACTTGTGAATGTCTTCGAGCTCAACTGGGGGAATTATGGTTGACATTTCTGATTATCTTGATGCTATTCTAGATAGTACTACCAAACTTTGACTTTGGTGTAATCTGCTCCAGGAAGTCTTCCATCCAGCTAGTTGAGACATATTATGGTTTATTATATAGCCTAGCTTTAGAAAACGAGCTTGTCAGAGCTTATGCAGGAAACAGGATCCCAGCCTGGTGCCTGAAATAGATGAATGTAATAAATGACTCTTCCTTGTTTTACTGCTACGGAGTTTCTTGGCGTTCCTATGATTCTACCACATCCGATATTACTTATCTCGGTTTCTTTATCCAGCTATCAACTATCGGGTAATCTTTCTTCAAAGGCTTTTAACCTCCCGTCAGGTCATTAACCGCATGTAGAAATATCATCCATGATCTACCGAAATCCGAGTGACTTACACCCAATCCCGCAAGTACAATAAATATACAAAGAAGCGTTAGTCTAACGGGTCTCAAATAAAAGTGCATTTACGAAGTGCGTTTTATCGGATAGTAAGACGGTTTATGCGGGGATACGAGAAGAGCTAGGCTTATGACTCTAATGTTTTGTTTTTCCCCTTAATACGAGACTAGAGAAAATTCTGATGACTACAACAGAAATTGGCCGGTTGGTACCCCCCCTTCTACACTAGTCCCTTAGGCTTTAATCTACATATACATAGTGCCAAAGGAATATGTCTAACTCAAGCCTATTAAATCTTTTTGCCAATAGTATTTGTATAATTTAATCTCCATTACACCCAGTATACAGTAGAACCTCGATACAAACATGCTTGGGAACGGAAAATCTTATATTTATGTCGAGGTAATTGCTATTCAACATCCTCAACTTAAATATCCCCCAATCCAAAGCCTTCACAAGTATAGAACTGAATTTTAGTTGCGATGAGCTGTCATTTCTACAATCAACATACACTATGTCAGTAGAACCTCTCGAAATCACGAGCTAAACTAGGATGCCTTCTTGGCCCTATGTTCCCTAAGATAAGATGATAAAAGGTATATAAGGGTTCAACGTAATAAAGTTTAGGGACATTGGTGAGCTACTCTGTGTGTAAGAGTAATTTTCTCGGGCCTATACTAAGGCTAGGTCTCTTGGCAAACCCATCTTAGACGGAAGATTCACTGATACGACAATTAATATAGAAAAACTGCTCGGGAGGCTAAGCTGGGCTAATTAGCAATGGTAAAAAGTTAATGAAAATAGTAGTGGCCTAAAGTGAGCACTCAAAATTAAAATTAGACTTGAAAAGGCCTAGACACAGGGGGTAACGCGCTCGAACCAACGACCCAGAGTAGAAGGTATAGAGGAAACTAAAGTCGACAACCTAAAGGGAGGAGGAGTAATGATCTAGGAAGAAAATTAGCAAGCTTGAGATAGCTGAGAAACAAAATTCTATCAGGCCATGACCCCTAAAGGGTCCCAGCTAGATATAGAGACCTATCGTGACTACATGTACCTCGTCGTTACCAGCCATAATACACAGCCACAGTCACGTCACTAAGAGACTTTGGGTGCATAGAAAGAGGGGCGCTACTTAGCCTCTTGGCAGCATGACACGCTGATTAGAAACGCGTCGTCCGGCAACACGGCGTGAATTGCCTTCTAAACCTCTAGCAGTAACCATGGCAGGCTCAGAGAAAAACTTTCATCATCCGTATACACCATATCCCATCCAGTTAGATTTCATGAATGCAGTCTATTCGACAATTGAAGATGGATGCATCGGCATTTTTGAATCACCGACAGGCATGTTTCTAGTCGAAATCTTGAGCCTCAAATACTAATTAAATGGTATAGGAACCGTAAGCAAAAACAGACAGGCGCTAAGATGATCTATAGCTTTGTTGATGTGTATATAGGGTAAATCTCTAAGCCTAATATGTGGCTCCTTAACTTGGCTTCGAGACCACAAAACAAAATCAATGGAAGCTCGGTTTGAAGGAATTGATAATGGTATCGCACAAAAATGAACTCCTTCTCCAAATCTCAATACTATGTAAAGTATATAAGGCTAACTTCAATCAAGAGGGTACTGGTCCCGATTGGGTACGGGATTTTGCAAAGAAACAGCAGAAGCAGAAGTTTCTCCAAGAGAAATCAGATATGGAAGTACGACTTGCCAAAATACGAGATAAAGAAAGAAGAGAAAAGGAGCAATTAGAATCTAGTGCCAATCAAAGGACAAAGAAAAGGGTATATACACCCCATGAAGTATATATATAGGGGCTTACGAATGCTTAGAGAGGAGAACTCGAAGTTGAAATAGATAGAGACGATGAGGAAGCACAATTTGACTTGGATGATTACGATAGTGAAGATGAAGGAGGATATTCAGGTGCTAACAAATCTATGAATGGAGATTCGTTTTCACCGGCCGTGTTGGAATTAATGAAGAAGTAATTCACTCGCTCTAATGATTGGATTTTTGGGCTAATGACGGAGCAGACTTGGTCTCCCTACGGGGTCAGATAGCAAAGACGACGATTTAGAAGCGCCTGACGAGATCAAGGCGAGTTGACTCTGCTTGGTCGGATAATGGTGCATACTAACCATATATGATCCTCAGATTTTCTATTGCTCACGAACTCATTCCCAGCTGACACAGTTCATCAATGAGCTGCGTCGTGTCAAATTCCCGCCATTATTCCCTCAAGAAGACGAGCCTGCGTTAGAAGAGGAGATTAAACATCTATCCCTCGGCTCACGTAAAAACCTATGTATCAACTCAAAGGTTACAAAGTTAGGCAATCCAACTGCTATAAACGAACGGTGTTTAGAGTTGCAGCGATCTGGTAGGATTTTGCAGCCAAACTCAAGAGTTATTTCAGATAAGAATACTTTCCTAATCAAATTTTAAAAAGGTACTCCGCAAGAACTACGATGCCAATTTCTTCCTAGAAAAGACGACCAAGTGATCGTCCGGGATTTCCGGGACCACACACTTGCCAAAATTCGTGATATCGAAGAATTAGCCAACTTAGGAATGAAGATAGGTGTCTGCCCATATTACGCTTCAAGACCTACAATCAAACCAAGCGAGGTCTGTTGCCACGGACACCCTTTCTCATCATTTATCTAACTTAACACACTTTTATAGATTGTAACTTTGCCATACCCGCTTCTACTCCAAAAGTCGACTCGTGAGGCACTTGATCTTTCAGTTAAAGGCCACGTAATTATCATTGATGAAGCCCACAACTTAATGAATGCCATCTCGTCGATATACTCCATCAATGTATCCATTACCCAACTCAAACGCTGCCAAAAACAACTCGAGACCTACCTCCTCAAATTCAAGAATCGCCTAAAGGGCAAGAATAAGGTTTATGTAATGCAGGTTACTCGTATTTTAAGTACACTCTCCTCATATCTGAACGAATTGGGAGAGAAGAGCGTAGAAGGGGCAGTCGTTGCAGGTGATCTGCTTGCAATGAATGGTATGGACCAGGTCAATTTCTTTAAACTTCAGAGGTATCTAAACGAGAGTAAGCTTGCGCGAAAGGTTGAAGGGTATGTTGTATATGTCGAAGCCAAAAAACAAGAAAAAGAGCCGAAGCAGGCTGGAAGTGAAATAACCCAAACTATATCGATACCGACCCTTACCCATATTCAGGGGTTCCTTTCGGCCTTAACAAACCCTTCAGACGAAGGAAAGATTTTTTACGGGAAAACTGAAGACAAGAAAGAACCATGCTTCCGCTACATGTTATTAGATCCTGCGCATCATTTCAAGGAGATAGTAGAAGAAGCAAGGGCTGTAATATTGGCAGGTGGTACGATGGAGCCGGTAATATACCCTCTCATACATTCTTGATGCTCTACTAATAATACCTAGATGAACGATTACATAACACACCTCTTCCCGTATCTACCAGACGAGAAAATCCGCACGCTTTCCTGTGGCCACGTTATACCGAAAGAAAATCTAGTAGCACTACCTGTTGTGAAAGGGCCAAGCGGGAGAGAATTTGAATTCACTTTTGAGGGGCGGATGTCCCCATTGATGGTGATTACACAAAAATCTAGTATTGATAGCTATCTAAGTGCTGAGCCTAATGATTATTACAGATAGAAGACCTGGGTAGGGCCATTATCAACCTCTGCCTTGTAATTCCTCATGGAGTTGTGTGCTTCTTTTCTAGCTATGCATACCTGGAATTTGTCATATCTCAGTGGCAGAAAAATACCGGCACAATGAGTAAATCTATCTGGGAAAGACTTGCAGACAGGAAAACGGTACTAAATCTCTTTACCATAGCATAACGCGAAGGGCCTTTCTCTCGCTAATCTCCAGCTATAGGTATTCAGAGAATCAAGTGATGGTAGTAGCGTCGAAGAAATACTCAGGGAGTATGCCCATGCGATTGATTCTGGGAAAGGTGGCCTCCTGCTTTCTGTTGTTGGAGGCAAGATGTCAGAGGGTATCAATTTTAATGATAAGTAAGTTCGTCTAAGAGAAAACTAGAATCTAGCTAGTTTAGTTTATCATTAACAACTTTATAGTCTAGGCCGAGGAATAATAATGGTCGGCCTACCGTTTCCAAACAGAAATACTGCTGAATGGTGTGCGCGACTAGAACATGTCGAGAAGGTGGCTCGTGCCACGCACATCACAGGACCAATCGAGGGTAAACCATCCACCTCCACACTAGATGCTATTGCAAAGGCTGCTGGGCGAGAGTTCTATGAGAATGCCTGTATGAGAGCCGTGAACCAAAGCGTTGGGAGAGCTATCAGACACCGTGAAGACTATGCCGTTATTGCACTGTTTGACAAACGCTACGCCTCGGATCGAATCGCTTCCAAGCTACCGAAATGGATACAGAATGGGATGGTTCGAGATCGAGCGGACAAACCTTTCTCGGATATCATGGCGAATATTGGCAAGTTCTTTAGAGCCAAAAAAACGCTGTGATACTCCAAGGGACATTAGGAGAGAAATAGTGTTGAGGCTCTAATAAGGTTGAAATTAAGGTTATATTAGACGCTAGGCCAAATATAGCCAAGTTAGTTTCGCCTAGTATAATACTTATGCTTCACAGTCTACTACGAATAGACCATTCTTTTTCTTCTTTTTGACCTTAGATGATTACTACCTGAAGACACTCGCATCACTAATAATCTACGGAAGAACGGCTTTGAGGGGATTGTATTGACGACGGGAGAACTGCTACGATGGAATACTTCTTTTCGAAACTGACAACCATGTTTCGGATATGTGATAGATTTTACATCGTTTCTCTAATCATCACTACAAAAAAGGGGGGCTTGGCAAAAACAATAGGCGGTAGTCGAGGGAAATTTTAATAATTGAAAAGTTGGTCTGGAATCTAAAATCACTTAAGCAAATCAACAAAGTCCGGCACCAAATATGGGTCATGGTATTTGGTTGGCGTGCTGTGCTACGAAACGGGGGGCTAGCGGGCCCAGCGCAGTCCCACGAGAATATGAACCAACGTGACAGATATTGTTAGAGCTAGCATTATTTTATCCCAGCACTTTACGCATGTGTCCTGTCCTTTCCTTCCAAATCCCATGCGGCTCACAGGCCGCTGATTTTGGGTTCAATAGGGGGTTTATAACAACCTGTGAAGAGACATCGAGGGGTAAGCAGGAAGGGACCAAGAATTATTAGCTATATTTTTATGAGTTGCCACAAGCGGTCAAAGGGTGGTGGCGTCCTGGAGTAAGAGCATGGTTAATAGTTAGAAGGTGAAGCAAAAGAATTAAAGTTTATGGCATGTATTTCCCGTTTGTAGGGACGTTGAACCCCTTGGAGTTGTGCGGGCGTTGTTATAGCCTTCCAGTTGTGTGCGGCTTGCAAGGATTAAGTGTCAGGATGAAACCCCAACCTGTAACCATTGCAGCCTGCTACCCACCTAGGCGAACGTAGCAGATTCTTCTTGGTAGAGCGCGGCTATGCACCTTGGTAACGTCAAGTTGCCTTTCTAGCAACCCTGACTGGTAGAGGAAGCTCCAACGCCTTCGAGAGCCCACAGGAAAGCTTACAGATCTTTTGATCCACCTAGTTCGAGCCAACACCCAACCAGTCATCCATGTCGCTAAGTGTCGCTCGCCCGCGCATGGAGACTTTTTTGTGCAGGGTCACGGCGAAACAGACCCGATACGTTGTGGTCATGATAGACAGTTTCAACCTCACCACATTGCAGACAGAATTTTGTCCCGGGAAAGCGCCAAAGTGTGTATTCGTCCCCATTTTTCTTGGTGCTTAAAGACCACCTGGGTTTCCTTCGTAGGAGCATCACTCCACTTCTCACCTTCACCACACTGTATCTGTCTACATCACCGAAAGGGGGTTTCTTTCTTTTTTCTTCTTCCTTCTTTCTCCATTTACAGTTACTCGCCGGTCGAGATTACGTTGATCGTGATTCTCTTCATTGTGGTTTTTCTTCCTACAGCTCCTTACTGTTCAAGCAACTTTTTCGTTCTTTGCCTATTTTCCCGGTTTTTCACGTCAAATCACAATCATGATCGTCCCTAATATTTCTGCCTTCCTTCTGGCATCAATGGAAATTTTTTCAGTCGCCAATGCTTATACATCAAATGTTCATGTACGAGGGGCACTTGACCGAAGACAGGTAATTACTCAAATCTCTCCAACCATTGTGATATATTAACCAATACTAGAATAATAACAATAATAACAATGGGAACAATAACAATCAGAATAACCAGAACAACAATAACGGCAACAATGGCAACAATGGAAATAACGGCAACAATGGCAATAACGGTAACAACAATAACAACAACGGCAATGCAGACCTTGCGCTTAACCCTGCCAATGTTCAGTCAAACTCAGCGTTGACTGGCCAAGAGCAAGGAGATGACCCGGCACAGGCTGACTCGCTCACGGATACTGCCAACTTCATTAACTTCTGTACTGGGAAGACACTGACAAACGGCTTGCAAGTACAGGGTGGATCTTGCAATGGAATTGGTACGCTAGTCCCAGTACTCCAAATCGTAAAATTACCCTTTCTGACCTCATTCAATTAGTCATGGGTGATATTCCGTCAACCTCGAACATGGTATCTTCAATCATTGTGTCTCCTCAACCTGGCGAGGACATTGCTGCCAACTCCGACTTCACTATCCAAGTCCAAGTTGCCAACCTCCAAGCCGGTTCTTTCACAAACCCTTTAAATACCTACTACGCTGCTCCTCAAACGCTTCAAGGTGGTAAGATCGTCGGACATACTCATGTTACTGTTCAGAACTTGGGTGGCAGTCTTACACCAAACAATGCGTACGTCATCTTATAAATTTACACTTTATTTATTTTACTGACTCTTGAGCAGTCCTGATGCCGGTGTATTTGAGTTCTTTAAGGGTATTAATGATGCCGGGAATGGGAATGGTCTCTTATCTGCGGATGTTGCTGGTGGTCTTCCGGCTGGTTTCTACCGTGTTTGTACTATGAGCAGCGCTTCCAATCATCAGCCTGTCCTTATGCCAATTGCTCAGCGTGGTGCCCAAGATGATTGCACAAAGTTTACTGTTGGTCAAGGCGGTGCCAATGCTGGTAATGGCAACAATGGTAACAATGGTAACAATGGTAACAACAATGGCAACAACGGTAATAACAATAATGAAGGCGATGCAGGTGCTGGTGCAACTGAAACTGCTGGAGCTGATGCCCCTGTCAATACTGACGCGGCTGGAAACGGTGGTGACAATGGCGGTAACAATGGTGGTAACAATGGCGGTAACAATGGTGGTAACCAGGTATGAATCTTAACATATCCTATTGAACCAAATTTATACTAACCGGACAGTAGGGTGGCCGTCGTGGTGGTGGTCGTGGTCGTGGTGGTCGTGGTAGGGGACGTCGTCAGTAGTGTTGTCTCTGTGCCTAAAATATCTCACAACCATCATATCTTTTTCAGGGCTGGAAATCCCATGATGGTAGGATAGGACGATTGATTATATGATATATCTAGAGGATAGCTATAAAAGGGCTATCACTTCAGCACCAGACGGACGCTTTTGTTTGATCTAGTACTAAACGAACCATTTATTGTAATATTTTTTGTTTACTTTTCTTATTTCCTATTATTTTTTTTCCCTTTTCCCAATACTCTTTCGACGAAGTGGGATATTTTATTTGGTGTGTTTTGAGTTTTCCGGTTGCCAGTCAATGGAGATTCTTAGTAGTTAGCGTAAACTACCATGTAGGTATACGATAAAACGTATCAACAGCTAAAACTAAATAATCACTCACTACCATTTCCAGCCAGTTGGGGGGCCAGTATCTTAGTAATGTAATTAAGTGCAGCTTGTACATAGCTATAACAGCTTAGATACCAGTTTGCTCCAGGGAGTACATGTAGTTATGCTTAAGTTTTACCATATGTTCCAAGCATGTTGCAGACCTGCATGCCCCCGTTACATAGAAAAAGCGGTATAAATCTAGTATTTGGAATGGGGGAACTTGTACAACTTGAGGGTTTGCTCCAAATAATAACCCTTTCCGGTACAGGTGTCTCATTCCGGCCGTTTCATGTGCTAAGCACCATTGATGTTACAGGCAAGGGTACCCGCTACGCTCGAGTGAAGCCCCGTGAAATCCCTACAAGCTACAGATAGCCTTTACACAGCACAGCAACCCTAACCCACATGTATTTATGCCAAACTAAGGGTATTTGCCAGCTGTCTCGCGAAAATAGAGTCAGGTATCCATCTCATCTCATCTCCCTCCGATGAAAGCACTGGCCATACACCCACCCAGTACCTTAAGAATTGGAATCACACCCCAATAGAAGCTTCAGCTCTATACTTCCCTCTCCCATGTCTCTCTAGACCCAATAAAAATATATCCTACGATTCTCCCCTCCATCGCTTCAGAACTATCTTAACCACCCCCGCATCAATCTACGATGCCGAACAACCCCCCACCTCGCCACTTTGAGGCTGTAAGCCTCCCGCCTGAGGTTGCCGTAGAGATAGCCGGATATCTCCGGTCGTCTCTCTTTGCGCCGCTGGTAAGAGAGTCGCTTAGCATACAGCATTTCTTTTGTGTTGCGTTCTGAAACATCCTGGGACTGACGTTATCGATCGTTACAGTCGTCCAACATAACCCGTCTAAGGGATGAGTGCAACGTTTCAATCTCAAATCAAAAGGATGTTCTTCAGGATGTTTGTGCCACTATTTCTTCTTTTCTTTTCTCACCTCGGAAGAGAGAGAGGGAACCAGGAACTTATCAAAAGCGGGTACGATGGATAGGCTCAAAGTCAGATATCGAATGTGATTGAACCAGCGGCAGCACAGCTCATACCTATAGCCACTGAGCTGAATAGCGTCTACCGACAGATTGATCTGCTTGAAGTATGGTACCAAGCTTTTTACCCCTGTCTAGCTTATTGTAGTCACTAATGAGGGGAGCTATTCTTGTAGGGTTTAGTATTACGAGTAAATGAAAATATCAGGCAGATGACTACGAAAGTCGAACGTACAGAACTAGCTCTGCGCCGTGAGGAAAGAGCTCTGGGAGATAGCAAACCGACGGCAATGTGGAAAGAACCGGAGCACGTTAAGATTTTTCATGCGGCAGATTACGTCGAGAATGGAAAACTAAAGGATCCTCGAGGAAAAGAAACCCCCAAGAGTCCTTTACGAGCATCATAGGATCACCATACGTCATATCCCGATTTAAAGTACCAACGCATAACACACATTCTTGAAGAGCAGGGTACTATTGGTATTTTATTATTATGAGTCTGTTCTTCCGTTCCTCATATCCCTACACACCCAAACCAGAAACGGTCTACCCTTTTTCTGAGGGAACCCCTCATTAAGCCATCTCCTTTATGACCGCCCGCTTCTCACTAGCATCAAAGATGTTGATACCTTGCCTCAGCGCCCGAACCAACATTGGCAAACTCCTATCCCCGAAATCCTTCGCTTCCCTGACACTGTTCAAGTTATCTCCGAACTCCTCGGTGATTAGTCGCATGTAGTATTCTTCAAACTTAGCGTCGGCCTGTGGATCGTGGAGGTCTCTGAGGGGAGAAGGAATTCGACCACCCTGGGGTTTTTTAGTTGCTTGTATTAGTATATCATTATCAAATTAATAATATTCTTGTGGGCAAATCAACTTTCTCCATGAATCGCCCAGATGCACTCTCATCGGCAACTTCATGCTCGCTGTCTTCAGCCTCATCCTCTACTACCACAGGCGCGGTAGACAATGTTGGAGCATCCTGTACCCCTCATAAGCCACCAATCTAATATCCTCAGGAAGCGTTACAAACCTCCATCAAGACATCGCTCTTCACTCTCGGAACCTGGACCTCATCCTCGTTACTACTGTCACTATCGCTAGAGACTACCCACCTACATTAACCGAGTTCAAAGAGAGAGAAAATAAGCATCTTACCATTAGTCCGAGACTTCTTTCTACGCTTCCTCTTCTGCGCTTTCTCTCCACCTTTATCATCCTTCCGTTTTGTTTTCCCCATCGTGCTGTGTATGTTGGTGGGGATGGCTGTTGAGAGAGAGAAAAAATAGAATTCTGAGACAAAGTTGCTTTTTTCTTGGCGGGACCGAACATGAGGCTCAAATCACGTGTCGGAGAACCGCGCGCATGTAGATGGCGTAACCAACGGTAGGTTATCCTTTTTCTTCTTGATTGCGTGCTTGGGCGGTTAAGATGGTTCTTGGGGATTCAGGAACACATACACCGTTTGAGGTAATGGATGGTTGGTCCAGATAGACCGAGTAATAGTTGTATACCTCCGTATTGACCATGCAGCGTGTTTCGTCCCTGTAGGTATATTAATACTCATGTCGCCGGATCAAAAATATGTTGCCCACAGGAAGTGCAGCGGACGTACCCAATTCTATTGGTTTTTATAAAAGTATACCTTTTCCTACTATATGTAGCTCCGGCTTCCTGCAAGCAAAAACCTCTAGGTCAAGAATGGTTTGGGGCCCCCGATCGATAAATGAAAAGTTTCTTAATTAGGTAATAAATCGTCATAAATTCATTATCAGCAGATATAAAAAAGATTAGTGGCTAACCCTAGCCCCCGCCCAAACCCAAGAGGTCGAGTGATATCTTATGATTTTAACGGTATAAGTTTTTGTTTTTTTTGTTTAATTCATTAAATACATGCAGCCTTCCGGCTATGGTATTGCTCCCCTCCCGCCTCTTCCCTCAACACTTAAACAATAAACGCTTGACAAATAACCAAACAGTAAACACAACTAGCAAAAACAAAAACAAATAACGATGCGTAAACATTAACGGTATAAGTGTATCCGAGTGAAGTATATAGGTTAAGCCATAAGAGCAACTCGGATAGTAGCTAGGATGGTAAATGATATTATATATATTGAGGTTGATAGCTAATAACATTTTGTCTGCACTCTACTACATGTATATCACACTGTATGGTTAAAGCCGTAAGGCTCTATGTATTTATGAATGAAACCAAATAAAATGAAACTGTATGGTTAAATCACGATATAAGAGGTTCTATTATAATACAGTACGAAAAAACGGGGTGAAATCACTACTGTATTACTGTAGCATTTTAAGGGAAATGCCGTATTAAACCGGAATTTGGACAAGAATACTGTAATACTCTTGTATTCTACAATATTGCTACAGAATTTCTACTGGATTTGGGGAAATGCTATACCCAATCCATCCCCTCTTTTCGCACTGTAGACCTGAAGCACTTCCTACTAGTCACTATTTGGAAGTCTTGTTAAAAAAATGTGCATATGCTTACCTCGGCTATGAATATACTACTACATGTACATGTAGTGATTACATTGATTAATTAGACCAATTAGACCAATACACTTACCATAAAACTCTTGTTCTTAATCTATATAGATCTTATACATAGTAAAGCGTATTATAGTGGCTATAATTCCATATTTCCTTTTTGATAGTTCTACACCTAGCTATACCCGTCTTTCTATGTAGTAATTGACCAGGCAGAAATCTACATGTATTCAGGGGAAGCGGTAGGAACTCGCGAAGAAAGGGTAATACAATCTCGACAGGGCAGAGAGAGAACATGATAGTATGTATAAGGAATATGTAGTGCCAGTATAATTACTGTTAATTTTTCAGATTTCGCTGCCCGTCTCTGCCATACTAAGTTATAAGTTTTAAACCCCCTTAAAGCCCTGCCACTGCCATTTTAGACCAGCCTTAAAGATAAAGATCTATGCGGTATGTAGGCCAGGTTTAGGCCTGGTGAAAACTCATTTATAATAGGTCGTTGGAGACTTTTAGTCAAAGAATTATTTCGGACTACTTTTATTTTAACCATAAACCATAATTAGATCTGATAGATATATAGTGTAGTATCATGTCAATATGCCAAAATTTTTCATCTAAACCAAAATCGAGTCTATATAAGTCCTTAGAGTCTCGCAGAATAAAAAAAACAAGTCTTTTATCTAAGCTTATCAGCCGAAAGTCTTACTTATATCGTTGGAATTTTCAAGTGCTTGTGTGAATGAGAAATACCTTGGGGAGTTGTTGTCGATAGTGCTCTAATGGGGGGGGAGATAGAGTAGAGGACCACCCCCTTTAAAGTCTCCGGGGGTAGTATCTTATAAGCTTGGATTTGAACTAAAGAATCTTGTACCTGATTTAGAATTTAGCTAGGCAGTTTCTTATCTGTCTAGCTTAAAATACTTACTAGTGTCTGTTCGGTTTCTAAAATCCGCATCATATCACGGAAGTGCTCACATGGGCATCAAGAGGGCTGCATAGGTGTATTTCAGTGGGAAGAGTTTTGCAGATACAAAACAGATTCCTACCTGCTCCCGGAGCAAAAGATTGACAATCGACCTGCCTAGAATAGAGAAAAAAACACAGAACCTAGAGCTATGATATTTGTCCAAGATATCTTTCATCGTCTACCTCTATTGGGCGTACCCTCGGAGCAAGTATTAAGAATATTACCGGGGTCTAGAGCTATAGTATTCTCCGGAGATATCCGTATACTACTCTAATTGGTTCCTGTGGCATATACTTTCGGACTCCGGGTCCAAAGAATGTTCAATGCCCCGAAATCCCGGGGATGCTATCTGTTTCGTGGACTAGAATTCCGAGACATTGATAAAGCTTTGTTGCCCCGAGTGTTGAACTCCGGGTCTGCATTAAAGATGTCTTGGTGGGCGTATAGTATCAGCGGCATGTAAAACACGATTCAGGACTCAGCCATAAAACTACTAGGTCTCTAGGGAAAAATCGGCCTTTTGGACTGCCGATAATTTAAGGGCCCTATCGGGTAAAACGGCGATGGCGGACAAGCACAATCCCTCAGATCCCCCGGTCTTCTTTTTAGAGTCAGAATGGGTCTCCTGACTACAGGTGTAAGCAGCCGTCAACTCACAGAATTGTTGAGGGGTTCGGACCGTTTAGACGGAAGGGGGAAACATAATGTCTGTGCACCATATTCTCCGAATCCGCTGCTCTCAGACGACGTTTCGAAACGCTTCAGCTGCAAAAATAGATCAAGACATTGGGTAGACTGCGTATCACCAAGACACTCAAATTTTCCTCTGACATGACGTACGATAGTCAAAAACGGGTACCATCTCGCTCTCGAGAGGGCCCGACGATATCCGTTTCCTCCCCAAATGCCATGATTCCGTGTTTCGTAGCCATGCAAGAACAAGTTTATATCATAGGCTTTTTATTGTTGTTACTAGCGGATGCCCCCACGTACACATGTAGTCGTGCATATATTTAATTAGTGTTACAATAGGGAGCCTTTCCGATTTCGGTCCGGCTCGGATCTTGACCGAGTCTTGAGCATATATAGGTACTACATTACTTGTGATGATAATGTTGGATATCTTCTAGATTTGAAACCTTTTATTATCGTAATTTGTAGATCTGCTTCTGCTTTGATGTAATACTGATGGAGAGCCGCCAGTAAAGTACTTGTTAAGGTTATCATCATGAAACGATTGGTGCCAATACCAAGGATATGCCCTAAGCGGTGGGATTCCCAGGCCCGGCATTATGGTGGTGGTGGTGGTGGTGGTGGTGCGTAAGTTCGAACGACGTTTCTAACATGAGTTAGGGAGGAACGGGAGGTGGTTAGAGTGTAATTTGGTGGTTTGTGATGGGGGAAGTATATGCAGTAACCTAAAATGGAGATTTGACAGATCTATCACGAACCTCTTTCTAGAGAACGCGTGGAGGTGCTAGGGAGGAGATCATGATCTGCAATAGGTAGATCCAGTATCTAGATAGCTGTTTAGCATTGTTATGTGTACTCTTATTCCTATTATTCCTATTGTTGTTACATATACTCTTCTATTAAGCCTATCCCCCTCCCCCCCCTAACCCGCCAATGTGGAGACGGTAGCGACTGGTGTATCGGGAGGCAGCCAAAGAATCCAGCCACCAGGAACCGCAAAGTTTCGGGATCTCGATACCCGGACCACAGCACACAGCACAGCCTACCTACGATATCCCTACCTAGCCGAGTCTCCCCAGCAGCGGCAAGCACGCAATAAAGGGGTGAGACTCTCGGGCTTTCCAAGGTGCCTGGGGGTCTACTCTACCTAGTACTGTTCATAAACTGTCACTCGCACTGCACGCCACGGTGACGGTTCGCGCAGGGGGAAATTGTTTGATGCAGGTACCGGCAACGGAACACAGCAAGGGCATCCGTGCATTCAACCTTTGCCCCTGAATCTGAATGGTTTGGTAGTTCTTAACTTTTCGGCTTGCTCTAAGCGATTTTTGTGCATGAGGGGAGGCAGAAAAAGACTGGGACACTAAGGGTGACACATGCATAAGAGACTTCTTTTCTTTTTGCGGCATTCTTTCTCTCTTCCACCCCTCCCTCTCACCCCCACTGCACAACCGTCCCCCTCTGTCTCTCCTCTTCCTCTCCTCTTTGTCTCTCCCTCTCCCTTTATCCCCCCTATCAATAATTAATTAACCCCCTATCTCTTTCCTTATCCCCTATCATCCATCAATATCTCCCTTCCTTATCACCTCCCTCATCCCCCCTCCTCATTTCGTGTTCATCGTTGTCCACTCATTCACTCATTCACTCGTTCACTCCTTTCTAATTCGCTCCTTACAATAGCAAACATTTACACTCACTCATCCACACCCACACTCTTTTATCCCTCCCCACATACCCACACATAATTCCCCCCACTCTCAAATACGCACCCCTCCCGCTACAACTACACTCTTTTATTAATTTTAGCATAATTATGCCTACCGCTATCGATATGCCCGCCACCACCAGGCTACACGTAGACGAATTGATACTAGACTATCTCTGCTGGTTTTGTATCGAATCATTACTCTCGGAGCGAAAACTACGCCAGGAAGGCAAAGTAGGAAAGAGAGAATGGACTGACGCGTCAAAGTCTGCTGAGATGGGACTGAAATTGGTTAATTGTTTGTAGTCTTTTGATATTATTGCCATTGATTAGTGTTGAACCTTTATGCATATTACTTTGGGCTAACAACTTTGAAAAGCGTTTTACCAAACCTTTGTCCGTGCACACCCAAATAACACACTTCCTGATAACATCAACATGCGCTTAAGATTATGCCGCTTCACAACTCTTCTCTTGCGGCGCCTTGACGTAACTTCACCAACTTTTGCACCTAGCGCAACTGGTAGCGCAGCGCGCACAAAAGCCTGGCTTTCCCGCCGTCACATTCCGAATGTGTTCGCCCACTCAGATGGCAGTTCCGCTATCGGCGAGTCTGATTTCGGCATCTCCGCGACTCCTTTCCCTGAGGAGCATCTTCACCGGAATCAGGAAGAAATGCTGCGTCAAATGGGCTACTATTCACTCCCAGCACCAGAACGTGCGCTCTGGGGCCATGCGTCGCTCAAAGACGCGTTGAAAGAATTTATGGTGCTTAGTACATGGAACTCTGCAAACTTCGCGGAGGTCAGTCATCTGTGGATGGAGAATGCGGGTAATTTTATGCTGCAGGCTGTGTTGGAGGCTTATAGATGCCATGGCGCAAGCGATCTGGATGCACTGAATGAATGCTTTGCATGGGGCCTCACGGAGATGGATCCATCAGTTGAAGATGTTGAGGAGGTGGTAATCAACGAGATGTTTGCAGGCGAGGCCGGAGAAGTTAGTTCGGAATTTGAGGCCATGAAGAATGGGATGCTGGTCGACGTATGTTTCCAATCAATCTCTCCCTATAATACCGGAAATCTAATATGTTGCCAGATCCTTCCACCTTCTAGAGTCTCACTAGAGTCTCATTTTGATAAATTGGCGGAACAGAATCCGTGGGGCAAGTTCGAGGAAAGAACAGCTGCTGGATACCTGACTGCCGTTCTTTCATCCCAGCCGAAGCCTGTTTTAACTCAAGTATGAGTCCCTTTCGTCCCTACTTTAGAGCTCTCAACTGATTCCCTGTAGCTTGAAAACGGAAAACTTAATGGTTTCAACGACATTGACATCCAAGAACTCCTTGCCATGGCCGGTGTCGAATCACGATGATACGAAGGTAGTGGGGACAAGAAGCAAGAATTCATGCCTAATGGAACGAAAGCATGATTATCGGGAGGTTGTACTGCGATTTTATTTCTAAAGAATTTTTAGGGTTTACAACTACTTGTGGTTGCTAGCCCTTATACTGTTCTTGCTTTTATTACTATCATTTCTTTACTTTTATTTTTTGGGGGCGTTTGGTACTTGTTGGCTGGGTCATATATTCTTAATGTCTGGTTACGCTACCTGCATGGGTTTTATGTTTAACTTCTAATTCTCTGGACTCTTGTTTATTTGTGTTCTTGAGTTTATGCCGTGCTTCTGGATGTGTCGAGTTGTGTCTGATACGCACAAAAATAGCGCCAGTTCTTTTGATTTATCTTCATGGTAGTTGTATTATTAGTTAGTCCTATGGAAGTAGGGGTTTTTAAGTCTATATATGTATCCGTTGTGTTTTACCCCTGTTTACTTCTATATCTTATGTATGTCGCATATTAGGATATAGTTATATTCACCTCATGTATTATTATATATTACTCTTAAGGATAGAGTGTTTATTTCCTGAATCTATGATCTTGTTGAAAAGGAATTAGTATGTACATTTTGTGATTGGATATGGGGGGAGCTATTCCCCCCATATCTCATCTTTAAGTGTTTGTAAATTGCATGTATCTATCGATTGGTGGATAATGTACGATCATACAGGGCTAGGGTGATATTGTATCTGAAATTTCCGTCAAAAACTAACGCTTTAGTATGTACTTCATCTGACTAGCAAAAGCTTATGTTATTGTTGTCGAGTTATAATGTAGCACTGGCATGTTCCGTACGTACCCCACACAGTATCAAACCAGGGGATTGTCTTATATTAGGCATCTGGAGACATCCAGGTCATATCCCTAGTGACCAATAGAGGCTTGGCTAGGCAATATCTATCTAAGATTTTTTTACTCATCAGATGGTTTTTGTTTTTAAGGCTGTAGGTTACCATAGGGATAACTAGCTCGTTCCCCTTCTTTCGAAATCACTAGTCCGCAGGGGGGTGAGGGGGATTAAAACTGGTATTCGCTAGATAGGTGTCACACAGTATATCGGGTCATGGGTATTTGGCCTATCCGATGCACACCATTAAGTAGTTATAGTGCTACAGGAATCAATAAACCCCACCCCTCCAAGAAATTCGCCAGTTGTCACACCCCAAGCAGACACGGGGGAATCACGCCCGACCCCAGTATTACCCCAGTCAGCCCCCCATCTTCATCCTGGAAACATGTCCTCAGACTTCATCTAATAGGAAGTGCAGGAGACCATTACCAAGACTCTAGACCTCTTGAAATAAAAGGATGCAGGGCCCTAAAGTTAAACTGCGGTCGTCTGGTGGGCCCTTTTGCGCGGCCACGTGAATCGTGTGCATTTAAGACATACAATGTGCCACATACTTAGGTTATCAAAGAATGACATGATGAAAGACTTTCGTCATTCTTGTCATTCTTAGCTGTGCCGCGGCGATTTTCTTCTGTTGCCAGAGTCTTACTATGTTATAAGGAATACTATTGACATAAAAATGTTTAGATAGCTGTAGAATGTACGAAGAAATGGGACGATAAGATATGTGGGAAGTAAATTCACTTGAATTCTACAAAGATCTATCCAGGTAGTAATGGTTGTAGGAAATCTAATGTGTATTATTGACTGTCTGCGGAGATATCACTATCCTGGGAGGGATTTAGACATGCCTGGTGGAAATATTTGCCTTTCCGGGACGGGTCAGGGATTTTTAGCAATCTGGTCGCCACGGGCTTACCCGTCGATCACGCAACACGGTCCCGATTTCATCTCAAGTCTGCTGTAGAGTATTTTCGGGCGAGTTTAGTCGAAAACAAAAAACGGAGTAGCATGAGTGGACCGTGAACTGCAGACTGTTAGACAAGATGCAGCCTTTTCAACCGATCCTTATAAGAGAACGACTATTGGTCTATGAACACCCTATAAGTAAGCGCAGGGAACCGATATTAGTTGGTCATATGCCAAAATGTTTTCCAAGTATCATGGCACCTGGTGACTAGAATACAAGTGTATGGGGGTAAAGTTGGAACAGTCAGCTCTAGAGGTTAAGCTCTAGAATTATCCTCAGCGATACCTTGGCCGTTCCAAACTCGTCCCCATACGCTTGAATTATAAGCATGTAAATATAGAAACTAATAAATAAAGCACACGAAAGTTAACAGCGAAGATCGTAAAAAATAAGGCATCCCAAAATGCGGAGGTGAGGTGGATTGAAGATGATTTGATATAATTCAAATGCAACTCATCCCTCAGATGCGCCAAAAGACTAAAAAAGAAAGAAAGACATCAAAATCTAGATAATCTTTAAATATATGTACCAACGAAGTAAATCAGTAATCTAGAGAATCAACCCTCAAGGTACGCAGTCACATCATTCGATACAAACATTCCATCTGTTTGAGAATACCTTTTAAAGTGCTTGCCTGCGAGCTGGCACAATTGATGAATTGTGTCAGCTTTAGGTCGAATCTGGTGAACATTTTCTTCGGCAACGTAGCGAAATGTTCCGTCTTCAACTCTATAGATTTATGAGATATTAGCTTAGGGAACTATAAAGAGAAAAAAGACGGGTGGGTTTACGAACAAAGTTTGATAAAATGGTTGTTTTTTCCCACGCCTTAGACCATCTCCCATTATTTCGATCCACTCCTCTCCAGAATCTGGTTCACAGGGTGGCCAGCCAAATATAACTCCCTGGTAATGATAGGTTTTGTGGGAGAACACAGTGCCCACAGTATACTTTCAAATGGTTAGCGTAAAAGAGATAAACCCCCATTGGCGAACATGTGGCTGACCTTCATTACTTGCTCTTTTAATCTTCGTCCTGAAGGTTTTGGGGACGAATCAGCTTTCCGATGAGCAGCACAGACCTGTTTCACGAGCTCTATTGAATCTGAATTTGTGACCCTCTGAAGGACATCTTGCTCAAAGAACTGAACATCCATAGATAAATCCTCATTTAACATCTTTGTCAAATGTGCGATGAGGTTTTCGGTTATTTGTGGCCCTAGCAATACCGACGTCATTAACGCAGCATAAAGGGCTGAATTACGGTTCACTGGCACAAGTTGTCGATGGCCAGTAGCTGGTACGATATCATGTCGAAGTGACTCCACAATATTACGAGCAGTACGAAGGACAATCTCAGATGTAGGTGACGGGCATAGGTAATTCTGTTTAGTATCTCCGATTCCCAACATATGCAGTTGGTTCTCCAGACCAGCAACAGGCAGTATATTACCGTCGCCCCGAAAGGGGTCAAGATAAATATATTCTCCATTCACATCCTTCACTATTGTTAAGACATGGTATGGAAATCCACATGGATAAGCAGAAATTCCTATCCTTTGTGCTAAACTGCAATAAATTACGGTAGCTGTTAACGGAAGGTTCACTCGATCCGTGCGTAGCGATATGCCGATGTAGGAGTTCTTTAGTTCGCGGTAACGCTCTGGAGTAGCTCCCCGGAAGCCCTCATGGTTCATGAATTTACATAGAGATATTGCTTTCTCTTTTGTTGATAGCTGGTTTATATCTGGTGTTTGTGATTTAAACCGCGCAGCTAGATCATCAAGCATTTTTAAGGTCTCTTCAGGGCCATTCTCAGCAGTTCTGAGATTAAAAAGTTCGAAAATACTGAGTGCAACCTCAAGAGGAACATCTTCGCCAGAGGCTATTCTCTGTGAGATTATGAGACCCTGCTTTCTGTGTATGTAGTGAATCGCTGTAGTTGCAAACCACCTTTATAAGAGTCCTGATTAACTTCTAATTCAAAAGAGGAGGAGGAGAGGGGGGGAAAGGTATTTAGATATCCATAAAAATAAATTTACCTCCGAGCAAGAACATCTTCAAGATTTTCTGGAGCATTTGCTTGTTCTGCTAGGTAGTCTTTTGCATCGTAGCCGAAATTTCCGATCTCGTGATACTTTGGAATCCGATTTATAGGTGAGGAAATGATCTGGTCTAGCAATTGTGCTGTCCGCTTCTTAGCGTTCCACTTTTTAACGAACAATAACCTCCAGTCCACTTCTAGTGGTAAAGGATTTTTGAGCTTTTCTGAGAATTTATGTTTAGGCTCCCAATAGCGGAATTGGCGACAACGGTCCCTCCATTCTAACCGTGAGTTTGAGAGACAGTAGAGTTTCTTGCACACACGACCGATGTCTAAAACTACTCCGTCGTCGCTGGGTATGTATCTGAGAATACTTGCGAGGATTTCATCGGGAAGTGATAGTAGAATGGACTTAGGAGCCATGGTACGAGTATCTTATGGGATTCGAGTAGTAGTTGGTGGGATAGGTAGCGAGTGGGTGAAGTGGGGTGTGTGGATAGTGGTGATAGTGATGATGGTGATGATGATTTAAGTAGATGGGTAATTGGTGTGCAAAGAAAAGGAGCAAGATGATAAAAGGGATGAGTTCTGCTGCCTGATACATTCCTTCCGCTAATAGTATCTGTCTACACCTAGTGCGCAGTGATTATTTCTTTGTTTTTTCTTCCCGGTTTTATTTTACCATTTGGCCCTCGTCGTTCTCTTCCTCCCTTTCCTCCATCCTAGACTTCATATAATAATGGGGTGCATAATTGTATAACTGCAGTTGTCTACTGGTTGCACATTTGATCCCAGCTGTGACCAAATAGGATATGTATTTTACTCCTGAGGAAGGGAGAGGGGACTGAGGATGTGACCCACTTTTTGGCGCCGCCCCACAATAACTCGCTTATTGGCTTTTACATAAATACCTTACACCAAGCTACTTGGTATTCACATGTGGCAAAAAAAAGCCCCTAAGGGTCAGGCACAGCATAAACATACAGTTTCCGGTAGAATTATTGCGGAAACATGGGTTATGAGCAGGGTTTTGCAGCCAATACCGACGCTGGAATCTTCACCGAGAACCAAAGAGGCCAATCAAGGCCAGTGATCTTGCACGCCACACTTCCGCAATAATTCTACCGGAAACTGTAGAGGGGGTGGAGTTAGAAGCGGTGGGGGCTATTGTAGCTGTGGCGTCTTGGATATTCTAACTCACCCTATAAGCTAGTAACGCCGATGTTTTTGTTTCGTATGATATCGCCGAAAGTGCATCCCACCCCCATAGTTGTAGAGAGTATCTGGTCCCGTTTTAGGCCGTGGTAACTCCCCGTGATTGTACGACATAGGCATGCCATGACGTCGGTACTTCGGCCATAAGTTTAAACTTATATGGTTGTGGTTTAGCGCCCTTTGACTCAAGCCCCAGACTTCGAGTCCCGTTACAACTCCCTCTCTACTCTAGATATTTGTGTCTCCTTCTTCAGTTATCGACGTAAAAAACTGGCTTAGTGGCTCCAACATTATCCAGTACTATCACCCAACAAAGCTACTAAACCAAAGTCATGGTTCGTAGGAAAACTCCTGCCTCCTCCGTGGTCGTGTTCAGGGATGACCCGGACATGGTGTCACCATCCATCACCAGTGATAACAATAACAACAGCGACGACGACGACGATACCTCTCATCACTTGTCTCCTCCGAGGAAAAGGTCGCGTCTTAGAAAGGAGTCGCCCGCCTCAGCGGCCACAGCAGTCCTAAGAACCAGGCGTGCAGCTCTTAAAGAGAAGGCTACCAATCCTAGTTCCAGTGACAATTCTTTCCTCCGGTCAACAGACAAGCATGGGCTGTCTCACGAAAATCACCAGAAGGCTAAGAGGAAGAAGACTATACCAGGTTGTGATACGATTAAAGCTCCAGATTCTAGTAAGATTTTACCCATGATTTTAAACACTGCCTACTCACGGCTGATACACCTTTCTAGTCGTAGAAAGCACCTCCCAGCTACAGGGGGTATCTGATGCTACAAGCCCAGTGTACCAAGCTCTAAAGAAAGAGTTACCAACCGAGGAATTTGATGAACTCCTTTCACTTATGGCTAAAGATGCTACCCAGAATGCTGCAGACTTTATAGCTAAAAAGGGTACCTTGCTCCCTGATCGGATGACTTTGAAATAGATCCAAGCTGAGAATTTTAACAGGCTGCTGGTCGCCAGAACTTCTTAATTGTTTCGGCCGATCAGATCTTAGATCACTTGACCTTTCTTCTCCAGCATCGCCTTCAGGCGTGTTCGCCCCACATATGTCTCCAGGTCTCACTATAAAAATTCTATTTCAGCAGCATTTATTTTCTAAACTCACAATAATTTCTTTACGGAACACACCACTCTTGAACGATGATATAGCCTTCCTCCGTCTTCTCCCATGTCTTGAAGATATAGACCTCTTTGGAACCGGGATCGGGACCCAATCGCTTCATCACCTAGTGTGTCATCGTCACACGCTGAAAAAACTAAATTTATCCCACAATTCGTCGATTGATGATGACTCGCGGGTTGCTCTCTCAACATTCATAAGCCTTATTGCACTTTATCTTCGTGGAACATCGTTTACAATGCCTGGTCTGAGGCGTCTCGTATCAGACAGCCTCACCCAGTCATGTCGCTTGCTTTCGATTCCTACACATTGTATTGACCATCTCAACAGACGCCAGGAGAGATATATAGTTGATATACCAACAAACTATATTCAGGACCCTGGCCAGGTGGCTGCATTGACAATGGCAGGTTTAAAGAGGAATCTCGAGTTACATGCAAAAGCAAACAGAGATGTACAGGTCAGTGGTACGAAAGTAGAACTAGTCAGCAGATTGACTGCTATCCTTTCAAATAGGTTCGCCGACCAGAAGATTATAAAGGTTCTGGGGAGATAGGGCTATGGAGATTGTACGACCTCACCCATGCCTTAAAATATCTGAGGTTAATAATACATGATTCGTTTGAATTTTATGGGGGTTTTCATATTGTGGGGCTTTAAGGTGTAGGTATCAGATTTGTTAGTTTTTTTTTTGTTAAACAGGCTGATTGTGTGTTTATGAAAAAACTGTACATCGGGCACCTGGCCTAGATTGGTACGGCGTAGCAAGAGCTTATCCGTAGAAATATATTGATGAATAGCGATTATATATACCCTGCTTTTATCTACATTAACGGGGGGATGGCGGGGATTAAATATTTGCACTATAGCTACATAGACTACCCTTAGATTATATTAGATGAAGGCTATCCTTACATATAGATCGTATTACATCAAGACGAGTGACAGATTATGATTATATTCGTTCAATCGCCGTGAAGGGTGGTATCGGCGGTCCGGCCTAAACTTTGAATCAGCCTACATGTAGTCATTGGGGGATTTAGCTAACCTAGATAATACATGTAGTCATGTCTTCGGCGTTTCTTCCCTTTTTTTAGGCCCTTATATTTTTCGCTACGTAGTTAAAACTTAAATATTGCTTTACTTTCCTATTGATAAATAAAACACATGAACTAGAAGTACTTTTATTATCGCCGTGGTTTGTGGCGGTGCTAGGAAATTGTGGTTGTACCTGCATACGTCAGGATCGCAGACCTTGGGTATAAGCAGGGCAGAATATCTCGATTTTGCTGTAATGATCGATGAATAGTAAGCGATCTGCGTAAATAGGTCACGAAAAGGACCATGTCTTGGTTTTCTTGGCAAAGGCATACTAGACTAACGGCAGCACGGTATAGAGTATTTAAGTATGGCCTAAAATTAGATTTGTATATCATTTAAGTATATGTGTAGCCGTCGGAATACTCTAGTAGTGGCCGTTGTTGATCTAGTTCCTGGAATAATCTTTCCGGAGAATGTAGAAAAAGAAAGCTTGTATGACATATGTGTGGTCAAGATGTCTACTCTACCGTTTTGTGTATATGTATGACTACATGTATCTTATCCACCCAACGAATTTAGAGTTACGCTATTCACGTTAGCGAGCGCGTGTCCGGGAATTTAGTAATCTGTGTTAATCCTGCAAGGTCCTCACTTTTTATCTATTTTTTGTGATTGTTATGCTCACCGAGCCGATGCTAGGGGTTGTCTGTGGGAGTTCAACCTTGGTAACCTAGAGTGCATACTTATACTCTGGTCCCTACTAAACTTGGGTATTGGGCGGCACTCTGGGTGCTGGGATGGTGGAATATGTTTTCCGAGTTTGTCCGTGGCATCATTCGCCGGACTGTTGACTTTCCTAGGTATGGTATCAAAGGAGGCCTATGATCACCCTTAAAACCATAATATTGGTGCGTAAAAATATGTGGTGTGATTTCTGGGTGTGATTTCTGGGTTTGATTGTATTAAATCTCATTCGGGAGTTTTATGTAACGCTCATCTTTACTATTACTATAAGTGGGGGTGGGTTGAAGTAGTGTGATGGAAGCATCCGATAGTGATAAGTATATGTACACACATGTAGTAATTAGGACTCAAAGTATGTACATACGTACATCACCCATAAGAATAGATTTAGCTGTGATTATACTACTAGAATCGAGTACGATCGTGTTCGTTATCCCCTTAATTAGTAGATGGACTAATTAATATCTATTAATGTTGGGGGTGGAGGAGAGAGGGGGGTTAGCTTCATAAAATGATCTTCAGTGTCAAAAAGCTTGGTTTTGGTCTTGGTCTTGGTTAGACTTGGTTAGACTTGGTTAGACTTGGTTAGGCTGGGGGAGGGTCTAGCTCCCTCTACCTAGTTGCCGTCTTGTAAGCGTTTGCCCCTAAGGGTAATCTAGAAATTATAAGCGGTTTTCTGCACGCAGAAATCTCTCAAAAATCTCTTCCCCTCAATCTGTGTCTGCTGTTAAGGTTTGCGAGAATTGTGAGTCAAAACAGACTTCGGTTCCGAGTTTCTTGTGGGGATTAGGCTCGCGTGTTCATTATTCTTGATCTGCCTGATTGGTAGGATTTGCCACCCGCCTTGTTCCTTGGAACCACTGTGGTACAACTGAGTCGAATACTCTCGCTTTGCAGTCTTGTCTGTGATAGGAAAACTGTCGCGTGCTTGTCCTGGGAGAAGAAATGAAGGGAAAAAAACCCCCCCCCCTCACAAGAAATATCTCGTGGCCCCCCCCCCCCCGCCTTCTAACTTCGCCACACTTCTAAGCGCTTTCCCTGGAACCTACGATCAATAAATTCAGACGATTTCCCGTTATTGCATCCTGTATAGTCGATCCATTTACACGAGTGGTCCCAAGCCCCTGGAAACGAAGCCCAACAATCAATCACCTGCTACGTTCCCCACAATTGCCGGTATTACCTGAGACTAGGCGAAACCTTCAAGTTGGAAGAGCTATGAAGTTCGCACACTCTTTCTCTCAGGCCCTCGAGGAGGAGGACTTCCCGGCCGATTGGCAAGCTGCTGCAATTCGCTATCGGCAATTGAAGAAATGCATAAAGAAAGTCCAGCAGGAATTGTCTGAATTAGGTCTAACTACTGAGATCCTAAAGAGCCTCATCCACCAGAGTGGGGAGTTGGCTATGAATGAACGAGACCCAGCTACCAAACAGGGCCCTCTATTTCAGTATATGTTTGACGGTAATACCTTGCCTGGATATCATCTTAATATGTGATGTTGATCTGCGGACTACAGGAACTGTTCAAAGTTTCCAGCCAAAACTTGTCTTGACCATAGACACTACGAACGGGGTACCACTGGACCTAAACTTATCGGAGGAGACTAGAAGATCTCTTGAGAATTTAGTTCAGCAAAAACTTAGGAATATAAAGATTAGAGAGCTAGACGATGGGGTTCGATCCGACTCGGTTATTAAACCCAATGGTTTAGGAAGTGAAACAAGCGAGGGACATGCGTCCCTAAAGTCTGAGGTTATTGGGACTCAGATCTGCAAGAGAAGGTACGTTATCCAATAGCCGTTTGTCCCATAATTCTGACATCGGTCGGATCCATAGTGTCTCAAATATCGAGATTACCCTCTATTCGGATTCAGAGTTTTTTCATCTCCTAACTTCTGAGCTCGCTTCTTTGGATGAACTCCAGAATCGGGCCGAAGGAGAGATTAAATCAAACGTGGTGGCTATCGGTAGCGCAGTCACCGGAGTGGCAGCTCCAAAGTCCACAAACTCGAAATCTGACTTGTACCCGTGGCGTGAGATATTCCGAGTTTATGTGGAGAGCGGTATTTTTTTCTCAAACCTTGAATGCGAAAACCACGAGGAAAGAACTGCTGAAAAGGCACAAGAACGACTCGCATGGTTTAACAAGGAGGTTTTTAGATTGGGTTTACAGACCAAATTTAAGAACGCGTATAGCCCTAACCTGCTGCGTAGGTTTATGGATATTAATAGAGATGTTTTGAGGGTGATGAGGTTTCAAGCAATCAATAAAATTGCCATGACGAAAATCTTGAAGAGTACGTTAGAATTCCTTCCCTGCCGTGTTTGCTAGAATTCGTTCTAAAGTTGGCGAATGGGGTTAGAGTTTGATAAACGCACAGCACTAGGAGCACGTGAAACATTTCCTGGATTCATTGCCTCCGACTCATTACTTGCCTCTCACCTCGCAAAAGCGATCTGTTATACTATGTCATCATCCCTTCTAAACCTCATTCCCCAACTTGACGACTACCTCTGCCCAATCTGCTCCTCGATCTCCGTTAAACCTGTGCGCTTGTCTTGCTCCCACGTCTTCTGCGTTCGTTGTCTCGTCAAACTTCAACGCGCAAAAAACAGATTCTGCCCCATGTGTCGTCGAGACGCTGTTTTAGAGGCAGACTCTACGAATCTTGATCTAAGCTTACTTAATTTCCTTAAAGAATACTTCCCAAAGGAAGCGAAGAGGAAACAGCAGGAGAACGAAAAGGAGGTTGCGATGGAGCAGTGGAGGGCTGTACATAATGATGTTTTCAATGGGCCG
Source organism: Verpa bohemica (assembly GCA_033030345.1). Taxonomy (NCBI): domain Eukaryota; kingdom Fungi; phylum Ascomycota; class Pezizomycetes; order Pezizales; family Morchellaceae; genus Verpa; species Verpa bohemica. Next base: position 1,240,779 of record JAUFSE010000008.1, on the reverse strand, counting down.
AAGGAGTGTGTGATTATGTAATTTTGAAGTCATTTCTTTAGGGCTCTGCTATTGGTGTTTTGTTGGGAACTGTGGCGAAGTTTTGCGCCGATTTTTACTTTAGCTGTAGATATTAACTTTGCTGTAGATATATATTGGGCATATTGTGCTTGAGACTTTGGTTTTTATTTAAGGAGAGGACTTTTTTTGAGGGGGGAATGTATATCTATTCATGGTTTTTACAAGTGCTCCTCCTGATTTACTAAGGAAGTAAGGAAAATCTTACAGGCTACTTTTTAAGCCTAGGCGATAAGAACTCAAGAATTTATGTACTTACGTTGGAAGTAGCTATACCTAAAGAGTCTACTAAAATAGGATCCCAGTCTTCTGCTTGCATCCTGATTGGTCATGTCACTTATTGTAGTTATAGTTTAATCATAGGAAAGCTTTTATAATACTGTTATGATATCAGATATCTACATAGGTTCGCAGTCCGCTGAGTATGGGGATATATCAGCAAAGGGATATTCTAATGGAGGCGCCCCTAGAAGACAATAGGGTACATAACTATTCTGTTTGAATTTTTTTCAAATAGTAACTACATGTAGGTTTTTTGCCCCTTTTGTTGTGGCTCAACATTCTGCGCTTGACTATATCCGGCACCTTTAGATTTTATTCGACAGCTGCAAGAGAGCAAAAAGGATATTGATTCAGGCAACCAGCCCAAGGTTGGATGACGCCGCAAAGGGAAGCGGGGCTAGTAATCGTGTCACTGTTGCCTAGAATTACCTGGAGACTACAAGCTCAACTACCAGACCACACACATTTACTTGCAGTTTTTTTTTTTTACAGTATACATCGCCGACCCCTAAAACCCTGAAGAATTTTGACAGTTCCCCCCCCACCCACTTTTAGAAAGGACAGGAAAAAGACAAAAAAACTACCACCATCACACCGATCCGCCATACAGTTCAGATTCATATCAGCAGTCCCTGCAGGAAAAAAAAATGCCAGGTACGAAAGTTTAACTCCAACCCCTGTTTAATATACCTATTGCGGGACTTGAGCAAGTGTATAATATAATATCTGCAGTTGTATCAAGGACTTACCTATTACGTACGTAGATAAACTGGATTCCAGTACGTTGGAATATATCATCAACCACGTGTTCCTCCCGCCGAAATTACCTACCGAGTCAGATAAGGATGTTGAAGCAAAGACCTCGGCGCTCTTAGGTCTTCTTGAAGCTTCTGCAAAAGAGTATCGAGGATGTTTGAAAGCATCCAAAGTACAATGGGATTCGAGTATTAAGATGCTTTCCATGATGTGCCAGCTCCAAAACAGCAAATCCCTATCCGAGCAAAATTTGAGCAAAGCTATAGGGGAAATGCGCACTGGAGGTGATAATCCTTGAAATTCCACTATATATATGTATTCTAACACTCTTGATAGATACACTGGCCTTGTATATTGGCGCCCAAAACGCTGGGCTCATTTTGCGACAGTCGGAGAAAGATATGATTTTCGAGTCATTCGAGGCATCCCCGGCAGCTGCGGCTATCATGGGTTGTCAGGGCAGGCTATTGTGTTCATTTCCTGGACCTGCTATTGCCGTGAACCTTCATAAAGTCAAGGACATTGCATTTCGCGCAGAGTTCTCATCCTTTCTTGAGCAGATGAATAGTGAAGAAATTGAGGAAGCAATGCCAAAAACTTCGAAGGGCGGTTCAGAACATATTGAGACAAGAGATACTGCACACCCGAAATTCATCACGGAAATGCTTACTGGCATATTGCGTGCTATTGGGAGGCCGGCCGAGGTCAATCGTATACAGAAAAGGATTGCCGACGATGTCTTATGGAAGTCCGCAGATCTGCCATGGCGGAGATCTCCTCTTTGGCTTGTTGTTAGAGTTGCTTTGCAATCCACAGTTGATCGTTCCCCTATTGTTCCAAGCTACAGTCAATATAAAGCCTTTATGGCGTACTTTATGGCAGATGTTTTGAAAATGGCGTTGAATGAACAGCTGCCGAGTGAGATCTTATTTGTTATGAATGCGAAGCTGGGGCGTCGTGCGTTTAAGATGAGAAGAGGGGGTGGAGTACCTGAGTTTCTATTTAATAAAGTATCTGATCAGGTGAATAGAACGGCGCAGGTCTTAGAAAGGAGATGGGGGCAAATAAGCCGAAGTAATTTCGTACCACCCAATCGGATACTTCAACCGCGCTCCTATGAGGAAGACACGCGCTTATCTTTAACTAAAAGCGGTCCATATCTTGCAGCAGTCATAGATCGAAAGCCTGCTACTGCGTCGTCAGTCAGGTTTACCCCTAAAGAGAAGGGGCGGGACAACTTTAAATCGAGAACTCTCCCTAAGCGAACACTTGCAAATATACCTGAGGCTGAATGCCACATTGGATTGGCAGATTTTGAACTCTGGGTTCGAGAGAGTTTAGATGGTTGGGTTATGGCGAACCTACAACGTGAAGAAGCTTGCCGAGAGCTATCAGAGCGCATCGAGGACTATGCATCTACCGGTAAAATAGCATACAAGTCAAACCCCGAGAACATGTCAATATTTCTATTGACTACAATCGAGTTGTGGATTGCTCTCGATAAGATTGCGGTGAACACATGCAGAGGTTCACTCTTGTCAGACTATTTCCCCGAATTTCCAGACAACCTCATCGACAATCTTCTACTTCCTAGATACCACCACATGAAAAGGCTTCATCGGGTCGAAACATACCTGAAATCACGCCGTAGCAAGGCCGATTTAAGTAATCCATCGATATTCTCTGATACTATCAGCCCTAAAACATTTGCTGTACGGTATTTCAACATCTCACCAGATCACCAGGAACTTGAACAGACTATCGAGATGGAAGCAGGAGTGGAACGAGAAGCAAAAATTGCCGAGTTCGAGGAAAAGGATGAGAAATACGATGACCTGATGGCCAAGGCTAGGGAGAGGCAATGTGAATATCGATATGGCCATTGGGGGAATCGTTACCACCCCTGGAAACAATGCGGGAAGTGTAAACTAGAAAGGCGTGCGAAGGCTATAAAGATAGAAGTTCATGAGTGGCCACTACCAAACGATCGGAATCGCCGCATAACTGTTGTCTTCGAACTTAGATGCCCAAGCGGATTTTCTATATGGCGGGACATAACTTATAAGGTCTTAATTGACATTCTCAGTCCAAGAAAATCTTTGGATGCCACCGAGCCACCGCATAGTACACTCAACAGTTATCCTGGCCTGCAAAAATACTATAGAAATCCTGGCCAGCGACTCCATTGGTCATCGAAGGCCAAATCAACGGTAAAATCCCATTACGGCGGAATTTCGTTTCCAACCACTAGTGCCCGAATCTGTGTCAAAAATGCTTTGCAGTTTAAACTTTATGACAGCGTCAACTTAGAATGGGTAGAAGGGCGTGTTGGTGGGTGTGATGTACGAGATATATGCACTTTTAAGCTTCCCGATGGCCCTTACCGGAAGTTACAGTATGCGGTCAATTCCGCCTTTCATACTATCAACCAGGTCATCTCAAAACAATCCGATTGCCCAGAGGAACTCTCGCTGCATGAGTATATGGCTTTCGGTCTTCTAAGGGCCGGACACCGCCTTCAATGGCTGAATATTGCCAGGGAGCTAAGGACTCGCACTTTGACTTTTAGCCATGAGTCTGTGAGCATTCTTTTTATGCAAGCTGCATGGTGTGCTGGTCCTCCTGCCGAAGACACTATGAGCACAACTAGAGAATGCCATACGATACTTGAGGATGCCGTTTTTGGACGCACCCTCCTTCAAGAGTTGGGCGATATGCTTACTAGCATCGAGGCTAATTGGTTGGAAGGGGTATCTGCAAAGACTTTAATATGGTTGACAACACGTCTTTTGACTGTGACCAGTCATACAGATGTTAGAAACAGCGCGTTTCGTTTATTGCGTAGGGCTCGTGCTGTAACATTTAAATGGACCCGTCAATTGACCAAACAGCTACAGAAGTGTCAAAAGGAATGTGATATGAAAGATTTGCAGATTCGGGCGTTGCAAATGGCTGCTATATGCCGGGCAACCTATGACGTTGATCGCCGCGAATTGTGGGATGTTCTATATTCAGACAAGGATGTTGCAACTCTGGTTGAATGCGCTATTATCATTTACAACAACACCCCTAGTAAGGTTGATAAGTTATCTCTCCAGATGCGATTCCTTCTGGACAGAGATCAGAGATTATCTTATACTCTTGAGGATCAGCTCCGCCATTTGATAGTCTCAAGAAATAATGGCCTCAATCAATGCATTTCACGAGTGTGGGCAGGATATAAAGCTGGATCTCTATGGAGGTGTTTACCTGCACCAAACGAGAGATGGATAGAAACAGAAACTGCTTCAGGTCCTAAAACTCTCTCGCAGATTGTACAATATAACTTGCTTAATGGCCAGTTACTCATCGACGGGTTGCCGCTCGGGAGGATGACGACAGAATACATTTCACACCCAACCTATACCCGGCTATTTTCGGAGGTCTGTAAATGAGAATTGGTGACTAGAATGCTAAGTATGGAGCTGACATATCTTCCTGTTCTAGAAGGTGCTTGATGTCTGCCCATCAAATATTCCTGGGATGCTTTTCCAAGCAGTGCAAGAAATCTCCGGCCATCAGGTATTTACGACTTCCTCAATTGGTACATTGATATTCTGTTAACTAGTTGAGAAGGTGGATTTTGGGATGCAACAAGATGAACTTCTAATAAGGTCTCGAATTGGCGGGAAAGAATATGAGCTTGTGCCTCATAAGAAGTTGAAAGGCGACTTCCCAGCTCACTTTATCAAAAAGCATTTCCATTGGTTAGATATTACGACTCGCACACTTGAATTTCGGCCTCAGAGTAGCGCATGGGAATCATCGCCCAAGAATTGGCGCCTATCGTACTTAGGAACAGCCTCTCGTATGACTCTAGGGACCATGCGAATGTTTGACATCCGGAAAGGGATAGCTTTAAAGCTCAGCTCAGTTCTAGGCCGGCTAGAGTATCCATCATACATCGACATTAATATCAAACCAAACAACCGAGTCTCAGCCCACTTACCTCGACTAGGATTAGATTTTTTTATCAATGGGAAGGAGGAGATCGAGTGTTACCAATTCCGAGGCATGGTTGTCGATTCTGACCAAGACATTGGAACCCTCAATGGCCTTGTGAATAGGCTAGTTATGCGTCAGGGATCGGTACGTAGTGTCATCATTCCATATGGTGATGTTAAATATGACGGTAAAGAAGACCATGTCATTGTCACAATAGAGACGGATATGAAAGGCTTGAATAGGGTTGCATATCACCTTTACAGTGTCGATACAAAACTTGGCCGACTTGTAGGAAATGACAGCCTATCAAGTCACCTTTATAAGACCTATCTTCACGCATTAACAGGGCACTGTCTGCCAGATAAACTCACCCGACGTACAGGCACAGAAGAGGCACTAGCAAACCTTAGGTCTGCAACTACATGGTCGTTTCAGAAGTTAGAAAACGAAGAGGTCCGCCTGCTAAAGTGCATCATGTCACTCACCCCAACTCGCGTGTATTATCCGGATCACTTGAAAGTCATGCAGAAGGTAGAATGGGACTCTCTTTCATCTATTGCACAACACGATGACTTTCACTCAATCGTAACATCAATTTTCGAACATGCGAGTCGCTTCCATATATTTAGGTCAGGAGATAAGGTTAAGAAGTACCCGAAACAAAACAGTAATAATTTTCTTCTGGGGAGAGCCGCTATTCGTAACGCTGTATTTAGGAGGGATGAATTTGGGGGCTCAACATTAACAGGGTCTAGCGACTCCCCATACGCTGCACGGGATATTATCTCTCACAGTCTAGAGGAGGCCAGTGTCTGGAATGTTGCGGATTCGGTCGAGCGTTGGTCCCCAGATTTGCCTGTATGCACTGATTTGATCGATGTACTCGAAACTTGGGTAGATATCCGTGGTGACCCAGACGGGATGGGAATACAACTCGGGTATGACCGTAGTGCACTCGATGGGGAACTCGCTTTGGTCTGGGTCTATCTCTACAACGGCCTTCGGATGGCTACACATGAGAATAGGTATCAGCTGATGTTCTTATTATGCACGATGGCGTTTTCCGGAAAAGTGGATATGCCAATGATTGGGACGCTGCTGGCATTTGCGACGAATCCAAAGTTTTGCTTGGAACTCGAGCCGCCGTTATATCCATCATACGATTTGAATGACAGATACGAGCCTGAAGAGAGCGATTTAATCGTATTAGTTAAGGAGAGTGCTATTAACTTTGAAAGTAGTATGGAGGCCTCTTTACTTGCGGGAGATGAAGAGGACCTTATTATGCTACAACATCGCCGGGAGAAGACATATAAAGAGAACCTAAAATCACAAGTGGAGTCTTTTGTTACCTACCTGAGATCTCAATGGCCTTGCCCTAAGCCCAACTCTTCAGATGGATTGAATAAGCGGTTATACCCTCTTCTTGATATCGAAGTGGTCATGGAGAATGTCAGCTCGATATTTGAGAGCTGCTATAGGAATAAGGAATTCCGTGAGCATACCGAGGCAGTTCAGAAGGAGCTGGATATAAATCCGAGTTGCAAAAAAACCCTTTCAACATACGCCTTCCGTCCATATACAAAGACCCGAATCCCTTCATACGCCAATGTCACACTAGAGAACATTTTCCAGAGAGGTCCACCTGATATCTACAAGTCTCCGAAACCTACGAACGAAGAGCCTATAGCTTCTGAAGGTGAAAGTGATTTGAAGTCATTATTATTAGAACTCGGAGAAAAGAATTCCAACGAGTTTGAGAAAGAGTACGCTGATAGGATGCTCAATAGCTTTGAAGCGCTCGAAAAGAAAAAAATTCTTCCTCTTTCAGTGTTACCATCAAAAGACGCACTACTAAGGTCTCGAATACAATTCGAAAACCACGTGGGAATGATTTTTCAGGATATAGAGAAAACGCTAGGGCCACGCTCTGGATTCCAAGGCCTGATGAGTCTGACAGGCCTTTGGCCGATTATCTCACCCATATCATTACTACAGCAATTGGCAAGCAATGCTTCGACTGATATAAGTTCTGAATGGAAGAACGTTCTCATCGCATACGGCGAAGCAATCACTATGTTTCAACGCGCCGAGCGCCTCCTAGGCTATACCGACAATACAGATGACGATTTTGTGAGGGAGGCGCAGAATCCAGGTGGCCAAGGGCGCGACCAAATTGCTTATCCGGATTGGCTTCTCATATCTATTGAGAACAACTTCCTTGTGCGGCCAGTGCAAGCACAGATTGCTTTAGAAATGATTGTGCCCTCCTCCGGAAAGAACCAAACATTGCAACTTAACATGGGAGAAGGCAAGTCTTCAGTAATTATACCTATTGTTTCTGCTGCCTTAGCAGATTGCAAGAAGTTAGTTCGGGTCGTTGTCTTGAAGCCGTTGTCTGGACAAATGTTCCGTTTGCTTGTGCAAAAGTTAAGTGGGCTGGCAAATCGGCGGATCTTCTATATGCCTTTCTCGCGATCAATGAAGTTAAATGAAGAAGCAGCAAGAAGTGTTATGAATCTGTATCAAGAGTGTATGAGTACTGGAGGAATTCTTCTGGTTCAACCAGAGCATATCTTGTCTTTTAAACTCATGGGACTTGACCAGCTATTCGCGGCAACCGACAATAAGGAAGCTGCGTCAGTTTTGATCGACTGCCAACATTGGCTTGAGGAAAATTCAAGAGACCTCCTGGACGAAAGTGATGAAATCCTTCACGTAAGACACGAGCTTATATACACTGTTGGGGATAGTACTCCTGTCGAACTTTCTCCAGACCGTTGGTTCATTGTCCAAGAAATATTCAGTCTTATACAAGGCCATATTAAGTCTATCAAAGAAGGTTTAGAGGTAACAAAAATCCCTGAAACCTTCCCAGGAAGTTTTCCGATCACCCGGATCCTGAAAGCCGAGGCTGGTGATGAGTTGTTCTCCAGGGTCGCAGACGACGTGTTTGCTGGTCGACTCAAAACGGTTTTATTTAGGTTTCCTAAACACATCCAGAAATTAGCTATGAGGTTCGTTACTGAAAAGGAAATGCTAGAGGTGGAAAGTAGGCCTCTGCTAGAGTACTGTGATGAGAACGATATATCGAGGCCTACCCTACTATTGCTGAGAGGTCTGATTGCTGAAAAGATACTATGTTTCACTTTGAAGGATAAGAGGTGGCGAGTGGAGTATGGACTAGATCCAAGTCGCTCAATGCTCGCAGTTCCATATAGGGCGAAGGACTGCCCGGCACTCAGAGCAGAATTTAGTCATCCAGATGTTGCTATTACCCTCACGTGTCTTAGCTACTATTACACTGGTTTGACGGATCTCCAAATCGAGCATTGTTTTGCGATTCTACTCAAGTCTGATAACCCTACTGTTGAGTACGAAACATGGATAAAAGAAGACAATACGGTGCCATCAACCCTCCGACAACTGAGTGGCGTCAACTTGGCTGACAATGAACAACGAACGGATGTCATTTTCCCTCGCTTTCGACACAATAAATCAGTTATTGACTTCTATCTCTCCCGAGTAGTCTTTCCTAAGGAAGCGAGGGAATTCCCCGATAAATTATCCACATCAGGCTGGGATATTGCTGAAGCAAAGGCCCATCCAACCACCGGCTTCAGCGGAACCAATGACAATCTACATCTTCTCCCATTATCCATCACACAACATGAGTCCCAAGAACAGTTGAATACAAACGCCAAAGTCCTCAGCTATCTATTACAGCCTGAAAATCACTACCTATGTGCTAAGGACGAAAGCGGGCAACGTCTTAATGTCGATAGCTTACTAGATAAATTGGTTGCTCAAAACCCACCAATTCGGGTGCTTCTTGATGTGGGGGCACAAGTACTAGAAAAGGTTAATTTTGAGGTGGCTAGGGATTGGCTTAAGCGTGTGAAGGAGTCTAAGGCTGCTATTTTTTTCAGTGAGGATGATGAGCTTACTGTCATTACTCGAGATGGACCACCTGAGCCATTGATGATCTCTACATTTGCTAAACAAATGGACCAATGCCTTGTTTATCTTGACGAAGTACATACACGGGGTACAGACTTAAAGCTACCAAAGGATAGCAGAGCAGCGGTTACGTTGGGCCCTAATTTGACGAAAGATAGGCTCGTGCAAGGTCAGTTAATATTGCTATAAACTCCTTTGGGTTTAATTAACGCTGTATAGCATGTATGCGAATGCGGAAGCTCGGACTTGGTCAGTCAGTTACTTTTTGTGCGCCGCCAGAGATTCACCAGAAAATCCTCGCAGCTGCAGGGAAATCCCCGTTGGATCTTGTCAAGGTTGCAGACGTATTGAGGTGGTCAATTCACGAGACTTTTATCAATACTAGGAACAACGTTCCAATCTGGGCGAAACAAGGCATAAGTTACCAATACCGTAATGTAGCGTGGAAAAACAATGGTGATATCGAAAGGATGAAGTCTACGATGGTGGAGCCAGAGTCGCAAACCCTAGAAGAACGATTTGGATTATTACGATTTGATAAAAAGGAATTTCATTCCGGACCAGTACCGGAAGCCCGAAAATTTGAAATGGCCTCAATTGAAGCAAATTGCAAAAAATTCGACATTACATCGCTGCATGGGGTACAGATACAAGAGGAGCAGGAGCGGGAACTGGAGATTGAAGTTGAGCGCGAGCGACAAAGGGAATTGCCTCCTCCAAAAATCGCAAATAATCATAGTATTCATCAAGGGGTCGTGGAATTTATTAAAACAGGCGTTATAAATGCAAATTCTGCCGCTTGTTTCGTAGCCTTCGATAGCCTCTGGAAAACGTCGGCCGAGGCGCAGCAAAAAAATCCTTGGACAAACAGACTACTTGCTACCAGAGATTTTGCGACAACTGTAAAGCAGAACAAGAAAAGAAGCCCCATCGATGCATTTCTCCAGCCGGTTAATTGGATAGTATCAAGTGAATCGGAACATGGGTTTTTGGTCATAATGAGCCCATACGAAATTAACGAATTGATTCCAAAGGTAGTTTTCTACAATTCGGTCAACATTCACATATACGCACCAAAAGTCACAAAGTCTATGAAGACATTCGAAGACTTGAATTTTTACACTATTCCACCAGCACTCCAATCCTGGTGGCATACCCCGCCAACCTTGGTAGACCAACTTAACATTTTTGCCGGCCAACTTTACCTACGAGATTTCGAGACATATGAACGAGTATGCGAGTTTCTTGGTCTGTATCTGAAAGATACACTCCCTGGGAAAGAAAATTCTGTGCGTAGTGATGGTTTCGTGCGAAACCCCAATACCCGTCTTGCACTAGGAATGAAAACCAATTCTTCTTTCACTAGGAGCCCTATCATGTTTCTAAGGGAGTTGATGGATTGTAGACGAAAGGGACAAACATACATATCAACACACATGGGGCAAACCCTACATGGAAAGTTTTTAACGGAGAAAGATTTTGAGTACGAGTACGTAGTTGCGGAGAGCATAGATGAGGAGGTTGTAGATGAGAGCGAGGAGCTGTGGAGCGAGGAAGTGGACGACAACGACAACGACGACAACGATGAAGATGAAGATGAAGATGAAGATGACGATGACGATGACGGTGACGGTGACGATGACGGTGAAGATGAAGATGACGACGTAGAGGTGATTCAGTATGGTGATGAATTAAGTGGCAGTAGTGATGATATTGATGATGCCTTGGCAGACGTGCTTCATAATTTATATTTCTAGGTACGCAAATTATAGTTCTTTCCTAGAGCTACTTGGTTGAATGTGCTAGCTAATGTATAGATGTTTATTTGAAGGGATAATTTATATCAGAGTCTGGATTTTGATTTGTAACTAAAACTATTTTGCGCTCTTTTCTTTGAAGAGAGAGGGGCTTAGCTTAGTTTCATTTTGTTTTCGTCAAATTCTTATGTCACTCTGAGGGTGTTTGGGGTTAACCATCTTTTCTAATAGCGTTATAGCCTATACCTTCTTCTTCTTTCGTTCTATTGGCCAAGTTATTATAGTTTATATAGCTATGTCTAGGGGGAGGAGTTCCCGTTTTTATTTTCTTTATTTATATAGTTTATAACTACATGTACTTATAGAAGCGTGATATCATGGGGCCTCAAATCGGTCAAAACCTAAATTTACTGCCAGTGGTAAACTAAAGTGACTTTCAGCGCCAGTATTATGGGGCTTCTATGGAAGCGCAAATCGGTCAAAACCTAATTTAGCGCCGGTGGTAAATCAAGGTACAAAAACGCTGGATTCTAGCATATGTACGTGCTATTTTCACTGAATCCAGCATACTCTGACTTAAGTCAAAATTAATCTACTAAGACAGGGTGGCTTATCTCTAATATTTTTGTGGCCTAGTCACTTTGCCACCTAAGTAAATTAACTAATGCCAACTAGGAGTGCATGATATAAGTATAGGGTACTAGACTAAGTGAAAAGAGCTTATACTAGCGCTGGAAATGGGTTTATTTGTACTTTAATTTACCACCGGTAGTAGATTTAGGTTTTGACCGATTTAAAGCCCCATATTTACGCCCCCATGTTCATACATGTAGTTATAGAATTGTGTTAAATTATAAGTATCTTAGAAAAATCTTATTACTATGGCTAAAAGCCTATATACCAGGCTAAATATTATCCTACCTATCAAGATACAGCTCTATATTGTAATTCTCCTGATATTCAAGCAAGTTTTATCACCCTTGCTATGTATATATAACCGGTTGCTATATTGGGTAGGATGGGGAGAAAGAAAACTAATGTCAATGATTGAAACGAGTAAAATACCCATATAGCAAGATAAATCTACATACAAAACAAGCTAATTATAGTACCTTCCTTTTCGTGAAATATATTCCAACAATTTTCCCCTAGAATAAGAGTATCTGCTAAGAGCCAAAAGCTCGAAGATGTCAAGGGTTAGGGTTTCGCATTAGAATACTATTTTAGGGTTATGGTTTTTTCTCTTATCGATAGACGACAAACGTCAGGCGCGCCACCACTACATTAAAAATTAACAACCACCATGGGACAAGGAAGTTCAGCAGAAACAGGCCCCAACACCAACGGAGGTGGTTCATCAGCACCCGGAGGAGCCTCAGAGACTATAAAAACATGCTATTACGAGTTACTGGCAGTCTCTCGTGACGCCACTCAGGACGAGTATGTAGGCACCCTCCCCCCCCTCCTCTCTACAAAAAAATTCTAACAAAAATTCTGTAGCATAAAAAAGGCGTACAAAAAAAAGGCTTTGGAATTTCATCCAGACCGTAACTACAATGACACAGAGCGTGCAACACGCCTATTCACCGAAGTCCAGGCCGCCTACGAGGTGCTCTCTGACCCACAGGAAAGAGCTTGGTACGACTCCCACCGTGATGCGATCCTCCGGAACGACTCCGAAACTAGCCACAACGGTAGTGTTTCACGAACAAATGTTACGACCGCCGAGGATGTCATGAAATGGTTTTCGATTTTTGCATCGCGTCTATCCTACGAAGACTCCGATCCAAAATCGTTCTATAGTGTTCTCGGGAAAGCGTTTGCAAAACTTGCAGTAGAGGAGACTGCCGCTGCAGAATGGGTGAATGAGGATCCTATCCACTACCCTGATTTTGGGAACTCAAGGTCGAGTCATGAGGACCAGGTTAAGAGATTTTACACTGTTTGGGGGAATTTTAGGACACTGAAGTCGTTTAGTTGGTGTGATGTGTATAGGTATTCAGATGCACCAGATAGAAGAATAAAGAGGATCATGGAGAAGGAAAATAGAAAATTTAGGGATGCCGGAATACGAGAGTTTAATGACATTGTCAGAGTATACCCCCCCCCTCCCCCCTCATACCTAGAATAATGGTTAACTAACTACACCAGTCATTTGTATTATTCGTCCGCAAACGTGATCCCCGCTTTATACCCAACAACCAATCTGAAGCCCAGCGACAAGCAGCACTCCTCGCAGCCTCCAAAGAACAAGCCTCCCGCCAGCGCGCCGAAAACGCCGCAAAACTCCGAAACTACAAAGCTGCAGACTGGACAAAAATTTCAGAGGAGACTCTAAATGAATTATATGACTCTGAACCACTCTCTAACGATGACGGTAGCCAGGCCGGCGATGATAAAGAGTCAGAGGATGAACAAGTATCACGCTACGAATGCATAGTCTGCAAAAAGACATTCAACTCCGAAGGCCCCATGGACGCCCACGAGCGATCAAAGAAGCATACCAAGGCGGTCCATGAGCTCAAACGGCAGATGCAGAAAGAAAACAAAGAATTTGACCTCGACCGCGACGTCCGTGGGCTAGAGAAGAAGCCCGAAGAATACATACCTATGGATGACGACGATGAGGAAGACTTACCGGAAGATGAAGAGGAAAAAATTGAGCACGAAACTGGAAAAAAATCTCCTAATTCCCCAAATACCCCACAATTACCCACCCCTTCCGACGCCGAAGACTCTGAAGGTGACAATGACTATGTATCGACCTCCCAATTCAATGCTCGTATTCACAGATCCACCCCTCCGTCTCCTCTCCTCAGACCCCTATCCCAAGAGCCTGATCTCTCTAACTTAGTCCTAAACTCGGACGCCGAAATACCCCCAAAACCTAAGATAGGCAAAGCAAAGGCTAAAAAGGCCAAACGCGCCGCCGCCACCTCATCGGCACCTGGAGACTCGGATGCAGCGACAATGTGTGCAACATGTAAGCAAATTTTTCCATCGAACACTAAAATGTTTAACCACCTGAGGGATAATCCTACCCATTCAAAACCAGTCCCTGGTGGGGGTGGGGGTGGGGGTGCAAAGAAGGGAAAGCGAAGGCAAAAGCAAAAATAAAGGATTGACCAGGGCTTACAAGGGGTTGGCGTTACTATTTTTTTCGTTGGAGTATGTACTGGGGGTAGCGGGCTATGTTCTATGATACTTACAATAGCTGTATGATTGATTGGGTACCCAGGACCTTAGAATGAAATTTAGTTTTAGGGTGTTGATAAGATATGGGTACATACAAGCAGGTTTTGGGTTTATGATATAGGAGCTTGTATATATAAAAATTGTAGAACTCGGTAGAGCAAGTCCTCCTATACAGCAGCCTCCATCTTATCTCTCTAAAGTTGCACCCCGCTATACGAGACGCTAAGAATCTAGAGAGTCTCGTACGGGATAGCAAGTTTTTATAAAGAATGTGCGATAGAAAATTTATTTTGCAGTAGAAGTGTTTTGGTCAAATTATCTTATACGGAACAGGAAGGGATCTGGAATACCGAGGTCCGGAAATATAAGACAAGACAAGACATAATACTCACTATATTCATAGCACAGGATCTATTTATGTGCGAGTGCGAGTTTATGACTGAATGCTATCTACAGCTTAACTATTCTCAAAGGAATCATCCACTATGGAAAATATCTTCGTAACGTCTTAATTCACTATTTTTACATATATAGCCCCCCTCTCTACCCTTTGAGGCCCTCAGAGTCTCCAAAAGAATTTTGGCTTGATCAGTATATCCTAAACATCTCATCCTAGTATCTCCGGTAGAATAGTCCCTCCGACACTTAACACATCAAACCACCAACTAATGGTGACAGATTAGGAATACAGACAAAGTCGTAAATATAATCTAAGAGTGAATAATATTCTAAGTGGCAGTTTCGAGAGGGCTGCGAATGGGTTCAGAAATTGTGGCATATAAAAAGTAAAACTAAGGGCAAAACCGCAATAACAAAGATAAACGATGGGGGAAATAATTATACCAAACCTATCTCACCTACCCCCCAAAGTCATGGTACCATGCCCTAAGTCACACAAGAAAGAAATTACCACAATACAAAAGAAACGCCAATTCTACACCTATAGAAAGCCAATTTAGACCCACTGCTTAACCATTGTAGTAACAACTACCTCATTGCAGCCCCTCCTCGTCATCTTCATCGTCGAACGTTTCTACCTCTGCTATAGCCTCGTCTCGCGGTCCACCTGCGTGTCCATGTACACTTGGCTCTAGATCGCCTATGTTGATAACCCTCTTCCCTTGGACCTATTTTGTCATCAGCCCAACACCTCTTTTTAGCCCAATACTGTCCTACTTCTTCTATTCGGCCCTTTATCCATTTACCAAGTTGCTAAGTTGGGGATCCCTACCTCACTAACACCTCGCCGCCACTCCTTCCAGTCCGCTTCATCCTTAATCAAAAATGCTAGCAGCATACTCGGATCCATCTCCTTCAAATGAAGTCTCCTCAACCGGCGGGTATGGCAAGTGTCAACCTCTTCGGTAGTATAATCATTGGGGTTGGTGCGGTGGGGAAGAAGAGGGCGAGCCTGATGTGGGTCAAGGTAGAAGAAAGTATCGCCTTGAATGCCAACAAAGTAATGGGATGATGATGGGCGGCCACTAGAACGCATTCTTAGCATAGTAATACAGGGTAGGGGGGGGGGTAGCTACCCAGCAATACCAACAGACTGCGGCATCTGTACACAGGCCTTCAAGGCTTCCCAATACACAGGTGTAACTCTCTCGATCCCAAGTCGGATTCCTATAAGGACAAGTGTAGGTTTGAATTCACCACTGACGGTGGCAACTTTCCTGAAGGCATCTTCATAGACATCGCCACCGTCACGAGTAATGTAGACACGGAGGCCTGCGGGCTCGTAGTTATTCGAAAGTGCCCTATATCCACTTAGCATGCTTGCTTGTAGCAAAGTATAGTGAGCTTACTGAATACACCTGGCAGCGGCGGATGGGCCAAACCACTCCCCAGGATGTTTCCCACAAGCTTCTTCCCCATGTTTGACAAAACGGTGGATCGAAAATGGAGCCTCCGGGTCGTCTGCAAAGAGAGACAGTAGCTTCTTCTCGGCTATTGGGTTCTGATTCCGCCGCCAATCTATTAATTATTAGTAGGACAAAAGTATAGGGAAGTTAACGCGTATATACCTCGACCAAGCTGTAGATCTGACAGTGCATTTGCAAGCACACATTGCCCAGAGCGTATCATACATCCCCATCCGCTGTCACTAGTAAATCCCGCTGCCTGGTTTGGCATCTGGCTCCTCAGGTTCGTAATGAACGATAAGCCAGCCGCATTCTCGGTGGATTTTGGGATAGGTGCAAAGTCGCTACGGTACGTCATCCATATCCTAGACTCGAAGTCGTCTAAGAAGGCTTTTGGCCATGAGGATTCACCAACACCTCCACTTTCTTCTATCCGTGACTGGGGCGAGCTTAGGACACCACTACACTCCGCGGATGGTGGGGGGGCTGAAGGACAAGGAGGGGGGATGCTCGGGTATTCGCGGCCGAGGCACCAGATAGAGTTCATAGCGTCTATGTTCTTTGGTTCAGGATCCCACAAAAATTTCTGGACTAGGCGATGGATTCCCTCGTTACTGAAGTTAAACATGTCGGGAGGGGGCTGCTTTTCTAGAGAGGAGCAGCAGGCGGGGGGAGGTGAGGAGGATGAGGAGGGAGGTGAGTAGATGGGATAGGATAAGAGGGAAAGATTAGATGGGATAGGACGGCTTCTGCAGATTTAAGGGTTTAATAAGATGCTTGTAGGTGTGGTTGATGGGTGTAGTAAGGGGGCTGGGAGAAACGTGTTCCGAATCTGCTGTGTGTGGGGGTGTTTATTATTGAAGCTACCAGCAAGATAGCTCCTTCACTTTTCACAGACAAAAACAGAGTGTGACAGTGATAGAAAAGCTAAAGTCTTTTAGTTGTGTGAGAACGAGTGAGGAATGCAACAAAACATGTAGAGTACATGTAGTATAAGATGTGCGAGCAGCTGTATAACTTAGAAGCTGTGATGGTAGTGATGCGCCGTTGACGCGAGAGTAAGAAGGGCGATTGTGATGTCAGATACACCCTATCTAGGTACAAATGTGGAAGAGAGATAGGCAAAGAGATGCATGCATGCAGTGCACAAGACAAACGAATGTGAGCATCCCCAGGAGTCAGAGGCCAGCTAGTGTAGGAAGAGTAGTCCTGTCATGAGTCGTCTCCTAAACTGAGCCAGTTATGACCCCGGAAGGAGTTGTCTTCTGTCCCTTGGAGCTCCTCGGACCCCACCGCATGTCTGGAGATACCCCTGCTGAAGCTCTTTACCCTGGCTGCTTGCCCCACCAACTCGTATCACATATCACTTGGCATAAAGATGATCTGATAAGATTTTCTCCCAGATGATAGATGTACGCCAATTCTACAGTAGCAGTAAGTACCGTATAATCTCTTGAAATTCGGTTTCCTTTTATAGATAAGACATAGGTTAGTATGCATTTTAACACTATATTTCTTGCATATAACCTATGTTACTACATGTTCCACCTATAAAAGGAAACCGAATTTCAAGAGATTATATGGTACATGTAACTATGTACACATACATCATTTACCCACATTATACCCTACCTCAAGCATTGTATACAATAACCCCAATCTAATATTCCAATTACTGGGGGCTATAGGATTGGTGGCCTTAACCTATGTATCTGTGCTCCGCGCACCACAGCCACGGCTTTCAGGCAACCGCTTTTCCTCATCTCGATAAGATAAGAAGAGCATAAAGTGCAGTAGCGAGACCAGCCGCTTATGTGATACCCATCAAACTCTCTCAAGATATTCCCAACCATTCTTCTATCACCATCCCCCCTTTCTAATCTCCTAATTCACTATCTACCAATTAAATACTGGTCAATTCACCCTTAATGACTTCCCGGGGACGTGGCGGTAATAAATACAGAGGGGGTGGAGATGTACGGGGTCGGGGTCGAGGTCGAGGAGGAAGAGGCGGTCGAGGAGGCTATAGTAGCAGTAGTCGAGGAGGCCTGCCACATCTCTCGGGTTCGCCTTAATTCTCCTCCACGGAATTTCTGCTAAACTATTATCTAGAAAACACCCATCATGGTTTCTCTCTCGCAGATGAGGCAAAGAACACAGAACGACATCATGGCAACTACGCAAGCAATTCACTCCGTCACTCTAGAATCTCTTTTGTCGCTGCTGGCCACCTAGAGCCCTCAGAGCTCCTAAAGCCACTAAACGCAAATGTACTACCCCCCGAGGAGGGGCAGCACCCGATGCAAGTCAAAGGAGAATCATCAATAGACTCGGCAGTTGAAGAAGACGAAGAGGAAGATGTTACTATGCATTGCGGGGAAACAGACTCTCCCGCAGGATCATCAACTAGGATACTAGAAGAGGAGATAGACCTGCAAAAACTAGACTTAGATCCCCCAGAGAAAAACTTTGTCGTCGATATCACTGGCGACCCTAGTCTAAAACCTAAAGAGCAAACCCCAGTACCCATCCCAGTGTACTCCTCCGACCGTTCTCCCTCTCCTGTTCGACCTGGCTCAGCCTCTTCCTCAGGTAGCGAGAGGATCGTCTTCATTCCACGGAAACTACGACCCGGATTATCCCGTTCAAACTCTCAAATCCCCTGCCGAGTCCCTTCACCAAAAAGAGAACCCTCGCCACAGCCAGTAGTAGAGATGAAAGTCGTCGAGATAGTAACTACACAAACTACTATCACAACTATCAACGACACAATACCTACCGTACCCACGATTGACCTCCCCTCAGTTTCTTCTGCTTTAGCGAATGCTCCCTTCTCTCGTTCCACGCAAGGAAATAAACGCCGTCGCAAGTACCCCCAGAAATGGAAATCAGAGCAAGATGCAGCCATCGAGGACTACATTGAAAATATAGCCGCACAAATGCGAACTGAGGCTGCCGAAGACGTGAACAATTTTGGTGGGGGTGAATCGAGTGATCCCATTGGTGGGACATCTAACAGGCGTGATTTGGGTGATGATTCTTGGTCCTCTACGACAGACTCGGAGGATGCAGTGGAGGACTCAGATGCGGTAAATGCATATAAAGCCTCTATATGGGAGAGGCATGAGCTTGATGACTTTGAGGGGGTTTCAACTAGTAGCGAGGGGCCTAAAGGCCC
The DNA here is from genome assembly GCA_033030345.1 of Verpa bohemica. Classification (NCBI taxonomy): domain Eukaryota; kingdom Fungi; phylum Ascomycota; class Pezizomycetes; order Pezizales; family Morchellaceae; genus Verpa; species Verpa bohemica. The sequence goes on along the minus strand of JAUFSE010000008.1, from coordinate 1,221,745 downwards.
CATTGACACCATTATTGGAAAACGGAAACGCCCTAGCGGTTTACAGTACCTTATTAAATGGTCTGGCTACCAAACCGACGACGCAACTTGGGTCCTCGCTGAATCTCTCGACTCTAGTGCTGATCTTAAGGTTAAATTTTATGAAGAGATCCTTATTCAAAAAGCAACTGATGCAGAAAATGCGGCCGAGAGTACAGAGGATAGTGAGGAAGACGATGAAGACTCAGGCGACGATGCAAAACTAGCGAGATTTCTGCAACGACAGGAGGCAATGGGGGTCACCGAATCAGACATTGAACTTAACTTTGAACTCCATGAGTTTATGGATCTTGACTCGTCTCGCAAGGGCAAGAAGAAAACTAAAGGCAAATCCCACCTACCAGATATTATTCCGAATCACCGTACTGGGCACTTCCCAAGTGCCACCCGATTCGCAGATGCCTACGATGGGTTCGATCCTATGGAGTGGGAACGACCAAGCCTCACAGCTGTTAAAAAGGGGCGAGTGAAGGGCAAAAAGGGTAAGGGCAAGATACCGGTGTTAGGTCTGAGCGACTCGGAACTAGAGGATAATATTCAAACTTCTTGGGAGAAAGATCGTAAAAAGAAAAAAGCACGTAGGGCAGAAAGAGAGGCGCTAAGAGCTGAGGGATTATTAGGTGCAAAGGGGGGGAAGAGGAATTCAATGTCAAAGTGGAAAGAAGGGATGAATGTGGAGGAGTTGAAAGAAGAGATTATGACATTTTTATTGAGCGATCACCAAAGGTACCTTTTACTACTACTACTACTACTACCCAAATTTCCTGGTAAACTAGACCTACTAACATATTTAGCCTCGCCCTTCCTCCAATGAGCAAATCGGACCGTAAACTAGCCCACACTTTTGCTGGTGCATTTGGTCTCAAATCCAAATCTATAGGTGGTGGCAAAACCCGATTTACCACACTCTACAAGACTGGGCGCTCCTCATACTTCGAACGTGATGAAGATACAATCACTGCTGTCATGAGCCAAAAACGTTTCTTCGGTCGCCCTGACGCTCATGTCGGTCGTGGAGGTCGTAATGAAGCCCGTGGTCGTGGTGGGAGTAGTGTAGTGCACCACCGTGAAGGCGACATCGTAGGTGCATCTGCGCCAGAAATTGCAGAGGATAATAAAGGACGACGTATGCTGGAGAAGATGGGATACCGTACTGGGATGGCACTGGGAATGGATGGAAACAAAGGGATTGTGGTGCCAGTTGCAGCCGTAGTAAAGATTTCCAAGGCAGGGTTGGGCTAATATGGTATGAATGTTTGGGGAACTAGGAGCTATCTTTTTCCTTGTTAGCTACATGTACTTATCTTCTACAAGTAAACCCCGGCCCCCGGCCGGAAGAGAAATAGACTTCTCTACTACCAAAAATAGTCTATACTAAATACATATTTATATTCCACAGTATGGAGCAAAGCAAATGCTGCTCTCTTTCCCCCCACCTTCCCTCTCCCTTCTTCTCCCTTCCTCTCCCTCTCTCGCCCCCCTCATTCTCCCTCTCCCCTCTCCCCTCTCAAGCGCTTGTGTGCTTGAACACCCACTAACCATTACCCTACTGCCATCCCCCCTGTGCATAATTAGTACTACTATTAGTACCCTCCTGTAAAGATGTTCAGGTTAGTCTACATAACTGCTAGGTAGAGGTAGATATCAAGAAACGCCTGCTGAATTGTGGGCTTATATACTGCTTTCTCAAAGCCTGGAGCCAATACGTCATTGGAGGAGAATGAAGTCAGTGGCTTCAGAACAAAACCTGTTCCCATGATGAAACAGAACACACAAATTAAATGAAACATAAATACCACAAATCACCAATCAAATCACTTTAAATACACAGTGCATATGTAGCTTATCTATATATACTTATTAGATTTCATTTAGTGACTCGGGAGTTAATTTATCTTAAATTTACCTAATTGAGCTGGGCTGAATTTGTGTTGTGGATTTGCTTCTATATGGCTATCACGTGGTACATCATGTGATCTCTCACGGACCTCTATGTTTGAGGATCTAGGTGTGAGACACTGGGTTAGGGCTTCTCTTAGAGATATCTTGCTTGCTTGCTAGCCCTTTAGTCAATCAATCTACGCCTATTCTCTACCTACTTACTTCAATTTGAATATGAATTCCTGCGAGTGATAATCAATGATTGACTTATCTCTACCTACACAGAGAGGCCCAATGGATTTCCACTAAACACCCGGCAGGTCCCGGGTAGCCCCGCATATTCATAATGAATTGATTGTGAGGGATTTTGAAAGAGACTATAGTTGTGTGCAGCCAAGGCAACTAGTGTCCCAACAAATCTCCATTGCCGGGTTGTTGCAGAGAAGGGTTGCAAACTCTATCCTACAAACGTAATTGATATTCCCTACGGCGCTACGCAGCTAAGAAAACCCTAGTATGGGAACCAAAGTATTGATAACAAAAAGGCCCACAACCATTATTTCCATAATTTTGCTTATAATATATACGCTTATAAATTTCTTGATACTTATGCAAGTTTATTTCTATCTTTCAATGTGTTGCTATCATGTAAGATCACTCGAGTAATTAATCAGTTAAGTACATTTCGGACACACGGTCGGTCATACGTAACTTTCTAAATAACAGTTTTACTATTAAAGTTTGTACATGTAGGTTTAATATAAAGACTAGCTGATATTATAAAAACCCGCAATTTTAAATACCACCCCCCTTTATACATTATATATATATATACAACACTACAAACTATTAACAATCATTAGAATCCCTTGCCACGCCTACCAGGTCGGAAATCACCCGAACCACCAGGCGCTCTATGATAACCTCTTGCGGCACTCCTGACAACTGCATCCTTAAGCATCCTATTTAGAGACACCGGCCCAAATTTTACAGCTTCTCCAAACCCAATTCTTTCAAAGAACCTCTTCCATCCATCAACGCTATAAATCTCCTTAATTCCCTTAGTAATCATCGCTGGTACCTCTGGACCAGTAAATCCGTACTGATCAGCCATTTGGCGAGTGATCCGGTCAGCAGTGAACGTCTCCAAAAAAAAAACTTGAAACATGACTAGTCGTAGAGAAGTCCTGCTCTCATTGAAAGTTGTGCGTATACGGGAATCAGCAGATGGGGCATCGATTATTGCGAGGGAAGGGTGTTTTTGAATGACCCATTTCACATTGCGGGTGAGAACTTCATTAGTAAACGGGCGGACAAGGTGCTCTCTCCAAGAGATTGTGCCACCGCGAAATTTTTTGGTGAGCTCTGCTTTTTTCTCCTTCTGTTTTCGTCCAGCAATAGTCCAACCATCCACCTCTAACTCCCCGCTGTAGGCTAATGAAGTCTGTATGATGTTTTCCTTTTTGCGAGTTTCTCCACCTTTTCCCTCTGAGTTGTGACTCCCTGCGACTACCGCAGCCATGACTAAGAATTCCCCGAGATCTGGAATTGAAGACTTTGCCCTGTTTGCGTCTTGGCTACAAAATGCTCTCAAACGAGCCAAAGCTCTTTCCCGGAGCTCAGGGTCTCTGCGCATGATACACAGTAACAAGTGGTATATCTGAAGATACCCAATACATGCCTTCTCACTAGCAAAGAGTAGTGTTTTCGTAGACTCTTCTTTACCCTTTGCGCTTCCTCCTGAGTTTGGCCCTGAATATAGATCATCTGTGGTACGCATCAACGAGACAATGATAGAATTGCAGAACTTATACAGCACCCTCAAACGGTTTTCGGTTTTGCTAAGCGCAAAGATATTACTCTCGGGCGCTGGCTTCCTCCTTCTCGGGAGTGCGTTGGTGATCTTATCGATGTACTCGAACAATTTCCCACTCGTATAAGCCCTTTCGAAATGGGGACTACTAAATCCTAATGGAAGAAAAAACTCGAACTCCTTTTTATCAATGCTCTTCCGCACATTGAATAGCTCAAATGCATCCATTGAGATCCAGTCGAATGAACTTTCAAGACCACCAACATCATCAATGTGGACTCCAACTCCGAGTAGATTTGTCGGGTGGTTGAGGGGTGTTCGGAGGAAGAAACACATCAGCTCTCGTTGAAGAAGAATGTGGTGCTCTGTAACAAGTTTGTATACATGAGGATATGCTTTTCCAAAATTTATAAGTGACTCAGAAGGCAGAGATTCTGCGATCATAAGGAGGACATCGTCATTAAGGATAGTGAGATAGCAGGTCCTAGTGTTATGTGAGAGCTCGGTAGCACCAGCACCTGTTACTAGAGTCTCTGGTTTAGGTTCAATCGAATTGGTGCTTTTCATACAAATTTCTGGGACTTCTGTGGAGTTGGCTTTTGCTATCTTATCCTCAAGATCCTCGATTTCTATAACGACTTTATTGTATGTTGATATCTTGCTGACTTGGTTCACTTCCAGTGCTTCTCCGGTAGACTGCCGCTCCTTGAGTAAAGTGATTTCTCGTAGCTTCTTTTTTAAATTCCGAAGTTTTCTTTCGCTCAAGGATTTTGTGTTCTCAAGTTCTTTTCTTCTCTTCTCGATATCAATCCAAGATATAGCGTCTGAGTTAATGTCGCTAGGAACCTTGATGGGTATACTGTAGGGCATCGATGGTGTTCCGTACCCACAACTGGAGCACCTAAATTTCCGAACACCATATAGTGTTGAAGTGTATCTCGGGTTCTCCCAAGAAACCTTAAGAGTCTGGGACTCCCCATTAGAGTGTGGTTGCCAAACGGTCACTGGATGATGCTGGAGAGACCAGTTACGAGAGAAAAGTGCGACATGTCGCGCATACACAGCTTCTGTATTTCTCCCAGCTTCAACCTCCTGAAGATAGAGATCACGAGTCTCGGGGGACGTGGGCTCAGTGCTATAAAGTACGTTCTTCCAGTCCCTGGACTTAATTGTTTCCGCTAAATGATAGTTCGTCTGGAACCGGGTTCCAATCCGCACCTTCATACCGCCCTCTTGCTCAACCTAGAGGTGGTTTTGTAAGCTATGTATGTCCTTTTTACCATTCAGATATCTAGAAGGGGAATTATCTTACCTCTTCGGATGAGAAGAATGATAGGAACTGTGTGAATAGTCCCCCAAGTGTGAAGGCTGGTGTGTACCCACCAGTATAGCCTTCCTCGTATATCTCACTATACAGGCGTAACAAATCCGAGCAAACGTAACCATTAAAAACGTTTGGGTGATCTATGGATTCCGAACTCGATCTAATCTTTGGAGGATCTACAGGCCATGTCTCAGGCAATTCGACCTCGAAATGTAGGCGTAGGCCGAGAAAAGGGCCATCCAAAGGTGTCAAGACAAGACAAAACTTTTGGAGATTATCGGTATGGTGATAGACATCGACCCCAGGGTAGGGATTAGCGATGAGTTCTTTGATGTCGCTCTGGAGACGGGAAAGGAGACGGGAATTGATGCGGGTGGTTTTTGATAATGACATGTTTGAGAAAGGCCTTGAAGATATTGAATGTTTGAGTGTAAGGGGTAGAACGCACCTTTATATACGCTGGAGAGAACAGGTACTCCGATATTTATGATATAACTACCACGCCATTTGCCTGCACATTCATGAGCCGGCTCAGACAAGAGTCTGCATGGAACGATTACCCAGCTTTTGCGCGCATCCTTCAAGCAGGCCAACACCCAGCCAGCTGAAGAGCGATCTCAGAAGTAAGCGCTATCAATATTTAGGTACCTTTGAGCCTATTACTCCTAAAATGAGTCAAATTTGTAGCTGAAATTTGAACTTCTATGTAGAGTAGAGTCATACATGTAACAGGGATCTACAGGAACGCCCTATGCCGAGTATAAGCGAGCAGCTTCTAACCAAGATTTATTCAGTTGAGGTAGATTTGGAGATTGAAAATCATTTTTGAGTGCTGGTTCGTGATATACCCTACTCGCTGGAGAATAAAGTCTGTCGCCGGATACGAGTTGCAACCAGGCTTCCATATTAGGAAGTGATGTACCTAGATGACAGACTTTACTTTTCAGCGCAGCGAGTAGTTGCACCAGCGACAAAATGATCGCCGCTTATATTAAAACATACGTATGTAGCTACCATAAACATGCCAAGAAGCCCAAATAATATCTAAAATGGGGGAAAGAGGGGGAAAGAGGGGGGTTTCACTACCGTATCGGCGGGAAATACAGTTTTAAGTTGGAAGAGTTATTGAGTTGGTTAAAAGTTTCTATAACACAGCCGACTTAATCTATACAGCATTCTCCAAATACCCCATCAATGCTATATTTGCCAAAAATACCCTGCTTTCCCATACTGTATACTTAAAAGCTATCAATCACATCACTGTCGGTGCCTTATATAATTATAAGGGCAATCTGCTGATAGTCATAATCATTACCACCAAATAACTCATATTTAAGCAGAGATATAGGTCTTCTCAAAGTCATTATCACTACATGTACTCCTTCAAAATAAATGACATCAATATTAAGTTTGGGTCTTCTAATACATAGAAATTATATAATCAATAAATACCCATTACGTAATTACACCTCCAATTCTTATCTGCAGTGAGGCAGTTGGCGCCTTATAGGGTCTGAGTCAAATTCATGTGCTTGATCGAGACCCCGTCATGTAAGTTGAGCCCTTGATGCGCCCTAACCAAAAACCACATGTATACTAGAACTATCAAACTTACCTAATACGTGAGACGAAATCTTACAGGTTAGAACCACATGTAGCTCCTCTATTTACTATCTTAACCCTCCAGTATTCACAAGTGCATGTAGTTGAGCATCGACCCTGATATAAATAATAGAATACTACATGTACTATTAACTTAGACTTAAACTACATTTAGTAGCATACAGCAACAACAACAACAGCACCATATATAACGAACCTAGAAATCTTGACGTATGCATGATGACTAGAGTTAAATATTATTGTATGTACCATAAACCACCATTATAACCCAGAAACCCTCATCCCCTTATTAGGCTGAGTCTAGAAAAAAATCTAAAGTTGCCACGAACTCCCTAATCCTTTGTTCACGAGGTATCACCCACCTTTCCGCCCAAGAAATGCAGTTTAATCAGCAAATACAAAATTCAGTCGAAATAACCTAACAAGCTCGAGAAAAATGTATGATAGCCTATAAGCATCTATTCATTATATCATTGTGTATACTCATGAAACTGTACCACCTAAAAAAATCCCGTCCCGAAAAAAATTGCCACCCACAAGAGGAGGTACAGTTTATGGCCGTGAGCATAAGGCATCATCATACTACATCATGTCAATATCATCCCTCTTCTCGCCTCCCCACCTTATTCATATCACCCTTGGCACAATATACAATATAACCGGAGATCCTCGCTAGGAAGGTTAAAATAATATCAAATAGATAACGCCAAAATCAGACCTAAGATAAAGTAAATTTAAAAAAGAAAGAAGTGGAGAAGTGCATCCTTGATGTGCCAAGCCAACTTTATCCGATTCTCCAGAGTTCAACTCCGATAATCTCGAATTTCTCTCCTTCATCAGATAACGGTTCGTTCCCAAATGTCATGCAGGGCTGTGAGACACCCTTCTCGAAGTTGTCGTCGAGCCAAAGCCCGTACTTTCCATCACTATGCTCCATGTTAGCCTTAACCTCGGAATTTCCCGCTCCGGAGGAGAGGGGGGGAGGGTGAGCATACCCGCCGCCTACGGACAAGAAAGTGTTATTGCATAGTATCATATAATCATTGATGCCGCTATATGGAAATGCCTTGAATCGAATCCGGTCTGTGTAATCTGGAGTTGAAGTACTCGAGGACGGCCGTGAAGGTAGAATAGCGGTTTTCCATAGGAAGCATTCGCCGGTCCCATAATAGCGTCCAGAGGGATGGAAAGGCTCGTTAACAAAGGCTCCAAAGACCTACCGCCGGAAGTACGATCCTTAGTAAATTAGGCCGGCGTGATATGAGTATAGATAGCCTACCCCGCCAGCAGAATCCTTAACAACCAAAACAAAACTCCCCTTCTCCCCCCTCCTGTATAGCGTTGCCAAGCTCACGCCATGCTGCTCAAGTGAATAGGCCAGTGTCCAATTCTCATGCAGCTGCAACCTCGCAGGTAACAATAATCGAATTTCCTCGGCGAGAGCTCGAGAGAGAAGACATGAGGTGGTAGATGCGGAGTATCCAGATATTTGCAATGGGGCGAGCGGGGGTGGGGTAAATGGTGATGCACGACGGGAAGGGGGTTTCTCGGAATGCATTTCAGAGGAGGTGGACTTGCGAAGTGGCTCGGAAGTTAAGCGGTGGAAAGTCCACGATAACGCGGAGGAGATTGTACCAGGGATGCTAGGGTATGATGCGGACGCTGTGCTCATGGCTACCGTGGAGATCTAGTTGTGAGGTGTGGGTGGTGTCTTAGATGTTATCCGGGCCGTGGGATGATGTTGTTATGGTGGATTTATTCAATGAAGGATCCTCTGATTACGGGGGGAGAAGGGGAAGGGGGAAGGGGGAAGGGGGAAGGGGGAAGGGGGAAGTTAAGTTTACGGAATTGAATGAAGTATCTTATTGTAGACCCAGCGAGGAACTTATGGGATACTAAGTTCTAGAGTACAGACTGTCTTGCCTAGGTTCCTACTGCGAGGCCACGATCTGGTGTCGTGTCTTTGGACAGGATCCACTTGCTAATTATATGATTCATCCTATAAGTCTTACGTATCGCAACGGAGTTCTACTGGAGCAATTCACTGTGCCTCTGTAATAAACGTTCATATTACATACACAGGAAGTGGCAGTTTCGAGCATACTGGGGCATGCGCGTTTTTAATATCACGGGGTTGATAAGTTTCTAGTAACAAAGGCACGGCAGCAGTGGGCCAATAGCAGCAATAGGACTATTGCCAATAACATGGAGGTGGCGATAGGATGGGTGGAGCCGGATCTTTATGTAAGAAGATGATTCAAAGCCGACCCAGGGCAATGGAGCGGAGAGGTCTAAGCAATTGGAGGGACCATTGAACAGACAGGACCAGTAATATGCATAGGTTATGTAGTATGCAGCCTGACGCTCAGCCCTCCAGGCCAGTCCGCGGGATGTTATCTGTTTCTGTCTCGGTGATGGGTGATGGGCGTTCACGACTATTATTATTATTATTATTATTATTATTATTGAAACAACCTAACTACAAAACATTCCTAGAAAGTAGCTAGTGTCTTTGCAGTATGCAACGAATTCCCTAGATAGTTTTCGTCTTCTTCTTCATCCTCATCCTCATCCTCATCCTCATCCTCATCCTCATCCTCATCCTCATCCTCATCTTCACTCCATCTCCATCTTCGCTGAGCCCAACCCTGAGCTCTTCGTTCCCTACTTACCTCATCCCGTCTCTCCCCATCCTATCCATCAAATCACACCCCATCCCCACCATTGCACCAACCCCCCCGTCACAACAGTCTTTCACAATACAACAGTACCTCCCCTTCTATTCAACACCCCCCCCCCTTCGCTATTCTACTATTACAATTCTTAACCTCAACACCTCAAAATTTCCATGGGCAGTGAGTTATAATTTGGAAACAGGAATCGAACGAGACCTGGCTCGAGTTGCACGTCAGATCGGCTTGTACCTCCTGCAGGCTCACCCGTACGCTCGAATCCTGCATTCAACTCACTATTTCACCCTGAGATGCCCGGCGAACTCCTTGTATCCGTGCCAATGGAGGTCGACTCGTCTTCTGCTACTACGACCCTTCTAGTCCAAAAGAAGTTTACAAACTCCGCTAACAACATCACTAATGTCACAAAGAACACGATCGATCTGTTCTTGATTTCCGACGAGGACGCGCATTACGAACAGGAGATCCTAAGAGACCCTTATTCCTCGCTAAAGCCATGGATGAGGTACATCGAGTACAAGATGAAGACGGGGTCGATCCAGGAGCAGGTTTTCGTTTTCGAGAGGGCCTGTAAAACCTTACCGAGATCTTACAGGCTATGGAAAATGGTAGGTCACGTCTTTCCCAATGGTAGATTGGATTCTGCCGACTAAATTTTTTCTAACGCGCGTCATTTCCCATATAATAGTATCTTGATCTTAGGGTCAAGCACGTTTCGTCTCTTAACCCGGCTAGATACAGGGTGGAATACGAAAAAGTCAATGATTGTTATGAGCGCTCCCTTATCCTTCTAAACAAGATGCCCCGCATCTGGACCGACTATCTCACGTTCCTTTTGAAGCAGTGCCATGTTACGAAAACTAGGCGTACCTTCGATCGTTCTCTACGAGCCCTACCCTTAACACAGCACAACCGTATCTGGGCCCTCTATATTCCTTTTGCCAACTCAGCTTCTGGAGAAACCGCCATCAGGATATGGAAACGTTACATGCAAGTCCACCCAGAGGAGGCTGAAGAATTTATCGAACTTTTGATTGAAATGGGCAGATATGAGGAAGCAGCGCAAAAATGGATCCAGGTATTGGACAATCCGAACTTCCGCAGCAAGCAGAGCAAGAGCCATTTTCAGATGTGGAGTGAGCTGTGCGATCTCCTAGTCAGCAACGCTAGGGAAATCAAGAATATTGATGTGGAGAAAATTGTGCGAAGTGGTATTGGAAAGTTTAGCGACCAGCGAGGGAAACTATGGACATCTTTAGGCACTTACTGGATCTCTAAGGGTGATTTCGAGGCTGCTAGAGATGCTTTCGAGGAGGGTGTTACTACTGTCATGACCGTTCGCGACTTTACGCAGATTTTTGACTCTTATACCGAGTTCGAAGAATCTGTCATTGGGACTCTGATGGAGGCTGCCGCTGAGCGACAGGAGAAGGGTAAAATTGACGAAGATGCAGACTTTGACCTTGATATCCGCATGATGCGTTTTGAACAGCTCATGAACCGGCGACCATTCTTAGTTAACGACGTTTTGTTGAGACAAAATCCCAACAATGTTATTGAGTGGGAAAAGCGGGTTGCACTCTGGGGTGACAACAAAACACAAATTGTTCAAACATATACCGATGCTGTAGCTGCTGTCAGTCCAAAGAAAGCTGTTGGACAGTTCCACTCTTTGTGGGCTGGATATGCCAAGTTTTATGAGAAACACGGGGATATCAGGCAGGCACGAATGATTATGGAAAAAGCTGTTCGGGTTCCTTTCAAGTCTGTTCAAGAACTTGCGGAAATGTGGGTGGAATGGGCGGAATTGGAGTTACGTAATGATAATTTCGACGAGGCAGTCAATATCATGGCAAAGGCTACCCAGGCACCCAAAAGGAGCACTGTAGATTATTTTGATGAAACTTTAGCTCCACAGCAGAGGGTACATAAGAGCTGGAAGCTTTGGAGCTTCTATGTTGACCTCGTTGAGAGCGTTAGCACGCTAGAAGAGACGAAAAAGGTCTATGAAAGGATCTTTGAGCTTAGGATTGCGACACCACAAACTGTCGTAAACTATGCTAATCTTCTAGAAGAAAACAAATATTTTGAGGAGAGCTTTAAGGTATAAATTCATCTAGGTCAGATCTATTCAGTAGTCTTATACTAATCTCACCCCAGGTTTACGAACGAGGCTTGGACCTATTCTCATATCCGGTTGCATTCGAACTCTGGAATCTATATCTTACAAAAGCCGTCAATCGGCAAATCGACATTGAACGACTCCGTGATCTCTTCGAGCAAGCCGTCGAGGGTGTCCCTCCGAAATTTGCAAAGGTCCTCTACCTCATGTACGGAAACCTCGAAGAAGAACGTGGTCTCGCCCGCCACGCAATGCGCATCTACGAACGCGCCACGCGTGCCGTCGCTGATGAAGACCGTTTCGAGATGTTTGATTTCTACATCACCAAATCTGCTTCAAACTTTGGTCTCACCTCGACCCGCCCTATCTATGAACGAGCAATCGAGGCCCTTCCCGATAAAGAAGCCAAAGAAATGTGTCTCAAGTTCGCTGAGATGGAGCGCCGTCTTGGAGAAATTGACCGCGCGAGGGCTATCTATGGCCACGCATCCCAGTTCTGTGACCCACGTATCAGCCCCGAGTTCTGGAGCAAATGGGAGAGTTTTGAAATTCAACATGGGAATGAGGATACATTTAAAGAGATGCTTAGAATTAAGAGAAGTGTACAGGCGCAGTACAATACCGATGTCAACTTCATCGCTTCCCAGGCCTTGGCTAGGGGACAGCAGAAAGGGGTACAGGATGAGGATGATGATGATGAGAAAGCAGATGCCATGGCTGCACTTGAAAGGGAGGCTAGGGCACCACAAGGCTTCGTTGCAGCAAAGGAGGGAAATATCATGCCGAGCTTATCTACAAAAGCTGCTACAACTCCTAAAGATAGTAACCCAGACGCAATTGATCTAGACATGGAAGGCTAGTTACTGAATAAGAGGGCTATCATATTATTCTACTAGTCTTTGTTTTTTGTTTTTTTTTTGACGGGGCATTGCGGCGGAGGGGTTAAAGTCTGTTATATCGTATCTATTATTGTTTTTTCTTCTACTCTTTAGGGGGGGTCTGCGAGGCGTTTTTCTCCTAGTTTCTTGCTGCTTTTATTACTATGGACCTTCAGCAACTCTTGACACATACCTTTTACTTTTTGGATCGAAATTACAGTCATCACTCTTTACATAGCTCTCATTAACTCGCTTATTCGCTCACTCATGCTCTCCTGGATCTCTCATCTCATACCACTCTTTGCTATTCTAGCTTCCTTTTGTTTTTTATTCTTTTGTATACCAAGCTGACCTGAGCGCGCTATACTTCTATTATTGTATAGTAGAGTAGCACAAAACTGTCATGTAGTTATATTTCTTTAGGTGTACGCGTCCTTTCTTGCGTTTAAAATCGAAACTTGGGGAGTAATTTTTTCTTATAGTCATTGGGGCTTTGCTTGTGATATTTGGTGTAATTTTGGGTTTTTGATTGGTGATACTTTGTGATCTAGTCATGCGGGTTCATTGGATCGATAACTTAGTTTTAGCAATATATGGTGCTACTTTGGAATTTTAGTGAATGCTGTTATACAGAATTGTTGTCTCGTCTCAAATCTAACCTCACTTCACTTGAATCAGCCACAGCTACAACCCCCTAACACTCACGATATCTACTCCTATAACCCCCCAACATTCCAAATAATGTTCCACTCGATCCCACTCCTCTATACCTTTCTCCAAATTCTAATCACCATTCAAACCTACGCTTCTCCACCCCTCTCTCCGTGCCCACTAGAAACGCACAAATCACTTGACGGGGCCAAATGGCACTCTACAGCCAACATATGCTACTACCCGAGAAAGTACCTGCCAACTTCCTACATCTGCGAATCAACCCACTCCTCCCCCCTCGTGAGCGACATTCTGTCCACGGTGACAGATTTACTCAAAAGGAAGACCGAGTTCTGGTGCGAGCAGGAGAACCCAGGTGGGTCGAAATGTACCCGTGTAACTAATCTTAGAACCGCAAGTGTGGCAATATGTGGTGGTTTTGGAAGACGTGTGGAGTGTAAGTGGTTGGTGTGGGTGGCTATGGAGCTGGTGAAGAAGTGTAAGGTGGGGGAGAGGGTTGGTGGAATAGTGGAAGGAGTAGGGTGGAGAGTGATCATTTATCATAGCTAAGGTGGGAGCATTGTAAGGTGAGGACCTGAAGTCCAGTCTTTCCTTGTTTGTGGATTAAGTCTTTTAGGGGCAGTTAAATTCTGCCTAATTGAGTTCTTGTGGGTTGGACTATTGCATGTTCCTTCTTAGTTTTATAATCATAGTACATCACTCGATACTAAATCCAACTGCTAGCCCCTTATTGACTGATTAATGTACTCTGTAAATCCTTAGAAATTTAAGCCGAGGGCGATCATACATATAAATATGGTGACTGACGCTAATTATCACTGAGCATTGTACTGAGTGATATATTATGACGTTCAATACTAGAAACCCCAATACTAGTTGATAGAAAATGTAAGATCTATTAACAATTTCCTGAGTGATGGTGGGTAATATTCTTGAGCGAGACAGAAGCCAAGTGGTTATACTTGGCCGAACATGACTTGGTCTGGGCTTTAAGGTAGTTTGACCATAGTAGTTGTTGTGGCACACAATAGTTATATACTTCAGACACTTAAAAATTATATTAACAGTGTTTCCCACTACATGTAATTGCGAGCCTACTACGGTATTCACTTAAAGTACGTTGATTAGGGGTAGTTCCACTAAAAAATTATTGTAGTTTTACGTTAATATTCTATATGGTAAACTCTTGAGCTAAGTTCTGCCTACTGGGAAAAAATCGGGTAGTCCGTATACCCTCTAGTTTTTCCTGCTAGATTAGATGCCAAGCTCGCGAGGAAGCTATATTTTTTTGTAAATTCACGAAAACATGATACAGGCTTTGGTATAACTAATTGACTCAAGTCTAATTATTCGAAATTCTCAGTCTATAGGAAAGCTCTTACGGAAAAGCCATAATGAAAGTAGATACGATATAAAATGATTGTACATACAATAAATGGGAACAATAGTCAAGGATGAAAGTAACTCCATGCCACTCTCTTCAATCAACGGTATATAATATTATAAAGGTGATGAGAGGTTAGTTGAAAGTGGAACGGTTGGTGGAAGGGATATAAGAAAGCAGAATTTAAAGAGAATAGATAGAAATAGAAATGACAGGCTATACCGCCGAAACACTTTCATCCTTACTATAAATAGCTCGCCAGTATTAAAAATGTACCGTACAACCAATTCGCCAGCCCAATTTGTGGCTCAAATATAAGGAAAACAAAACAAAGGAGGTTGGGGAAAATAGAGAGCAAGTTTTTTGCTTCACATGATGACCTAAAGACGCAAGGATGTCAGCGAAAATTGCTTTTGTATGATTATTTATTCCCGGTAGAATGTAGAAGCACTTACGCAATCTTGCTCTTGCTTTGGTGCCTGAGGAACACCCATATCTTCGAAAGTCTTTGGACCTTTTCCGGGCGGTTTTGGTAGCGGTGACGAAACTACCTTTGGTGGTGGCGGTGCTTCTGCTGTAGCTGGTCTAGGGGCTTGAGCCATAGTAGGGGTAGGTGGACCATTGGGTCCATCAAAAAGTTCTTGACCTCCTTGACCACCCCCATACTGAGGTCCTTGTGGCTGTCTATTTACTGCGCCTTGAGGCCCCTGGGATGTCCCAGGTCTACCAGGGCCACTTGGAGAAGGAGCTATTGGCCCCCCTGGGGGAGCTGTTTTTGACGGCTTTGGCGGTTTCGGTTTTGGATCAGGTGCCTCGAATCCAATATCAAGCGGGGTAGGGTTACCTGCTGGAGGTACTGGTGGTGGTTTCGGAGTGTGAATTCGAGGAACCGTGTCACCATTAAATCCTCCAGGATAACCTGCTGAATCTGGGCCATTTGAATGCGGAGGGTATCCTTGTGGTGGACCGTATGGTTGTCTTCCGGCCCCCGATGCTCTTCGGCTAGGGCCAGCATCACCCATTGATGTATAGGGACGAGGTGCACCGCCAGGGTATGTACCTGCGGGTGGGATCATTCCAGGAGGAGGGCCACCACCCATAGCTATAGAATAAGGTCTGTTAGTTCGCGGCATTCCAGAGATCGGTCGGGGTAGCGGACCAAATGCAGCCGCAGAAGACGGCCTATGTGATGGGTGAGGAGGCCCAAGACCAGTGGGACCAGATGTAGGGTAAGGGGCAGCAGAACCAGGCCTTTGTGGTTGGATAGGGGACTGAGGGGGGCCAAAAGGTTGCAAGTGACTAGCAATATCTGGTGACATAAACCCTGGATTGATGTTGGGCATGGTGACTTGTCTCAAGGAGCGAGAAGGATGGTGAACGGGTGGGGGACCGGAATTATAATAATTACCTCCAGGAATAGTAGGATCGGGCATGTCCACAGCCTCTTCTATTGGACTGATCACAGGAGGTACAATTGATTGCCGCCTCTCGGTAATAGGATTTTGAACTCGCCTTTGGGAGCCGTGCCGTGCTTTAATTTTTGAGATAGCAACGGCTTCGTGATCTTTCCTGGACAATGTTTTGGAGCGTGATATACCGTCAATACGTCCGCTTGCATCCTTATTGCCATGCGCCGCAGCCTGATCCTAAGTTAGTGGTGCCTCAAAATGAGAAATTTATGTTTCCTTACTTTTGCATACCATCGTTGTGCTTCTTTATAGTCAACTGGAGCATACATCCCGATTTCATAAAAGTAGCCTTTTAACATGTAAGTAATAATCAAAAATGCTTTCCGGTGTCTTTACCAATTGCGAACTCTGCTGTTCCAAGCCCAGCGGCTGCTGCTCGTTGAGCATATTTGAAAGCCAGTTCTTCATTCTTATCAAAAACCCCTTCGTGACCACATAGAAACCATTTGCTAATGGCCATATCTGCCTCAGGCTCGCCTAAAAGGTCACCAGTCAACATCTTGACATTCCTATACTGCTAGAATTATATTTACCTTGTCTTGCAGCTAGTGCATTGTAATGGAGTGACAGCGCTGGGTTAAAGTCACATCCTAATTGGCACAGTTCATATGCTGTTCCCATCTTAAGTTGCGCACGCTAGACAATGGTCAGTGAGTGAATATCTACTAGAGAATTATTACTTACAGCAAATCCAAGAAAAGCGGCTTTCTCGATCATCTCCCTTGCTTGTCTAATATCAAGAGGTAAAAAAAGATCTGGAATTTCTATCCCAGGAAGCTCACGAGCTAATAGCATGCCATAAACCTATAACTTGATCAGAACTAATTTTACCAAAACATTAATGATACACTTACATAAGCTCCCTGGGGTGCGTTTTCATCGGCAGTTTGAGCTGCTTGTCTAATAAGGTTCACACCCCTTGCATAGTCCTGTTTTTGACCATGTTGTCCAAGTAAAGTCATCATTCCAAGCCTCTACTAAGAAGTTAGCATATATTTAAACATATTCTTAAGAAATTTACCTACATAATTAGATGCAGAATCACTCAAAGCTGCTCCCTGAGTGTAATGTTTAATTGCTTTCATAGGTTCGTTCGAATTCTCATATTGCATCCCCATCCTATACTCAGCACGAGCGAATTCTTTTTCCGCCGCCCGGGCATAACACCTAAAAGCCTCTTTTTTGTCCACCCTAAACCCAAACTTTCCAAACTCTAACCAATTCCCCCTCATGAACTCTGCACGTGGGTGGTGCTGGTCTGCTAAAAAGCTCACAACACTAATAGCATCTGTTTTGATTTGATGCTCAAGTGCTGGAGTCATTGGCCTGCCTGTGCCCTCATAAATCCGGTTATGATATGCCACCGAAACCTCGACATAGCTCAACGCGTCCTGGGCCCATATCAACTGCATTTCCGGGTCGTTTGACGAGAGAACTTCCAAACGAGCCCCCTCAATCTGCGCCTCCTTCTCTTCATCTGTTGGGGGGATGTTCGGACCGGGATTGATAAGCCTTGGAAATGGAGAGTATACCGGCTCCTCCATGCCTGAAAACCGGTAGTCATCACCTATTGAGGAGTGGTATGATGAAGCATAACTAGACCGAACCCCTTGGTCTTCGCTTAAAGGCCGAGAGTTATGTCCTTGTGACGGTGGTGGAGTAGCGTAGGAATCGGAATAGTTCCTTCCTTGGGGATTTGGATCGGTATTGTGTGGTTGAGAGTAGTTGCCTTGATTCCGTTGATTCATCATGTTACTACCGTCGATTTCGAGATGCTTTAAACTTTCTGTTATGTGTCCTGGGACTTCAGGCATTACTCTAGTGGACGTCAGTAAGTTGACAGCAATAGGAGGTTAGAGGGGTTGCGGGGGCAACAACAAAAAACGTTAAACAAACTCAACGTTGAGCAGAATCACCAAATCAGATGCAGAGACCAAAAACATATATAGAATAGAACAAAGGAGGAACAAACCTTTGAGGGGCTGGAGACACGATATTGAGTTCAGGCATCATGTAATCATCATTTCCGGGATAGAATGTGGCACCCATGCCGGACATATTCCGTGGATCTGTGCGGCCAAAGAGGGTCAACTTAAGTAGAGCCAGGGCGGAGCCCCAAAGCAAATGAGCGGAGATGAAATGCGCATCAAAGCACATTTTTTGCTCACCTCTTTGTGAAAACTGACCAGAAGCAGCGTTCCCGTACCGGAACTAGTTGCGTAAGCCGCGCACCGGAAAATTAACAGATAAAATAACTCGAATCCTCCAAGAAGCGACACGATCTTTTCGCCCCGCACCGGAGCCAGGAGCTTGGTCCTTCCGCTGTCGGGATAGTGATAGACTTTGTGATAGAGTGTTGGAACGATTGGACGAGGGATCTCACAAAGTACGCAGAATCGGGGGGGTTCTATCCCGATTAAACTGCACTGGCTAGATGGCGATTGCCGACCAGCCCGCAAGATCAAAAGCAGCACTGTAGTATGTACTATGCAGTAGCTGGGGTACAGTAGAACTCGGACAGTAAAAAAAAGGCTTAGAGCTGAACAGTGGGGTTTACGAGATGACGAGGAGAGTGGTGGCCAGTCGTGCCTACTAAGATGCAGTCAGTTGCAGGGCCCTGAAGAGGGGCACCGTGGGGCCCATGATGTTTTCAACCCTCCCCTCCTCCACACGTGGATCTATTGGTAGGACCTGGGTTTCACAAGCAAATGTACCATACATTATATGCACTGCGCCTTTTGAAACCCCACCGTAATGAGGAACAAAACGGATGGCTCACCCGCCAGACCTTACTATTCCATTCCTATGTTTAGGACAATGAATCCAAGATACTCAGCCGACCGAGGAGAACCGACCGAAACCCCAAACGCGCGGCGAAGAGGAGGAGGAGGAGGCTTGTCACTTAGCGTCATATTGGTACGAATAGGAAGACTGCCAATACGTATGGTATTACGTGTATGATAACCTCCAACGCAGGGAGGCCAGGTGAGGGAAAACATACCTGAGAAATTATATACTATAGGGAAAAGTCCCGAATTAATCCTTTAATTTGTCTGGTGGTAATAATTCCTGACCAAATACATGTAGTGAACTAAATTTACGGCCCTCCCTACGTAGTATTGTGTAACGGCCTACACCTCCCGTGGCCGTTACTTGTTAGAATGCTTGTTCTCAGCCTCTTAAAATCTACGGGATCACTAATATAGAATATGGAAAAGAACTGAAACATGACATGAAGGTAAAAAGAATTAGAAGATACAAGTACATAGACTAATTATAAGCTAGCTACAGGTTCATTATTTGAGGCATTGCTAACAATATTCAGGTTCGGTTTCTTGCTTGCCTAGCTAGCTTGGGTACTAATATAAACACTGGAGAGCTGTATTATGCACAATTTTAGCTACCGGGCGCCCGGGCGCCTCTTTAATACGGCTCCCCGGAACTACTTCATGTATTCGTCAACGCTAACATTCAATACGTACATATGTATACCGCTTATCTTTGAATTACCTAGCTCTAAATGGGACCTTATGTATGTATATCACTCGCAGCAGACTATAAACGGGATCTTAGTACACTGGTAGCCTTGTTTATAACGCAAGTTAATTTTTATACTACGCTCCGATCCAGCTGTCTAATTATATACTTGGGATATGCTTGAAGTGATACAATATTATAGTCTTATAGTTATAAATACCTAGTGGCTTTACAATTTGTATGATCGCCAAAGAGGCTTTTCCTCTTATAAGCTTACTAAACACGTGAGCTTTTAGTTATATTTATATTTATGTACTGCTAAAGCCCACCAAAACTTTACTATATAACGTATAACATGCATAATATAATTAGCTATAAACCTAGACTTAAACTAATCAATATTTTTTTAAGAATTCCTACTAGAGCTCTATCTAATTCATGTTATTTTTGCGGTTACTTTTGTTTTTATAAACACGGTGGATAAATTTTTTGCAATTTGGTAAAAAATTTATTCTACATATACATGTATGCATCATGAGTCAAACTTCCAGCCCGACGCGGCATGTTATGACCACCGAGCAAAAAATACCATGCACGCTTAACAAAAAAGACTTATACCTAGCTAGTGGATATCTTAGAAATCATATCAAGATTTATTAGTCTCAAGCTTTTTTATAATCTTTTTAAAATATGTAGTTATGGCCTACATGTATTATAGATATATTGTTCCAAGTGGCCGGTTGAGTATACGTATTTGTGCTATATAAGATCTCTGAAGTACGTACACAGCTACAGAAAATTCTTCGCGACTCGCCGCTTAAAAAAAATTAGTCTAACGTAGGGACTGACCACATTTAGACCGTTGCCGAGAAGGTGACTTGAAAGAATTATACCAATTATGGTAGTTTTGTTGTATGTTAAGTCGTCTTTTTATCTCTTGACGTGTTATTTTGACCCATAAACAGCAATAACTTAGCAAGTCATGCTCTCGGCAACGGTCTGAATATGGTCAGTCCCTACGGTACTACTAGCTAAAAAATTTGGTTTGCCCGGCCTACCGCGCGAGGTAAACTAGACAACAACGTACCACATCTCACTACAACACAACTGTCTAGTAATATATATCTAACAGTTGTTTTTAGGGGCACTCAATCGCTAGTATATTATAAATATAGTGGAGGGCTTATTATAAAATCTCTGCCTTTTTAGGAGTTGGGTTATGCTAATCACCTTGAACTTAGGTTGTTGTCAAGCTTGGTTGATCGAGCTAGGTAAATCGATAGGGCAAATTTTATTTTTTGGCTGCATGTAGTAATGTTCTACCCCATGTATAAATGGTGATTGTGTTATATATTAGTAGTAGCGTAGCTATAATATTTGGGCTAGAAGATGCTTATGTCGGTCTCCAGCTAAGCTAAGTATTTGACAAAAACCAAAGGCACATATGTATACACTCTAAAATTATAAGTAGGGTTAATAATTACTTGTAAAAGCTGGTATAAGTACGTATTTGTATACGGGGTCGAAGAAGCTAAGGCTAGACGAATCAGGAGTACGTCTACTTAGGGTATACTTTATGGTCGAAGCATAAACTGGGTAACTATTTTATAAGCCTTATATTAAGCTAGTACTATATGTATCTAACACAGCTTCTTACAAGGGACTTATAAAATTCTTAGAACAGCGAAAAATATTCATTAAAGGTTTATTTAAGCTCATGATTGTAAGAAATTGGGCTAGATAAGGCTTATAAAAGACATACCTACTAGTTGGCTACCACTTCGACCATAAAGTACGTACTTAGCTAGGTACTCTAGCTGGTGGGACTAATCCTAAAGAGTGGACTGAAACCAAGAAAAGAAGGGTTTACATTAATAAAGATTATGGTACGTACGTATTTATTTATAATCTCGAGCCGTATTATTCTAGGGCCTAGAGGGTTGTAATAAATTATAAGCTTAAGTATTCCGTCCCTCCACCTCTCTAGATCTGCCCCTCCCAGCCCTCTCTTCTCCTGACATTTAGTAACTTTCACTGACCATCATCATCCTATCCTTCTCTAAAGGGATTAGGTTGGTCTCTACTGAGAGTTAACTTTCTTACTGTATTGTTGGCTTACGTTTACATACTGGTTGTCTAAGACCAGTGTTGAAACCACTTAGTACGCCATTTGAGCCTAAATTGGAATAGATCATAAAGTCAGTGACTTTAGAATACAACCTATAAACTACCAAGACTTAAGCTTGATCTTCTATAGGTGAAGGCCTTGAAAGCGCAGCGTATTCTGAGAAGATTTCGATGCTATTATCGTTTCTATACCTAAAGCTGAATGAAGAAAGGCCTTGTTTAACAACCCCTGATCCCCTCCAG